>CM055098.1:5677245-6047245 GCA_029204225.1 Diphasiastrum complanatum
TGCAAAGCCGTCTCTAAGGCGACTGCTGAAAATCCTGAGACATTAAGTGCACCTCCTAGCACACACAAACGGCCACGGACCAGCTACCACGATGGATCACTAGCTAGGACGAGTGTCATGGATCAATCCGAGACCACACATTCATAGCCTGACGGTTCAAGCCACAAGAGAAAGGGTAAATTATATCGTATGATTCTGTCTATAATGAATTTCGTTAATTTTAGCACTTTTAGTATTATGGTAGTAATTAGATGCTTTTGGTTCTTAATCTGGAACTAATGCTAGTTTAGGTCTTAATCGGCCACTTTAGCTAATTTTGGTACTTAACTTGGTACTTAATTTTGTACTTTAGTTGCTGTTGATACTTAACTTGGTACTTTAGCTGCTTTTGGTACTTATTTTGGTACTTTTGATAATGTGGTATAAATTAGCTGCTTTTGGTTCTTTATTTGGTACTTTAGATGGATTTGGTACTTAACTGGTACTTTGCTACTTAGATGGTACTTTGGTACTTTAGGTACTTAATTTGGTACTTTAACTGATTTTGGTACGTAAGTAGTACTTTAGATACTTTTGGTATTAAATAGTAGTAATTAGCTGCTTTTGGTACTTTATCTGATCATGGTAGTTACTTACTTTGGTACTTTAATTAGCTATTTTTGGTACTTTATCTGATTATGGTAGTTACTTACTTTGGTACTTTAATTGCTTTTAATTACTTTGGTACTTAGTTTTGAACTTTGGTACTTAATATTATTTTGGTACTTACTTAGCTAGGTACTTTATTTGCTTTTGGTACTTAAATTGGTACTTTAGCTACATTTGGTACTTAAGTAGTACTTAACTTGGTACTTTTACTGCCAAATGCTATGCCTTTGAGCACCGCAAGGCCGCCAAATTGGCCTGCCTATCACAAGGTAGCATGGGCCAGATTTGGCGAGAATGTGATTGCAATGTGCAGCAGCAAGAATGATGGCCTACAGAAAAAACTGGAAAATTGGAGCAGGGCTAACAGCCCCCCTCATAGTGGGCAACCAGGAGTTGGAAGCAACAGAGAACACTCTAGCAAGTTCGGAGGTGAGGACAATGTGTCTTAGTTAGAATTAAAGTAGAATCACTATGCTACTATATTGTACTGTACTGTGGGTCCTATTTGATGAAAATGAATGAATCGCGAAAGCGAAACAATCGTGAATAGTTCGGATGGAGTTCAGATGTGATGTCTAGTCACTCCAGCTGAATCAGTCCTACAGTCCTCCAGAATATAGTCAGGCACTACTGATCTACGTTTATAAGTTAATGTAGCATTTAACAAAACTTTCAACTTATGTGCAGAATTAAATAAATGAGAGAATCAGACACACGAATAATAGCAGACACATTTGCATTCAAGATCCATTAGAGGAAGTTTAAATACAGAAAGGGCCTTTTGTCAACATTCATTTTTTTATTTTTTATTCACTTGTTTTGTACATGTGGCCCAATAGTTTCTTGACATAGTGGCTTTAATGTAATGTTACTTCTTTGAGTCACATTTTGAGTCTACACTAAAAATGACAACTTTTGATTGCCATACCAAAATGCGACAAAAATTAGTGTGTTGGAAAGCGCTTTCAATGATATGTTACATGTCATACTTTTGAGCTACTATTAAAAAGTTATAGCGATTCAAAGATATTGGTTGAAAATAGTGACAAAATGCAAAAAAGATCTTGGCACGAATTCATATGTGGCCATTTTTGAACTCAAACTTCCTCTAATGATACATCATAAAAGTGATATGTGCACAAACGACTATAAGATCATCTATTGATTTTCTTTGTTTCTTTGAGCACTTGCATGCAGATCCACGCAGTGCATTGGCGTGAGAGAAATACAGTTCTCTCACGAGTGGCTGTCTCGCTTACTAGCGGACTTGTGGATCTTTGTGGATCCTGATCACAGAACTCGTCTCGCACGCAGGCTGACTTGTTGTCTGTATTTTTCGTCCTGATTGCTTACTAGCATCAGACTAGTTTTCTATATCTGTATATATTTTGTATCAAGTATCATCGAGTAAGTATATAGTCGCTCTGTGTAACTTTCAGATTAGAGTAATTAAGCATCTACAACTAATCAGGAAATCACAATCGTGGTAGATTAGCCATGACCTAGAGTATATCTGCTGACATCATGCCATCAGATCAGATATCTGTACTTCTGGGTACTTGCATGATCTTGCTGGTACTCTTTGGAGCGTGAGGGCAAAAAAGGTTTCACGATGTTTTTCGTGTCGCGTCGTTTGGTTCGTCATCGTCGTCTCCTACTGGACCGCAAAAGATTCTCGTTAGCGAATCTTTTGTGTTCGTGTCTTCTCGTCAGGTGTTCGCGAATCTTTCGTGCTTCGTGTCTCTTGACTTTCGTGTTCGCAAATATTTTCTCATGTAGAGGGTTGAAAGCTAGCAAAGCTTTGTAATTAGAAACGTTTTGTTTCTTCAGCTCCCTCTCAAAGCATGATAGCTTTACGATCCCAAGACTGCTCCTCTGTCTCTCAAAAAGTCCTTTGTCCAGGGGTTTGGTGAAGATATCAGTAACCATATCTTTCGTTTCGATGAAGGTGGTCTGCAACATCTTCTTCTCAATAAGGTCCCAATACTTGATCGCAATATGCTTCGTTTTGGAATGGAACACGGGCTCTTTTGTCAGATGTATTGCAGAGGTGTTATCCATCTGTAACACTAGAGGCTTGCTCCTTGTTTCGCCCAACTCGTCCAGGAACTGCCTTAGCCAGATTATCTCGTTGGCCATCTTTGCTGTTGCAACGTACTCTGCATCGCAAGATGACTGGGCCACAATGGTCTGCTTTTTGCTGACCCAGAGAACTGCTGCTCCTGATCTAGGATCTTCTGGGTGTATCTGGACTGGTGAAGGTATAACTTACCTCCCTTGTAGTCCCTTTCAATCTGCAAGCCAAGGTAACACCTGGCTTCTCCCAGATCCATGATCTCGAAATGTTTTGAGATGTCTCCTTTCATTCAGCAATCAGCTGCTCACTCTTGCAAAGTATCAGAGTGTCGTCCACATACACAACCACAATGATGATCTGCCCATATGTAGCTCTGACATATACATTGGAATCAGCCAACAATGGCTTGAATCCTAATGATTTCAGACAAAACTTTCAACAAATGTGCAGAATTAAATAAATGAGAGAATCAGACACACGAATAACAGCAGACACATTTGCATTCAAGATCATACATTATAAAAGTAACATGTGCACAAACAGCTACAAGATCATCTATTGATTTTCTCTGTTTCTTCAAGCACTTGCATGCAAATCCACGCAGTGCGTTGGCGTGAGAGAAATACAGTTCTCTCACAAGTGGATGTCTCGCTTACTAGTGGACTTGTGGATCTTTGTGGATCCTAATCACAGAACTCGTCTCGCACGCAGGTGGACTTGTTGTCTGTATTTTTCGTCTTGATTGCTTACTAGCATCAGACTAGTTTTCTATATCTGTATATATTTTGTATCAAGTATCATCCAGTAAGTATATAGTCGTTCTATGTAACTTTTAGATTAGAGTAATTAAGCATCTACAACTAATCAAGAATTTACAAGAGTGGCAGATTAGCCACGACCTAGAGTGTATCTGCTGACGTCATGCCATCAGATCATATATCTTTACTTCTGGGTACTTGCATGATCTTGCTGGTACTCTTTGGAGCATGAGGGCAAAAAAGGTCTTGCGATGTTTTTCGTGTCGTGTCGTTTGGTTCGTCGTCGTCGTCTCTTGCTGGACCGCAAAAGATTCTCGTTCGCGAATCTTTCGTGTTCGTGTCTTCTCGTCAAGCGTTCGCGAATCTTTCGTGCTTCGTGTCTCTTGACTTTCGTGTTCATGAATATTTTTGCCATGCATAAGCCTGAAAGCTAGCAAAGCTTTGTAAGTAGAAACATTTTGTTTCTTCACTATCAGTTGATAAGGATCAGTTGGCCTCGCCACGAGGCGAGTCGACAAGACACGCGTCCCGCCAACGGCAACCTGGGTCATGCATGGGTTGCTTGAGTGAAGAACTATATGTATAGTGTAATTTCATTTTGAGAAATATAGTTGCTATGTGAGCTTGGTGTGGAGAGTGTTTTCTGTTTGTGTTATTGTGTAGCATGATCTGTGTTCCTATTTGAAGCAAATTCTAAGTTGGTACCAGAGCCGTACAAGGAGTGTACATAGTACATTGTCGACGTTGAAGAGAGCTTGGGGAGAAGAACAGTCTTCTAAGAGTTTGGGGTCTACGGGGGGTTGTAGACAGAAAGTGAAGCATTGGTGCATAGATCCTATCACACAGAAGCTTGTTGAGCTTGAGACTGTGTGAGGATTCGGAGACAAGAGTTGTCGATTGAATCAGAACCTTAGCAAACGAAATTTTGAAATTTCGAAGGGAGGCTACTTTGCGTTTGCAGTCAGTGTGCATTCAAACAGACACCGTTTTGAAAACGGTTTGAAGCATCAGACTCCTAGCAGTAGGGCGACCTCAAAGGAAGAGGATTGGCCTGTCAGAGAACTGTGAACAAGAAGCCAAGATCAGTTCTCTGTTGGAGTTTGGAAGCATAAAATCGCAGTTTTCTCTCCATTCTGAATCTTTTTGGAAGCTGTAAAAGCTTGTTGGAGGGCACCCATGGTTAATCAAATAGATTCTTAGCTGGTCGTGGACAGCCATAGAAGGTGAACTGTGCTGGACTGATCCAGAAGTCTGTGGAAAAATGTCAAAAACCCTACGTCCATAGCTGGAACTAGGAAGCTCGTGGAGGAGGCGTGGACAGGTCGCACGCGGTCAAGTGGAGGAGCGCGTAGTATTTGCAGGGGTTCAGCGGCTTCAGGAGTGCTATTTGACGTGCCGATGTAAGGAAGACCGTGAGATGAATCTTCAAAAGATCTACGGTAGAGATTGGGCTACTGAGGATGAGTACCGGCCATTAGATCCAAATCGGCCATTGGATGGGGAGAGAAGAGGGCCTGAAGGGTGTTGAAAGACAAAGTAAGCTTCAACTTCATTAAAAATCTTCATACTGAAATTGGAGTTGGGTCCCTTCACAAGTGAAAGGTGAAGTTTGCTCACACTGAAGAAACAGTTCAAAAACACAAGAAGCCCTTAATTTTGCCTCCTTTATCCGTTTTGACCCAAACGAAGGGCACCCGGACTGTATTTGCAAGTACGGTACGCTCGCGTGCTGCCTGCGCTGGACCCCTGGCGCGCGCGCTGCCGGCGCTGGACCCCTCGCGCTCGTGCGCTGCCTGCGCTGGACCATTCCATTGGGCACGTAGTTGGGAGTTGATGACAGAGTGCATTTCGGAAGGCGACACCGATTTGGCTTTCAATTTGGCGGAAAAGCGACGGGTAACCTGGAAAGGAGAAAAGTGCAGGTCATTATTTTTTACTTCTGACATTGCAGATGGCCTCGACATACTACTTTTAGCCTACGGTAGAAGTTTCAAGCAGTTTTGCGATGACAAACATGGGAGAGTCCATTTTGAGTGAAACTAGTAAATTGGACGGGATTTCCAACTATGCAGTATGGAAATTCAAAATGAAAAACACACTGATGGAAAAAGGACGTGTGGGATGTAGTCACAGGTGATGAGAGGAGACCACCAAATGAAGGCGACGCCGATTTGGCTTTCAATTTGGCGGAAAAGCGACGGGTGGCCTGGTAAGGAGAAAAGTGCAGGTCATTATTTTTGACTTCTGACATCGCAGTTGGCCTCGGCATACTTTGGTTTTAGAAGTCTTAACCAATCAGTAGAAACTATTAATCTTTACTTACACATCAATCATGTGAGTTTTTGGGTACTATGGCAGAACATATTGAAAGTACATATTGGGACTTTTGGTTCTTCCCTTATTTTGAGAGCTCAGATCTGACATATTTGGAACTATTTTGCTTCGAATTGGTAGTATTGTATGTTTGCATGAATTCCATTTGGATACTTTTGGCACTATTTTTTCAACTCTATTGAATTGAACATGTGTGTTTATTAGCTCACAATTTGTGTGTCTTTTACTCCCATGTTTGGGATATACGAAAATTCAATGGAAAGTATTAATTCAACAATGTTAGTTTGTGTGCAAGTTGTTTGAGAAAGAGAAAGATAGTATTTTTGGTGGAGTTAAAGATAGTCAACATTCCCACTAGGAAGGAGTGTAGCCCTTGTTTTTTCCTTGTTCAAGACATGGTATCATAAACGGTTCTTTGTTGGACTTGAAACATCCACAAGGAAGGCCATGCTGATGGGAGGGAGCATTATGGTGACATTCTGGAATAGGATACAACCACATGGTTTGGAAATTTTGACTAACACTCTTCATGCTTTCTTTCTATATCTTTCATTCTTGGTGGGTTCTTGGTACTTTTGGTTCTCCTGGAGTACCAAAGTTTTGTGGGTTGTTGGTACTTTTTTGTTTGTGGTACTCCAGGATTTTTTGTTCTTGGTTCTATAATTGTTTGTGTTCGAGGTACTTATTTGTTCTACTGAAGTACCGAAATTGGTACTATTGGTTGTTGTCTTAGTCTAAATCTCGATAAAGAAGACTTATCAAAATTGAACTGAGATATGAAATCTGACACTACTGAGCTAAAATCTGAAATCTGTTATTTTTCTTTTTTGACCTTGCATAATCAGGTACAAATAGCCCTATGCTGACTAAGAGCCCCCTTGTAGGTAGTTTCTTGCATGAAGACCAACAGTTGAACAAGGATCCAGACGTGGATTTAATAATAAATGAAGTACTGGAAGAACTTTCAAAGCTCAAGGATGATATAGACTACCTTGTAGCAGAGCAGCCCCACCATCAGACAGTAGAGGGCAAAACAGGCAAGGAAAAAACTACTATTGACATAGACGAGCTGGATGAAGATATGAAGGAAGAGCGGGACCAGTAGGAGCATCAAGAGCAGGACCAGTATCCAAACCAGGAAGACCAAGAGCAGCAAGACTAGGCACAACAAGACCAGCAAAAGTAGCAGCAAGACCAAGAGTAGAAAGGCCAGGCACAACAGGACCACCAGACAATGTAGGACCAACAAGAGGAAGAGCAGGAGGATGTGTATGTGGATGTAGAAAATAAAGGGCAGGTGATGAAGCTGAAGGGTCCCAAAAAGAGGAAACAATAGGGGAGGAGGCCAGGGCAGAGAAGGCTGAAACTCCGCACACTTCTGAATCTGAGACAGGTGAAGATCTATGCGATGATACTCTGTTATCAGAGTTATATCTCCTTAAAAGATAAAGCGCTCTAGACCATACAATATTAAAACTTGTGCAAGAAAAATGTAACACGTGCACACTCTATTGCTCTAAAAGTAGAATAATTCTACCTATCATGTTATGAAGTGTGACCAAATTCACCGGGTGATCAGTGTCACCACTAGCTGATATGTTAAGAAGACACTTGTTATTATCAAAAGAGAATCAAGACATTTCTTTTTTCTGTTGTGCAATGTGAATCTCATTATAGTGGTCATTTTCTTGTTCTTATGTGTTTGTAGCACCCACCCCTTGGTGGATAAAAGACGAGAATCCAATGACAACCAGAGCCCCCGATGCTGATGACATTCCAGCTAGGGCCGGTAGGCTGGTCGTCCTCGATATAAACGGGGTGCTGTTAAACACTTACCGAACATTTCCAGATGGCCCTTTTGTAAAATGCTTCAAGAGAAACGTACTCCGAGTGCACAAACATTGCTACTATTTTCTGAGGCCCAGAGCTAAGATGTTTTTGAAAAAACTAGCCAAAGTGGGAGTGCAGATCATTATATGGAACAACATGAGATATTCAAAGGTCATGAAAATACTGCGTGTCTGCTTCCATGAAGAAATGCAATAAAGAATTTTCAAAGGTAGCACAACATTTAACACATTAACACTTGTGATCACATTGTCATCTCGGGATTATTAAAGCATATGAGCTCAATTAACTAACAACAATGTATTTAGCAATACTCGCAAAATAAATTATCAATACTTGTGTAGTAGTTTTTACTAGTTATTGCCTAAATTTTGGAATATTTTAGACCCAACTTGAAACTGTTTCAAATTATTTTGGATCATTTCTTAATGTATAGTACCTATTGCCTCTGTTTTGATACTATGTACCAATATTTGGTACTATTTATATGCTCCATCAAAACCGTGAGGGTAGTTTTTGGTAATGTCTAATATTTACCTTTTGTTTCTGTAGATAAATTTGCTCAAAATAGACATGAGGTTTGGCATGAAGACTTCAATGAAAGAATGAAAATGTGATATGCTCTGATACCACGAAGAGAATAAATGAATCAGGATCGCAGTCGCGAAGCTTTCGCGAAGGAACCACGACTCTCTTGCCCTCAGATGGAGTTCAGATACGATCGTTGGACACTGCTAGCTGAATCACTCCTACAGTCCTCCAGAGTGTAGTCAGGCATTGTTGATCTACATTCAATGGCTTCTACGTTTGGTGTCTGGTCCGAGCCGACGAGCAAGGACATCATGGTCCCCATTACAGGCCCTTGCACATGTCCGAGTGATAGTGTCAGAGTGGAGTCCCCTGAAGCTGCTCCGACTCTTGACGAACCAACCACAAAGCCATCAAGAGGCACCTGTTCTTGAGGACCCTAATCGTCGAAGATCCCAAGGAAATCATTGAGAATCGACCCGGAAGCAGCTACCTCACTGTCCAGAAAAGCCTGAGTGGCGTCGCGCTGGCTCTGTGTTGGAGAGGGGCTTCACTGACCTCACACCAAAATCATGCTGCTCATCCAGAGGTGTTTGTTTTTGCCCCTGCTCCTGCCCCAGCTCATCCATTGTCTCTTGCTGCTGCCCAAGCTCCTCCATTGCCACCTGCTCCTGCCCCTGCACCTGCTTACAATCCATGGGAACTTGCCCAAGATCATCCATTGTTGCCTACTCATCCTAAGTTTTGTCCATTTCCTCCACTGCAGGTTCAATGCTGCTACTTCTGCTCCTACTCCTACTCCTTGGGTGCCTTTCTTGTGCTTCTATTGCTTCTAAAGCCGCTTGGTGCAATAACGTTGTTTCCCTTGGATTCCGCCTTGCTGTTTGTTTCGTATGTGCCATAAACTAGGTCGCCATGTAGATATAATAGAGTACTAATGTATAGGAATTGCAATAACGACACTAATTTGCACTTGTGTGAGCATAGCAAGATGATTCAACCTATGAATAACAAAGGAAACTCTCTAACACTAAGAATGAAATGGCGACATGGGGACCCACACACCCTTATATAATGTGCCATTCCAATTATAGCAAGCATTCCAAAAAGATCTCTTGATTGTTCAAAAATAGTAAAGTAAGAAATATATACACAATGAAATAATTCTACACATTTCCAAAACATGTAATCAACAATTTCTTATAGAAAATGTCTAGTCAAAACATTTACATTGCAATTGCATACCAAACTAAACGATAGCTAATGCCCTAACAAACATGGAAACGATAGAACCAAATCTCTGATGAAATCCCATCGGATAGATCAATGTTATTAGTTAAAGCTAGTACATCAGAGCAACTCATAGTTCATGTATTTTTACGGTGACCGAATCTAAAAAAGATGCGCACTTTTGGTGTTTTTCCATGCGTCTCTTGATCTGCAAAACTAGACACCACCATTTCAATATTAAAATTCATTTTATATATGTGTTCAACAACCATTTACAAAATTTAGAAGCACGTTTAACACAGACTTCTCACACTTCATCATTTGGCATATGGATGAGTAGTTCAAATTCTTGATGTCTCGTCTCTACATCCAGGCTATCCCATCGACAGTGAGCAAACTTGAATCGCCTATAAATGAAACTGAAGGAGCATGTTTGGCGTGCAATGTGATATCTTATTGTCATCGTCTCATGACAAATATCACACTTGCATAGAAGAAATTCCTACGACAACAGGCAAGGAGCTACGTGAATGGAGGGAGAAAAATGACAAGGCAGTAGCCTTGCTATCATCTTCCATCGAAGATAGTCTCACACTTGACCTGGCTACACTCTCCAAAGCTAAGGAGATGTGGGATGCATTACTCACCAGATTTCAGACGAAATCAAGAAGTCAAATCATGATGCTGGAAGATCAGCTGACGAATTTGCAGTGGGATGGAAAAGACCTCACTTCTTTCGTAAGAAAGATGAAGGATTTGTTTCTGTTACTACATAACTCTGGAGCAGAGAACGTTGTGTTAGCTGAGAGGCAGCTCACGTACTTGTTGAGAGCCTTACCCAAATCATTCCAGACGACAAGGACCCTGCTCGTGAAAGCCTCAAAAAGGCGATTGTCAAGATTCGAGAGGAAGTCAAGGCCAGAGAACATCTTGATCACAAAGATGTTCTGACTAGGCCCTCTATGACAACAAAGAAAAATCCAAGAAGCAGTTTAAGCCTAAGAGGGAGTCGAATCAGAGGCAGGATCGTGACCAACAAGCAGAGGGGACCAGCAAGAGCAATTGGAAGAGCAAAGGGAGGTCAAAATAACAAGGTGCAGAAAGAAGACTTGCGTGAGATGTAGAACAGACGGACATACAGTAGATACATGCTGGCTCAATTCCAAGATTGAGTGTATCCATTGCCATAAGAAAGGTCACGCAACCATGGATTGCCGCCAGAACCCGAGAAACAAATCAGCACAGAACAGACAAGAGAACAACAATAGTTCATCCTATGTCAAGGAGCCCAAGAGCTCAAAAATGGGCGAAGAAAGAACGAACAGAAACTGTTCGACCGTCTATATCTGTGAAGACGTGTGTGCAACATTAACATCTGACACACATTGAGATGATTCTAGACTCAGGAGCCACCTCACACTTTGTGACATCAAGACGAATAATGTCTGATTTCAAAAGTGCAGATCCCTCAAGATTCATAGTTCTTGGAGATGGATCTAGACATCAAGTGAACGGTATTGGTTCACTATGGCTCAACACCAACGACAGAGACAGACGACTCGAAGATGTTCTATTCGTGCCTACTCTGCAATAAGACCTGCTCTCTGTAGCAAGAATAGCAGATGCAGGAATGCGTGTGACATTTTATGACAAAGCATGCAATGTGATTAATGCCAGTACCAGTACTCTGATCGCTCAAGGTAGAAGGAAAGAAAACCTATATCATCTGACCACATGAACTCAATGGCACTTTACCAAGCAAGCCATCATGGAGCAATAACAGGGGCCAACATCTCGAATGCAACCAGTTCGACCTCCTGTGATGCATGTTTGAAGGTCAGGATTTCACGCACACCATTCGTCAAAGACTCCTACAGAATGACTAAGATTCTGGAGCTCGTGCATTTTGACATCTGTGGACCATTCAACGTGATCTCAGTAGGAGGTTCAAAATACTATATAACCTTCATTGATGATTATAGCAAATTTGCCAAAGTGTATTTTATTTAGAATAAATTTGAAGCACTTGATAAATTCACAAAATATGTGAATTGGACTGAGAGATGTACATGCAGCAAAGTGAAGCAGATCAGAACAGATCGAGGTGACGAATACATCTCAAATCGCTTCACTGACTTCTGCAATGATCGTGGCATCATTCACAGAAGAACTGCAGCCTACACACCGCAACACAATGGTTTTGCTAAACGAAAGAACAGGATCCTGATGGAAGCAACCAGATGCATGATGGCTGACTCGAAAGCTCCAAGGGCACTGTGGGCTGAAGCAGTAGCTATAGCCACATACATCCAGAACTGAACAGGCAAGTCTAGTGTCCCTCACACGACACCACATGAGCTACGGTGGGGTAGAAAGCCCAATCTGTCTCACGTTAGAATCTTTGGTTGTGCAGCTTATGCACATATTCTTGATAAGCTTCGAAAGAAGCTTAATGAGAAAGCCGAGCAAGGATTTCTGGTAGGTTATGACAACAATTCGTCATACTATAGAGTCTACATGCTAGACACGAACACTGTGAAAACAGTGAGAGATGTCAGATTCGATGAGAGCAGGACAATGGCCAATGACGATCCTGTCAGCTACAAAGTTCTGGAGAGATAGTACTATGACCTGCCGCCAATGACAGAGGGAGCAGAGGACGAACACGAAAATGAAGATTTTTGAGTCGCCTCCCATTCGAACGACGAATCTGACGAAGAAAGATTCGAGAGGCAACCTACCGTCGCAGTTCCTGTAAACCCAGATGGTTTTGAACCGAGCAGAACAGACAAAGGCAAAGGCATAGTTGTCCCAAGAGGATCTCCCAGAAGGTCGACAAGACCATGAAGAGTGCCAGCAAGATATGTGCCAGGCAGCTTAGCTTCCACATCAGAAGAGTTCTGCAGATTCAGTGGCAAACCACAGACTTTCGAGAAAGCGATTAATAGTCCAGAGAAGGACAGATGGATCCAAGCCATGAACGAAGAGATGGAGTCCATGAGGAAGAACCAGGTATGACATTGGAGCCATTACCGCATAAGCGCAAGATTGTCAAATGCAAATGGGTTTTCAAGCTCAAATACAGACCAGATGGAAACATCACGAAATACAAGGAAAGACTGGTAGCGAAAGGTTTCTCTCAGAGATATGGTATTGACTACTCTGAAACCTTTTCTCCTATCGTCAAACATTCATCCCTACGTCTGTTATTTGCATATGCAGCAGCTTATGACCTCAGGATCCACATTGTGGACGAGAAGATGGCCTTCTTGCATGGCGAATTAGACGAAGAGGTCTACATGGATCAACCCCCAGGATACATCTCGAATTCACTTCCTGACTATGCATGTAGAATGCACAGAAGTATCTACGGTCTGAATCAAGCCCTAAAATCATTAGGATTCAGGCCTCTGTTGGCTGATTCTAATGTATATGTCAGAGTTACAGATGGGCAGATCATCATAGTGGCTGTATATGTGGACGACACTCTGATACTTTGTAGGAGTGAGCAACTAATTGCTAAAGTAAAGGCAGACATCTCGAAACATTTCGAGATAGTGGATCTGGGAGAAGCCAAGTGTTACCTAGGCTTACAAATTGAAAGGGACTACGAGGGAGGTAAGTTATACCTTCACCAATCCAGATACACCCATAAGATCCTAGAGGACTTTGGGATGCTGAACTGCAAAGGAGCGAACACTCCAATGCTAGGGACGGTGCTGACAAGCGACAACTATCCAAGGACTGAGGAAGAGAGAGAACAAATGCAGCTCACACCTTACAGGAAGTTGATAGGATCATTGATGTACCTTGTAGATGTCCTAATATTGCTTATGCAATTAACGAGGGATTATGGCTTGTGTTATTCTCGTTATGCAGGTTTCAGGATATTTTCCTGCAGCGGTGCTAGTTGGGCATCTCTCAAGGACGACTATAAAAGCGTCTCAGGAGGATGCACCACCGCATCAGGAGCAGCAGTTCTCTGGGTCAGCAAGAAGTAGACTATTTTAGCCCAGTCATCCTATGAAGCAGAATATGTTGCAGCAGCAATGATGGCCAACGACATAATCTGGCTAAGGCAGTTTTTGGACGAATTGGACGAAACAAGGAACAAGCCCCTGGTCTTATAGATGGACAACACCTTTGCAATACACCTGACAAAAGATCCCGTGTTCCATTCCAGAACGAAGCACATTGCGATCAAGTACCACTTGATCAGGGATCTAATTGAAAAGAAGATACTGCGGACCACCTTCATCGGAACGAAAGACATGGTTGCTGACATCTTCACTAAAGCCCTGGACAAAGGACTCTTTGAGAGACAGAGGAGCAGTCTCGGGATTGTAAACCTATCATGCTTTGAGAGGGAGATGAAGAAATGAAATGTTTTTAACTACAAAGCCTTGCTAGCTTTCAACCCTCAGCCTGACGAAGATGTTCGCGAACATGAAAGTCAGGAGACACGAAGCACGAAAAGCTTCGCGAACTCAAAAGTCAAAGAAAACGAAGACGAATGGTTCGCGAACTTGAAAGTCGAAGCAGACGAAGACGAACGGTTAGCGAACATGAAAGATTCACAAACAAGAATCTTTTGCGGTCTTGCACAAGAATCTTTTGCGGTCCAGTACGAGAGAAGGCAAACGACCAAAACAAAACCTTCTCCTGTCCTCCACGCTTCAGAGAGTACTAGTGAGATCATGCAAGTACCCAGAAGTACAGATATCTGATCTGATGGCATGACGTCAGCAGATACATTTTAGGTCGTGGCTAATTTGCCACTCTTGTATTTCCCTGATTAGTTGTAGATGCTTAATCACTCTAATCTTAGATTTTTACATAGGGCGACTATACTTACTGGATGATACTTGACATAGAGATTAGCAGAGTACACATAGAGTGTAAGGTAGTAACAGCATCAACATGCTCCTCATAAGGTCCAACCGTTGAGGCCAGAAGTAATTTGGACTCAAACCCCGGGCAGAAGTCCTACAAGATAGCGCTCCTTCATACACAGTAGGCCTTTGGTGCAGTTTGTGGAAGTGGAGCATCTGCAAGATGCTTTGATAATGCTTTGCACTTGACCAGCTCAGTGGGCCCATCAGGACTATATACTCATTGCTGAAACAGAAGATATAGTTGTCAGGGAATTGTCCAATGTAGTATGCTAGGGATGCATCTGGCCTTCGCTTTGTTCTCACGAGAGCCTCCGCTCCTCATTGCAAAACTGTCAATCTCCACCGCATACTGCAATACATTATCTAAGAATGTTATAATTACAATGAACAGATTCAGAAATGGCAATAAGCATGGACGAGAGTATTTGTTGACAAAGAGCTTGCCTGAGATCCTTCATCCTCATTCTTACTTTTTGCAAGCACAATTCCATGGCCTCTGTATGGCATCTCAGTTGTGGAAATCGGTAATTTCCGAAAATGTTTATGCTCAACCTCCGGTGGTTGCAAAGTCTTTAGTTCACACAAAATTTTTGCTAGAGCTTGCTCAGTAGTATATGCGTCATCTCCAATCAGCTGTCGAAATGTATCGTCTAGCACTGAGTGGTCAAAGGTGTTGGTGCCATTTTGCAATTTCACTAATCCTGCCAACATCTCATCCTCTCGTAAGCCGAGGATATGTTGCAAGTCATGCAGAAACAAATACTCTTGCCCATTAATTATCACTGGGGCAAGGTCACGTATTCGCAACATGTGATCGGAGTCGTCTACGTCCTCCGGTTAGGCAGATGTTGATGCAACTGAAGCCATCTGCCGTGCAAGCTTTGCTTCCTTCACGGGTGTTAATTCCTCTTCTGCTCCTTGCTCTTCCATTTCGTTGACGTTCACACTAGGATCCTGTTTTTCTTCAGCGGTATTTGTAGGAAATTCATTCAACAAAAAAATCATAGTAATTTCACCTGACAAGAACTTGTTTCCTACACTTTTGAAATTAAAATTTAATTGTTGATCGTGCGTTAACTCCAAAAAGTGCTCGTTCCCTAGGTGGCTACAAACCTGTTGAGTCGGACAGCAAAAGCTCTATCTCCTTTCCATATATATGTTAGCAAATTATACGGAATCCAAGAAATATCGTAGCCAGGTATTCTTACCGAGTAAGGCATCAAGTTCTCTCTTATATACTCACTTACATACCTGAAATCATCACTATTCGCACGTAGAGTTGCTAGGGTATCTATTCTGGCAGTGAACATAGCATAGATGCGATCTATTTCATCAACAAATGTTGTGTCGGCCAATAGATTTGCCAACTTTGTCTTCGAAGGATGCATCTTGAACGTAATGAGACAATACAAAAGACTATTAGTACGAGTGCAAGTGCAAAGCATTTACCGAAACTAAGAAAGCCAAGAGAGCAAGAAAAATGTGTGCTTGAAAAGAGATAAAGTGGTCTTATATAAGAATTTTTTTTTTCAAAAATAGACATGATTTTAATATTGTATCAAATAAAGTCTATTTATAGTAATCGAATAAATTATACCACTATACTTCAAAACAATGTAATATTCTCAATAGATTCTATTTGTTCATTGTGCGCTATTTCTGAAATGCCATCCTTTTCATTGGATGTTCTTTGCCGAGGAACCCACTGCTTCCCTACACGAACCCGACATCCTCCATTCCCTATGCCTTGCATTAGCTGTGGATGACTTCCAAGCGGCTCTTCTGGCTAAATTTGATAAAGAGATCATTGAAGTCAACCCTCGAGCCCGTGTTTCTTCGATGTTTTGTCTGCTCAAAACTCCTCTATAAAACCACTGAAATATCTCTACCAAGGCATTGTTAAGACCTTTACCTCCACCGTGTCTTGAATTTTTTAAATACGCAGCCTTGGCCCTATAATGACTCTTCTCCATCCCTTGGGTATTCCAAATAGCCAATGATCCATATGTCTTTAAAAACCAAGGTCCATGAGCGTACAAAATGTGCTGTTTGCAAAAGAATCTAATTAGTACATTTCACCTGGAAGAAAAAAATAAAGACAAAACACTAACCATATAATGAGTGATGTGTGTTTCTCCCCATGCATCAATCATCAATCGAGTGAATGCTTGTACTTCCGTCTGATATCTATCATAATCTTCCTCCCTCAAGTCTTTTTTATTGATAGTCAGTGACAAAGCATCAAATGCTTGCCACACTTTTGCACGTGTGGCAGCCATACGTGGATCCGAGACAATATTTGTTGTGCATTCACACACTCTCTTCCAATACTCATATTGAAGACTACTTTCTCGTCCAGTATGATTTGACAAGAAATGCCTTGCTTTGTGCCCCCCATGGAAACTTTTGCCGGCAAGTCTTGAGTTTTTTCACTCAACTCAACGTCCTTGGAAAGATTCACATGGCCTCCGTGAAGCCCCATTTCTGATAACACTACCTCTAGATTTCGAATGCTAAGATCCGCGCGTGATTTGGCTTGCATATTCCATGCACAACAACAATGCTAATATAACAACTTGTCCAATATCCGCAATTCACCGTGCATCGTGCAAAAATGGACTCTTTCGAGAGGAATCTCTAATACAGGACTCCATGCTTTGTCTAGATTCTGCCTGTTTGGTGGAACTCGTTGGTTGCAATGCAACACACCTTTATTTCGGCCACTTTCAGACATACAATATATGCAAAAATGTTTGGCATTCGCACTGAGCCTGCAACCAAACATGCATTTTAGGGTCTTCAAATCGGCAGCTAAGTGCCATTCCACAGTAAAATTTTGGCCATCAACACTTAGCAATTGTCCTCCACTTTGTGCTCGTATTACCTTGGATATATTGCATCGTTCAAATACCCACTTCAACACATCTTGGGTCTCTTTATGAACTTCAAATGCAGCTATCCACCATATATGATTTTCAGATTGCACACTAAATTTATTGGACTCACTTCCAGTTGACTCCTGCAATGCTTGTTTCATCAACGTGATTGTGACACGTTCTAGTTTGTGACCTTTTACGATCTCCGCTTCATCCAACTTAATGACAAATATAGCTTTGCCTCCAATATCTGCAATACCAAATTCTTGTAAATAACATACAATTATTGTTGCTTACGAAAAATAGAAAAATTATAATTGAAATTGTTGTGAAACGAACTCACCATCTCTTTTGACATTGTAATGTCGTATCATCATTGCTTGGACCTTTTCCAGATCCAAAAATATATTGTTGTATTGGTTATAATAAAAACAAACAATAGATCCCTTTTGCTTGCTGGATATCTTAAAAGTATCCTGAATATGGAAGAATTCACCTAATTCATTTTCTATAAATGAATTGCATTCTCGCTTTGTAGTTTGAAGCAATTTGTAAGCAGGTAATATTTGATATCGTTTCAACCCATTTTGGTCAGATTTTTTCATAAATTTTTTCAATGCTCTATATCCTTTTCGACTCACACCTCCTTGATCACACACATAAACTATTTCTCTAACATTTGGATTCGGTTGAAACCTGGTAGCAAGTCTTCTTGCAATCTTTAAACGAAATGAATTACTCGTTTCATTTCCACAATCTGCATCAAATCTTTACCCTTCATGAATTGCTTCATATGTTTGGTGCTTTGGAAATGATCTCCGACCATGTTATTCAAAAATTCTTTTGTCAATCTCTTGCGTCTTTTACTAGCACCACCACTTGGTGTCAGAACATCTAGTTTGCGCCTTTTAGTATTGTCTTTTGATTGGTCATCCGGTGAGACTCGACGCTTTCGCTGAAATCCATATAATATCTTTTGAAGACTAATGTTTGAAGATTGCAATTCTTCAAACTTTGTGACAGATCTGGTGAGCTCTAATTTTAGATTTGTTATCTCTTTAGCCAATGTCTGAGTGTTTGTTGCAATGATTTTAATTGCTCATTCATGTATGTCATATGAATGTTTGCACTATTCGCTAGCATTTCAGCTTGGATTCTTCGAGAATCCATAACTTGATAGTAGCCAAGAAGTCCTTTGGCACCATCGCCAACGAACCTTAACAAAGTATGTACATCACAAAATTGAGGAGAAATATTGGTCAATGGATTAGGTGGATACAAATCACCTTTTACCCATAGATCGATATTTTTCATTGCTTTTAATTTCCAACAATGCATTTCGTATGAGTTTAGATTAACACCCCATGCAGCTTTGGTTATGGAATACTCCTCTAAGTTCACATGCAAGTGACATTTTGTTCCCATCTTGAAAAAGTCCAAGGTCCAAGAAGATCTTCAAAAACGAATTTGGCTTAATGTTAGTTTGAAGTATGCATTTGAAATGAGCTAGACATGGAGTATTGTGTCATGCCTAGGTCCTATGTGTTGTACTTTTGGGATGACATTCAATGATAGGCTTTGTCCTACTCTAAGGTTACCCTAGTATAGTCTATGTAACAAACCTACTAAAGTCTATGAAAATAGATCTTAGAGATAGCTCTTAACTCAAGCTCACTCTATGTGGTAACCCATGGTAAAGGTGCCACGTAGGATGGATTAGCATTACACTAATTATGATTAAGAAACTTGTTTAGGCAAGGAAGAGGCCCTTTTTGAGTTCAAAAAGGGCCCTAATGGTGCGACATTGTAGTGAGCATGGACTATCATGGGAATATCCGTCAACACAATGGAACGAGCATGAGCCTAGGTTGCGCTGACAATCCCATTTCACATCACATTGCACCTCATCCTTGCTGACCAACCAGAAAACCCTTCTTGTATTGCAACTGTAACCTTCTCCTTTTGGCCTAAATGTTTCTTTTAAATATGCAACCACATCTGTTGCACATTTCAAGGGCTAGCCATCTGGTTTCAACTCATGAGTGAGAGTTCTCTTGATGACCGCGCCCACTCCGTTGTGCTCGTCTTTTTCATGGCCTGAGGCAGAAAAATTATGCATCATTTGCAGACATGTCAAGTGATAATATCTGGCCAAAAAGGGAACAAATTGTTAGATTTTTTATTTTTATGTTGGCTGTGATAAACAGTGCTTGCAAACAGTACCCGTAGTTTTGAACCTGGTGTCCTGTCTGCTACCAATTTGGTACTATATTTGGGTGTCTCATATAGTCCCAGTTTGTTACTATATCTATTAGGGAAATAGTACCAAAATTGGTACTCCAGAACAGTGTAGTTTGGTGCTATGAGACGGACTATGTAGTTAAAGTCTTATAGTTCAATACCAATTTTGGTACTATTTGAAGTAACAAACTTGAAAACTACAAAGTAATAATAATAGATAGTGAGAACCCCCAACAAATATACTTGGCCATGAAGAAGAAAGGCCTTCGAGCTTTGAATTGGGACGTCGCACCGTCTGACCACACCCAATGACACCTCAGATTATACTTGTTCTCTTTCAACCAATTTTCATGCAATAGTAGACAGTGCTGTACGAATAAGGTGTCATGCAGCTTATCATCTGATATGTAAAAATGAAGAGTCTTTTCAACCGCACCTGCAGAGTTTCTAACATGCGTTATGTGCACAAGTATCGTGACCTGATTAGACCACCAGTGCATGAACTGTATCTTGTTCTGCATCTTGAACGAATAATTCTCCGCAAAGTCAATGAATAAAACAACAACATCTGAAGGAAATTTCAACAAGTGTTGTGACTACCACCGAAACACAAAGTTATGCTTGATGAAGTTTTTCAGATGTGTTGAAACCAGGTCAACAAAAGCATTACTCCGCATTCTTTGCACTACCAAATCCTTTCTCTTCTTGATAGAACCGCCCTCATTAACAAACCCTGACGTAACATCTGTAGAAGTCTTTATAGACAACTCCCTGATGTCCATTGATGTCTTAGAGGGACATAATGGCAATGTGCAAATGCCGCATTTACTGCAGTCCCTGAACAAGCATGTTTTTGCATGGTATTCTGAATTAGGTGGCTTTGCACATAAAAGCGATTCCCACATATTGCTGATGCTGGGACAAACAGATTGGTTTGCTTTGCAAATATCCGATTTTGTAAGTTGATCCAAGACGACTTGAACATTAAATCAAACATAACCTGTGTGTAAAATTCATAGCAATACTATCAAATGAGAGAAAATGAGAACTAGAATCAAAGGCCAGCCTCATAAAATGAAAGCCATTCAAAAGTGACATATTGAAGTGACATATAGAATTATAGATATGTTAGTTAATACACATACCACAATTGCTTTTTCTAGCTTTTACATGTACTGTGATAGTTAGATACAACAAAGTGAAACTACCTACATGTGAATGACTTTAAGAAGCTCACATACACTGATGTTCATGGATAAAGCATATAATGTAGTGGCAAAGGCACTTGCTGATTTCCTATCCACTTTGTCACCTGCAAAATCCGAGTCGCTATAGGCTGTTAAGGCAATATTAGTCCCTCTATACAATATGCCAAAATTCTTAGTAGGTGAAATGTATCTAAGAATAGATCGATTGCAGGCTGTGTGTTTACAGGTGTTATTGTGGTCATTTGGAGACCAGGGTGAGGTGAAATGCATGTTAGCAGATGTAGTGTAGAGTGTTTGTGCAGGTGGAGTTTGGCTTTGCAGGTCGATGCAGAGATCAGACTATAGAGTTAGTAATAGGGAAGGCCAAGTCTTTTGGCCATCTTCCAATGTGAAACCAAAGGACTTTGCATGAATTGGCTTAACTTTCCAACACTATAACTAAGATCAGGTCTAGTTATAGTTAAATGAATCAAGGAGTCTATAAGCCTTCTATATAATGTGATGTCCTCAAGGGATGCTTCATCACCATCAATAGATGCATTTACATGTTTCTTCATTTGAGTCTCAATGCCTTTACAATTCTTCATTCCAAATATACCTAGGATGGATGTAGCATACTTAGATAGCTAAAATCACATCCTCTAGTAGCTTCTACTCCTAGAATGAAGCTTTATAGGCCAAGATCTACCATTTTAAACTCTTTTTCTAAAGCAATTTTTACATCTCTAATTCCATCTAGATCATAACCATTCACGATAATGTCATCTACATACAAAACAAAAATAATGATCTTGCCATCATGAAATCTTATGTACAATGATGGATCATATGCACTCATTACAAAATTGATGGAAATGAGAAAATAGTTTAGCCTAGAGTACCATGCTCTAGGTGCTTGCTTGAGCCCATAAAGGCTCTTCTTCAAAAAACACATCTCACCTTCATGCTTTGCCTTGATGAAGCCCTCGATTTGCCTCATGCAGATCTTCTCCTCCAAATAACCATTGAGGAAAGCATTTGTGAAATCAAGTTGGAATAGCTCACAATTGAAGGTTGTAGCAAGACTAATGATCAACCTGATAGTAACAAGCTTAGCCACAAGAGCAAAAGTCTCATCATAATCAATGCCTTTGGTTCGTAAAACCCTTTTGCTACAAAGGCTAGCTTTATGCTTACTTATTGATCCATCTTGATTATACTTCAATCTAAACATCCACTTTCAATCAAGTGGTTTCTTCCCTCGAGAAAAATTCACAAGATCCCAAGTATGATTCTCAATGAGAGCATCATACTCTACTTGCATAGTATCCATCCAACTCTTAGATTTACAAGCATCTTCATAGCATGTTGGCATATCTAACACTGAAATAAGAAAGGTTTCAGATGTAAAAGGTAATGAGCCTTCCCTTTGATCACCTTGACCATCATAGGTGAGCCTCATTTCAAGTTAACTTAGGAACATAAAGAACATTCTCAAGATTCATCCTTTTGGATGATCCAACATACAGTGGAATGGTTCCTATTCCACTTATCTTACATTCTTGACTACTTGCAGTATAGATAGATCTATGTACATCATTGTAAGAAAGTAAAGTGGAGCTTTTGATATGTCATGTGGGAGCTAGCCCCACTATCAATCCACCAAGAATCATTGGTGTTGCTCTTGGATGATGGAGGTTTGTTGGAACTTATCAAGGATGATTCTTATTCATCCTCCTCCTCCTCCTGATGTGCAATGTTGCTTTGTTTGCTCTCTTGTGCCTTTTTCTTCTTGAGACATTTTGATGAAAAATGTCCTTTCTTTTCACAGAAAAACATTTGAACTTGGACTTGTCCTTGATCTTTCCCTTTGAGCTTGAAGCATCATCCTCTTCCTTGGTCTCGTTGAAGTGCTTCTTCTTGCCATTGGTCTTTTTCTTGCCTTTGAATGAGAAATTGGCTTTCTCATCACCATCCTGCAAAGACATTGAGTTCATTCTTGCATTGGTGTGCATATCATCCTACACTCTTCAGCCACTAATACACTATGAAGCTTTTCTATACTGGGCAAAGTGTCTTGGATTGCAAAGCTTTGGACCAAATTTGTAAAGCTACTTCCTAGACCATTGAGGACAATTTGTACAGGCTCTCCATATTGAATCTTCTCTCCAATGAAAGCCAACTCCCTATTTAGAGACTTGATTTTAAGCACATAATCTTGTGCACTCTCCTCACTTCTTCTCATGCTTTGCAAAATCTGATTTCTAAGCATAAGAACTCTTGAAGTGTTACTAGAAAAATAGATTGACTTTAAAGACTCCCAAGCCTCTTTAGCACTAATACAAGCTGATACTTCTCTCAACAGATCATTGCTTACATTCATCTTCACACAATAAAGTGCAAGCCTAGATCTCCTCTTCTATTTAGCTGACTCATGTGCACCTAGAGGTTCATCTTCATCCTCAATCAAGAACTCATAAAGTGGAGCACCATGAGTGACTCCATCCTAACCTTCCAAATAACATAATTAGTAGAATTTAACCTCTCACTAGCTTCTAGAAGGTATGCTTTAACAGATCCCATCTTACTAGTGAAATTCTACACACAAGAGATAGATTTGATTGAACTTGAAACTCACAAAGGTTTCTAGCTTGCAGTGTTTCACTCAAATTTGATTTCTAATCCAACAAATGGACTTGTAATCACAATTCTATCACTCCCTCACAAAGCTGGAATGAAGATAAGATGATGTGAAAACTACTCTCAAGCAAATCTTGCCAATCTTGGCTATTTTTGGACTATAAAATGACTTAAACTCTTCCTTCCTTATTGGTGTACTTTCAAGACCTGTATATGACTTAATAGGACTTGAACTCAGCCTAGATTAATTAGATACCATGAAAAAAATTCAAATCTAATCAATGGCAAATGATCTTGAGATAATCCTAGGATTTCCACCAAAAATTACACCAAAACCTCTCAAATTGAATTTTTGGTAACCAAATGAATATTGTGCATTGAATGCAGGTTTAGAAGTTCCCGCACGTGAGAATAGTACGGAATTTGATCCCTACCAAGTTTGAAATCAACCACCACCAAAACTTAGCTCCTAGCTCGCCCTCACAAGACTAGTTTTTAGCACCAAGAACTGCTAAAAATGGATTTGAATGGATCTATGATCAAAGCTCTTGTACTTAGCTCTGATACCATGTGAAAGTACAGTACTTTGGGAACCAAAAATAGATCTTAAAATATCCACAAGAGTTATTTTGTGCTTGCTTACCAATCTATCAGAAAACTAGTTACCAAAAACTTGATTTAGATTAGCAGGTTCACAAACAACAGGCATTGATAATAAAAATACAGATCATAGACAAAAATATGAGTTGACACATGTGTACTACAGGCTGTAGTACAGCCTACAAGCTGTGTTTGAAGTGTTCAAAATGCTGGTTTCATTTGGATCATCAAACACCAATGTACATGAGCGTAGAAACTCGAGTTGCCAATGTGCTCCAAAAATAATCTGTCTTTTCACTATGGAGAGATGGAATACATAGCAACACTCACTTCCTTTGCTAAATTCGGTGAAAATTCAGCATGTAACAAGGAAGTAGACTCAACTTTCTTGCCCTAAAATGAAACTATAGCCTAGATCCTAGAGTCATGCTTGGTAGGTGCATGGTTGGTAGAAATCTCATCATAAATCAAGGTCTAGATCCATCACATGTTTACAATACCTACCTAAACATAGAAACTTAGTCACATAATAATACAATGAAATTATCAAACACACAACGCATTCAAGATGCTCTAATTTTGTAACAGTAGGTAGTGTAAAAATTTGTCAAAATTCATCTTGGATATTTGTGTCTTTCTAGTTTGTGAGAAAATATCACATGTGTGGAGCATGTTCCCACATGTAGAAAAAGTAAAAATAGTTTAGTCATGTTGACTTTAGGTGTATCATAAAGATTTTGTATCAAGCACCTTGGTGTAAAACCTTGATAGGGCCAAAATTGGCATAGAGGTCAAAATGGTCAAATTCACATGTAAAGCCTCAATTTGGCCAAAAGTAGATTGTGATGCAAACTCAAGGTAGTTAGGCTTGTGACACATGTGTAGATGTAATTTGATGAGTGATCAAGTCAACGTGTTGGCAAAAGTCAAAGGGTCCAATCATAAGTGAGAGATTTGTTAAAAGGGTCCAATCAAAAGTTAGGGATGATGAATTTCTCATCCAATAGGGTTAGAGAGGCTGTGTTTAAGGGGTCCAATAAGAATTAAGCTTGGATCTCCATGAGTTTCTATATGTACTTTCACTCCCTTCATTAATGTATGAGAGATCTATGAGTTTTTTGAGTCAATTTGGAGATTTGCCAATTTTGCTTGTATTGTTTTCTCTCTCTAGATGAGCCCAAAAGTGGTATTCTCTCTCTCTACCCAAGGAGAGGAGCTTGTTGGGACTTAGCTTATTTCATGAAGCCTTCCACATGTGTGAAACACCTTTTGGTAATGAATGAATGCATGTAGAATGGTCTTTTGCCTTAAATCTTGTCATTGATCTTGGATTTCAATCAATAGGTGATCTATAGTGCATGAGCCAAGCTTAGGAGATCAATTTCACACATTAGGGCATTCCCACACGTGTGAACACGTAGTTTCAATATATTTCATCCAAGCATCACAATACACATGAAACTAAGCAAATAACCCAAAGAAAAATGGCTTCGAAAAACTCAAATACACCAACTGTCATGGATAAAGCATATAATTTTTTTTTGCATACTAGTAAAGAATGCAAAAGCCATAATCTCATCAATCACATGACGTCCGAAATAACTGACACTACAAGAGGATGGGCAATTTCCAAGGCTTTTTTTTAGCGTTTCTTTAAAAGATAGTTTTTAAAATGAGCCGTGGGGGGAGTGGAATGCTCGAGCCTCGAGTCTGGTGTTTGGCCTCGGAATAAGCCTACCAAATTTGAACTTGGTTTTAAAACATTTATAGAGAGGGATATAGAGAGGGTTATAAATCCACTGGAGGGCCTCTAAATATATATCGGAATACTGAAGCTAATTTGAGGAGTATACCGAGGCTGACGTTGGTATAAGCCTACCAAATTTGCACTTGTTTTTGAGACATTTATACAGAGGGTTATAAAGAGGGTCCAGGTGGCCAGAGGCATTCCAGGACACTCTGCTAACCGAGGGGAATACCGAGACTGATGAAAAAAAAGGCCCCTCGGTATAAACCACGGTATAAAATCAAAGTCAAGTTGAAAAATAAGGAATCTAAGTTGCACAAAGTAGAACTCACATGAATCATGTGAGTACCCTTGTGCTTTCTTAGCTCCATTAGATTTAAGTTGTGTTTATTTGAAAGGCTTGGATTAGAATCCTTGCCCAATGAAGTGGCCAATGAGAGTGAAGGAGGTTCACCTCTAAAATCTATAAGAGGGAGCCATTTTCTTTGTATCGTATCTTCCATCTTCTTCTCAATAAAACTTTGTTGGTCTCACTTCTTCTCTCTTCTCTCTCTCTCTCTCTCTCTCTCTCTCTCTCTCTCTCTCTCTCTACGTTGGGATAGAATAGCTTTGGGTAGGTGCTCGAGCCCCCAAAGCCTTCTCAACCTAGGTGTTCTCTCTCTCTCTCCACTCTCTTTCTCCTCTCTCTCTCCTCTCCCTCTCTCTTCATGCTATGCAGGTGAAGACGAGGTTGCCGCTCTCAGCGACGGACCCCTATGCTACATCAATGACACAACAGTGGCGCCATTGTTGGGGAACGATGCCATTGTTGTGTCATTGATGTAGCATAGGGGTTCGTCGCTGGGAGTGGCAACCTCACCTTCACCTGCATAGCACGAAGAGAGAGGGAGAGGAGAGAGAGAAGAAAGAGAGTGGAGACAGGGAGAGAGAGAACGCCTAGGTTGAGAAAGGCTTTGGGGGCTCGAGCGCCTACCCAAAGTAGTTCTATCCCAACGTAGAGAGAGAGAGAGAGAGAGAGAGAGAGAGAGAGAGAGAGAGAGAGAGAGAGAGAGAGAGAGAGAGAGAGAGAGAGAGAGAGAGAGAGAGAGAGAGAGAGAGAGAGAGAGAGAGAGAGAGAGAGAGAGAGAGAGAGAAGAAGAAGAAGAAGAAGAAGAAGAAGAAGAAGAAGAAGAAGAAAAAGAAGAAGAAGAAAAAGAAGAAGAAGTGAGACCAACAGAGTTTTATTGAGAAGAAGATGGAAGATACAATACAAAGGAAATGGCTCCCTCTTATAGATTTTAGAGGTGAGACTCCTTCACTCTCATTGGCCACTTCATTGGGCAAGGATTCTAATCCAAGCCTTTTAAATAAACACAACTTAAATCTAATGGAGCTAAGAAAGCACAAGGGTCTCACATGATTCATGTGAGTTCACTACTAGGCTACAACTGTCGTGAAGGGGCACTGTTGTTGGTTCTTTTATTGCTAGGACATGGGTGCTTCAGGAAAAGCATGGATAGAATTCGCTCGTAAAACCTGAGGCTTTATTGATTGTTGATCAACAAGAACCTGGACTTGCCAGATTTTCAATAATATCCATAAGGGCCTGGAGGCCATACCTGATAACCTTGTTCATTGACAATTGGATAGTCGAGGCATTCCATCGGAGGATCCCAAGATAAATCTTGCTGATACAATGGATTCTCATAGATCGGCACAACTGGTCCCAATGTCATAGACTCCCCCAAATTATAATGTGGATATGACGTGCTGGCTTGACTCTCTTGTCTGTCCAGGTATTCATGGTATGCCATAACCTGAAGATTTTCCTTAACAGTCAATATAAAAGATGTAGGACAAGGCTTTGTCATTGTAGGTGCTGGTGCTTGTTGGACTGGAGGCCTATTAATGGTTGGATTCCCTGGATTTGGCCTTTGAAGAATGGTTATTCCTGGGTTTGGCATTGGTTTGGGCTGCTGCATTATGGAACAAGGAGACTTTGGTTGAATCTTGCTCGTTGAGGGGCAATCATTGACCTTAGTCTTTCCCTGATCATTGCACTTCCCCGTTGAAGGCTGAGTGATTGCACTTTTCCTTGGATCTTGTGCTGAATTGCCTTCTCGTCGCTCCGTTGACGCTAGGCCCCTTTGTAATTCATCACTAAGAATTCTTTGCATTGATTGCGCCAAGAGGCTTGGTAAAATCCGATGGACTTTGTCGGTTGCCAATTTTCTTGACTTCCTCAATTACGATTGGCATGATGGATTCTACCATCTCTGTCTTCTATGATGGTTTTACTTGTTTGCCCGAGGGTATCTTTGCGTACTTTGGGACTTTTGCCAGATTGTCTTCTTCCTCGCTCGTTTCATAACCCGGTGGCACTAAGATTTTTCTTTTATAGTGCGTTCGAGGTGGAAGGGTCACCACAGGTGCATGTCGGTCTACATAGGCCAAATGCCTCTTGGCTATTTGTGAATTTCTCATTGGGCATGGATGATTAACTCCGCATTGTGAGCACGAGGGATCAAATGTTGATGTATCCCCTCAATGTGGACATTCAATATGACGGTGTTTTCCTCCACATCCATAGCACCTAACTGAGTGTAGTATGCCATCGCCTCTAAGTTGATAGGCATACACTGGTAACAGATTCCCCTTAGAATCTTTCACAAAATAGACTGGTAGGCTGTTATGGTCCTCCATTGAGTTCGGTGACATGCAAGAGGATATAACCAAAACTTCTACCTTTCCACTGGTTGTTGAAGAAGCTCATGATTTATATGGGTTTATCTGACATCCATCCTTCGGATGAGCTCCTTGTTTGCTTGATTCTACTTCTGACCATTGAACCACTGGATCTGGCTATCAGGCCTTCTGCTCCACCTTTGTTCCATGTCGAGGATTCTTGATTGGACATCTTGCACTCGGATGATTTCCAAAGCAATATGTACATTCGTCCTTCTCAAGAAAATTGACCGTGCGAGCATCAGCTTGAGGACAATCTGAACTTGAAGTACAAGGTTCTTGGTCTTCTGCTGCACTTGATCTGCTTGACTTTGCTGCACTCAGTTGCCTTTCATAGGGTTCCATTCTTGCCTGATTATCACTCGTTGTTGACCTTTATTCCTCTGATTTCCCATCTGATGATTCATCAGAGCGATAGGAAAAATTCCTCATCCCTTGTGAGATTTCCATCATGGCAACATCCTTACAAAGTTGTGCAGGCGTCGCACATGATGCTAATTCTGCCATACCAGATTTGATCCTTTTGGGCAGTCCTGCATAGTATCCTTCTCACCAAGCTGCGAGAGTTACTTCCCAGGAAAACTAAAAAATTTGTTGTCTGAGAAGGTTCTAGGCCACTTTTTGCTCTTGGGAACCTTCACAGGGGCACTTTTTTTGGGATCTAACTCTCGCAGACTTCTCTGTGTCCTTGTCTCAATGAGATGGAACTTTAGAGAGCTCTACGAAGGTTAGTTTTGAGTTTTAAAAAAAAAAATACAAAGGATTTTTGAATTTTTTTGGGTTTTTCTTTGTTTTTTCAAAATCTGCTGGGAACTAACCCTCACATGCTTCTATGTAGGTCTGGGATAGTACCCTCACATGCTTCTATGCAGGTCTGGGACAGTACCCTGGAGCTGTTGCCAATCATGCGAAGGTTCATGCCCACTGGTAATACAGCTAATAATCTCTAGAACTGTTACGATTTCGATTTCAAGAGGCAGGTCCTCCATTAAGTTTCTATCGCATCGATAGAAGTTGAGTATGCCTCTGACCTTATAAGAGTACCAGCTTATGATGTCTTAATCCTATTTATGCAGATTTTCCAACAACGCTAGTAGGAAGTATAATACAAATAACAGTTAGTTAACGTACCTGTGTACTTAGAGGTTCGCACTCTCTGTTTGGGGGATTGTGCAAAATCCTGTGGTGGAAATCCGCTTTCGTTTGGTTTATTTATGCGCTAGCTCCAAGAAAACAAATTGGAGGACAACACCTGTCTCGTTACAAGAAACCGTGAGAAAAGGTGGTATGACAACGTTATAACGTTGTAGGAAGCGAGACATTTGCAGATTATAAATTGACAGAGTTGTGAATCAAAAATTTGCAAACAGGTTGCACTGTTTAAGTGATCACAAAGATGACCGGGCTAGAAAATAAATGAAAAGCCTCACAATCTGAAGATGGTAAAACAGATAACGCGCATATGGCTTACAAAAAATTGCACTTTCAAAACAGAGTTGTTGCATGACAATTCTAGGCAGAGAACAAAATAGCCCAAAAAATTGCACTTCTAAAACAGAGTTGTTGCATGACAATTCTAGGCAGAGAACATAATAGCATGCATACAAAAATCCACGTGACAGAATGCATGCATGAAGGCACGAGATAATCCACCCGCCTACCACAGACAAAGCTAGCGCATAGAAATTTATCCCTCCAAAGTGAACTATGGTCAAATTTTAGTTAAGTATATATTAAATACGTGGCATCTTCACAAATTAGTGTAAATTAAAAAAAAGTTATAAAAAAAAAATTCAAGAAATTAATTTGAAGACAAGTAGGTCAATTTTTGTGGTGTCTACTATGTGCCGCCTGTAAGGCAGGGGCAAAAATTTCAAGAAATTATTTTGAAGACAAGCAAGTCAATTTTTGTGGTGTCTACTATGTGCCCTTGCTTGTAAGGCAAGGCCAAAAATTAGTATCTTAAAGTATTGGAAAAAAAAAAGGGTATATTATTTCATATATTGCTTAAACTAGAACTAGAACATTTCATGGTGGGATAATTTCTTGGATGTGCATGTATTCAGTTAAATTTGTCATTCACATGGGTTGTACATTTGCAAACTAGATTCATGAAATCTTGTTGTACTCAATTTTGATCATTTTTTTAATAGAATCATAAGTACTTATTAAATAGAAAATAATTATTTGACTAAAGATATCACATCAAGAATTTTTTTTGTTTAAAAAAAAGAGAGTTTTCAATGTCATTTGCACTAAAATAACGACGAGGAAAAATAAAACACTTTTCAAATTGACAAAAGCTAGGAGAAATGAGAATGATGTCTAGCTCAATACCATGCTCAATGCTACTAGATCGAGAAATCTAATCCAACATGGCCACATACAATCCTTCAATGCACCACAAATCTCAAAATCAAACTTTCATAATTAGTTTCGATGTTAACAATTATGTAGCCACCTACCAAAACAAATTCTACTCTAATCGACCACACCAACAAGTACATGATATTCCTACATGTCTTGCCATTATTTTTTCATGGCCACCTCTTCCCGAAAATGGAAACTCTCTGAGGCATGGTTTTCATAACCTAACACTACATGCATGTCTTCCATGCATACCACATTAGCATGTTATCCATGCATACCACATTAGCATGTTATCGTACATACCATTCATCTTTCCAATTTCTAGTATGCCTCTAAAATTTTCCCACATTAGCATGTTATCATACATACCATTCATCTTTCCAATCTCTAGTATGCCGCTAAAATTTTCCAACAATTTGCTATCGCATATATCATCTCCACATGGAATTTTCAAAACCACTGCTAGCCTTTTAGACACACTCATTCATTAGCCTGAAAGCCTTGGGCTCAGCTTTACCAACACTTCCAAACTCTGTTTTTAGCTCACACAAAGTACCACCTTTTAATTTGTGTAGTTTCTAAAGGAACTTTAGCATTACCATCATTTGTAGTACCGACATGCCTCTTCTTTCCAATTATATTTAAGGACCATAGATCTGGCCCTAATTTGGACCCTAGAAAACATAATTGAGAACATATAATATGTAAATTTAATGTGAATTTAATTAATGGTTGACCATAAATAGCTTTCATACCCTGATTTTGATATAAAAAGGGAATATGCTCTCGTGCACAAGTTCACGTGATTCTAACGTAATGAATTTTTGGTGACTATTCTACCCATTTTTAAAAAGATTAAAAAGCAGAATAGCCACCTGTTTTTTAAAAAAAAATTAGTACAAATTCTACCGACGTCTGCCACATGGCAGCATCTACTTGCGCCTGCCACGTGCAGCAAATGATTGGTTTAAAAAAGGTTGAAAAATCCATTACGCAATGGAATGAGCCGGGCAAAGGCCATTCTGCCCGATTCGGATTTCCAAAAAATTTTAGGATCCGCACATTTCGGATTTTCAAAAAATTTTAGGCTCGGCCCCTCCGGGCCTCACCTAAAAAAATTCAAAAAATCCTTACCGAGCAGAATGGCGTCTACCCGATCCATTCCATAGTACATTAAGGAATCTGAATTTTGATTCGATGTGCGTTCCTATCCAAATTGTACTGGATCACTTAAAAAAATTGATAAAACATGACATAAATCCTTTTATCCATTCAAATCAACAATTTTTTAAATCTCGTGATTCTAGACCTCATTCGGATTGGCCAACCAGAAAACATTGATTCACACAAAACAAGGTATGGCTCCAATCTAAGAGCTCCATATTGGCATGGCCTACGATGTATAAAAAAATACTAAAACTAGAACATCCAATTGCAGAACTATTAAGATATAGTGATATATATACATTGAAGATCAAAATTTAGAACTTAAGAATCATGTATCAATTTGGACTGACTGAGCACAACTTTGCTTGAAAGGTTTGAATTAGAAAAGCCTTTTAAGAACAAAAATTGAGAACAGACCTTCAAATTGTCAGCACATGACATGTCATTTGCCCAATCCTTGCAAAAAGATTTTTTGTACTATAAATTGAATGATGGAACAGTTTCAAGAGCACAACTCGTATTGAATCATATACTCGAAATTGAAATTGTCTACACCATTGCTTGCTTGCTTGCCTTGCAATACAATGTCCAGTGTCATTTTCAAATCCTTGAACAGCTTTTAGGTGATAACTCATGTTTAATCATATACCCCCACTTTGTAGTAAACATTTACCATTCACCTGAAGCATAATGTGGTTTCTAAGCAAGAGCACCCTGGTACAGGGTAGAAGCAGCACCACGAAGCAACACATTTTCATCCTGACCGCAAAAAAATAAATTTCAACAACTTCAACAAAAACGCAGTTATATTATCAGTCGGTGTATTCACTATATTCTATCATGGCTTTCAGGAGCTGCATCCAAAAAAATTAACTGACAACCCTAGGAACAAATCGTTTCCAGCCTTTGTGACCAGAAGAAACTCCCAGAACTACTGCTGTGCACATTGCACTCTAGGTCCTGATGCCTCCTCATCTTCCTCATAAGCTTCTTGTTGCTGTTTCCTTCTCATTTCATCCTCGATATTAACATCATGCAAAGTAGTTTCCTCGCATTCATCAAGCTCCATGTCTGTGAGTTGACTGGGAGGTCTAGGTGGCAAAACAGATTCCAAAAGCTTGCATTGTTCGAGAGATAAACTACCAGATTCTGGAAAATCGACCGAAAAGTGGATATACAAGCTACCTCTCATGAAAGGCCTTCCATATTGAGGCATACCCTCATCATGTACAGCTTTGAATTGTCCTGGAAAAAAAAATCAAGCAAAAATCAGAGGTTAGAAATATCCAACAGGACAATTATATCAAGCACACTGTCGATGCCAGATAAATATTTTCTAAGCCAAGCAGATTGAAAACAAATCTCCAATGCCAAACCATACCTGGCTTCACAATCTCTCCTGGATTTGATTTGATCAACAATTGCCTTCCGTCCAAATGAGTCAGTGGAAATTGAAATCCACAAAGTGCCTCTGTTAATGTAAGACTGTGTTCCACAAACAAGTCGTCCCCTTTTCTTTTAAACTTGGGATGATCTTTTAATTGAAGGACAAAAACAATATCTCCAGTGATGGTATCCGGCTGCAAGTAACACAGTAATGAGAATGTCAAATCAAACACATTTACAAGACAGCTTACAATCAACATGAAAACACATCATAACATGTACTTATTTTCGAACTACTTACAGCTTCATCTGCCTCTCCTTGAAATGTTATTTTCTGTCCATGAGTCATTCCTTTTTCAACATGCACTTCCAGGACTTTCTTATCCTGCACCACTTTGTTTCCTTTGCACTGAGTACATTTATCCCTCTCGCTGATGGTTTCACCTGAGTAGGATAGCAAGTCATGAACGAGGCACCAAATCTCTCGCAAGGAAAAAGGATCAGATAATATACAGCATACACAATATTGTCGTAGTGTAGAGATAAGTATTCATAAGGAGGATTCACTAGGCAAGATTGGCCATCCACGGGTTCAAATAGATTATAAATTGTTATCTACTGGAGAACCAAATGCAAACATACAAATTATTATTTAGTACCTAAACAGATAAGATTTTGGAGTATCAACCATAAATTGACACAATCCATGTACACAGTCATGGAAACAATCAATCGCAAAAATGTTGACACTTCAAAATCGATCTCAATTGGCAGTCATGGAAACAATCAATCGCAAAAATATTGACACTTCAGAATCGATCTCACTTGGCACATTAACATGAGAATTGGGCTCATCTAGAACCACGCACACATCAGCACTGAGCAATTCAAAAGTTTGATGAAAAGGACAACCCATGGACTCAAAACGAGGCATTTTAGTCCAAAGTATATCATCCCTAATGTGAAGCTGAGAAGAGCTTCCAATAACAACTTAGATTATGGTTGAAGTCATACCTGAACCCCTACATTCTGGACAGACTTGCTGCATCTGTTGTATCATCCCAGGCCCCAGCTGGCGAATAGAAACTTTCATGCCTGATCCTTGGCATCCCGCACATCTACTGCTCGCACCTGACTTTGACCCTTGGCTGAACATAAAGCAGTAGACATTGAAATATCAAAGTGTGTACTAGCCCCAATTGACCGTCTTGATGGTATTACAAAGCTACAGAACTAACCCCGTTATTAAAGCCGTGCAGTTATAATAATGTGTGATAACCAATGCGCGTGCAATCACAAAAACACATGAAAATTTTCTAAAGACATGCTGAGATTAAACAACAGTGTCATAGAATTAGGGCATATGCTGCCTATCTCAAGTCTCCAAGGCAGAATACCTCGTACACCAAAAATAATCACAAAAACTTTCTACTGTAGCTAAACTTTATCCAAAAAATCCATATCCTTCCAATTACAACATACCCTTTACATTTGGAACAAATCACGTTCCTCGAGAGGGATAACTTCTTCGAAGTACCATTGTACAAATCTTCCAAAGATACTTTTAAAGGATGAACCACATCCTCGCCCCTTCTTTGTCTGCTGCGACCTCCTCTACTACTTCCACCTGCACAAATCGATTAAAGCAGTCTAAAAAATTAAGTATTTTCGGGAATCTCTCCTGCGATGACTCATTAACTCATAATTCTCAAACACTATTGATCAAGTGTAATATGCACCAACAAATTTCATAAAAATTCTCTTTCAGAAACAAGAATCCTACACAAACAGATGCAGAAAATGTCTTGTAGTGACTCTTTCATTATAATTCTCGAATATTATTATATAGGCATGATGTGTATTGACTAGTAAAATCAAATTCCTGTCAACGGTTTATAATAAACTCATTCCATCACAACCAGAAGCTGGTTATAAAATCAAAAAAAATTCTGAACAGCATCACAGTATTCACCAAGACCCGCTCGAAATCAGCAAGGAAAGTTGAAACTGACCTCCAAATGGATTTCCAGCACCAGACCCGAAGAAAGACTCAAATATGTCAAAAGGATTGTGAGAGGCACCGCCTCCTCCCATCCCTTCTTTAAGAGCTTCTTCGCCATACTGATCATAGATTTCCCTCTTCTCCGGATCACTTAAAACCTCATAAGCTTGTGCAAGCTCTTTAAACTGGATGGACAATCAAACTCCGTATCATCAGAACGACAAGCCTAAAGGCGGCACAACATAAATAAAGGATAGGCCACACACACACACACACACACAAAAAGCCACATACCTTTTCTGGATCTCCACCCTTGTCAGGATGATTCTTGATTGCCGCTTTTCTGTAAGCCTTCTTCAAATCTTCCTGGGACACATTCTTTGAAACTCCAAGGATATCATAATACTTACTATTATCAGATTTCCTACTAGGCATGCGACCGAACATGGTTGCCGAGGCTTAAAAACCAACCAAAAAACAATTCAGACACACAAAAACAAGCCCTGGACTTCAGAATTCACCGATCCAACACACAGGATCGCAGTTTGAAGCGCTATACTCGAATTTCGCACTGCATCAATTCAAAGGGCTATATTGAAATTTTGCACCTCCAGAAAAGCGCAAAATTCTACTGCTCATGCCACTGACCGATTCTCAGAAGCGCTAATAATTGGCAGCCCACGGAGCTTCCTGGATCCACGTACGAAACAGACGCAGATCTACTGGATCCACTCCACCGGCCTCACCAGCTCAAGATCTGAGAGCTCATCGTCCTTGCTCTCAACAGGGACTTGGCATGAGACCAAAGAGAGTCGTGATGAGAACGATGAGCCACAGCCGTCGGATTGAACCAGGTCCGCCCTATTGACGGCTGAGATTGAGAACCCTTAACCCCGGTTACAGTTTCAGTGTCCCAAATAACCGTGGTTAGTGACGAGGCAACCAGTAGAAGGCTCTAGAAGTTTAGAACCAGAGGCCCCACGCGTTTCTGGCCGTTGGATTCCCCATCGGACGGCCATTATTGCAGCATCTTGATTCTTGTTTAATCCGTGCGCTACGAATCTTTGTAGAGCACGGAGGGCCTTCTAGATGCTTCTGTGGAGTCGGTCTTTATCTGACGGTCACACGGAGAATCCAACGGTTAGAACCTTGCCGTGGACAATTAGAATCCAAGATACTCAAGAGACTAGATTTCTAATTTCTATTATTCTTCTTCACGTGCACTATTATATTAGCTATGCGCCTGTTTTAGCGCATCTAGCATCTGGAGCGACAAGGATGGCTATAGGCTATAGCCTGTTGTTGGATGGCGAATATCATGCGTAGCAGTTGAACATCTACAGTGCAGATTGAAAACAGTGCAAATTGAAAACGTTACACAAGCCCTATATGGCTCAAAACCAAGCTGCTCTTAGTCAACCATGTGTAGCCACGTCCAAATTTTTCCCTGTCACAACTACTATGTTTGCTCTTACGTGGGCTCTAGCCTTTAATCCTAGCCATTGTAGAATATGGATTTTTTTGGGACCATAAGCTTTCTAATTCAAGTACAATGTGTGCAATAAAATATTAATGCAAAGTAACAGTTGAGAATATTCTCAACAAGAGTAGCCTCCACAAAGACAATCCAAGCCACATTTCCTATCGAAAGTGTGCCCTAAATTGACTACGTGCAAGACACCCCTATTTTCGTAGCCCACCAATACTTCAATGGTTCTACTCTTGAGAATGCAACCAAATGAAACACATATAATGACTTAATATAATGATTTAGGCAAGGAGCACATTGATAGTGGACCCTTGTCTACTGCAATTCATTAGATATTGATAGTGGACCCTTGTCTAGTGCAATTCATTAGATACTGATAGTGGACCCTTGTCTATTGCAATTCATTAGATAGCGTGTGGAGAACCAATTTTGATTGCAATATTGAAGTCATTGACGAGGCAAAAATAGCTTATTGTGTGATAACCCTAAGAAATACATGTACAATGTTACCACAAACATGACCAATGTGGATATGGGATTACATGTTTCACAACCATTGTACTCGAGTTTACAACCAATTTTGATTGCAGTATTGAAGTCATTGACAAGGCAAAAATAACTTATTGTGTGATAACTCTAAGAAATACATGTACAATGTTACCACAAACATGACCAATGTGGATATGGGATTACATGTTTCACAACCATTGTACTCGAGTTTACAATCTGGGCACTCAAAACATCCACATGCAAGACTATGCTACCACTTTATTGGAAGTGTCAACGCCTACAATTTTAATTCAAGGTGAAACCAAAAGGAATTCCTATAATAATTTTAACACCTCAAATCAAAGCAAAAGAGGATCATCTTTCTCTAAAGTTAGATAATGCCTAGGGGATTAATCGAATAATATAATCTCCCCTTTAGATTCTTTTCTTAACACTCAGGCTAGAACATCTTTTAGAATGAGCGTATTTACGTAGAATGTAAAAGACTCAATTCTAGGGTTCACGAACAATGACTTTCTTCTCAACTTGGTCAACTTCCTTAAATGAAGACAAACCATTGAATTATGGACTCAATTCTAGGGTTCACGAAACAAGAACTTTCTTTTACTTCGTCAACTTCCTTAAGTGAAGACAAACCATTGAAGTATGGGCTTCAAGATAATCCGATTATGTAGTTTTGTGTGACAAAAGAGTATTTCCAAGTTTGCTCTTGCTTATCATTAACTCAAGCTACTCAAGCAAATTATTTAACCCCTACTGTCTCTAAAGATTATAAAATTTTAAGTTATGAAGGTGATGATCCAAGTAGATGGATTAAAGTTAGTATCACAGTTGGGGTACTTACGACTTTGATGTCTATGCTCCATGTTATTCAGTAGAGCATGTTGAATTCTTGTTACATGTTCTTCTCCAACTAGATGTATCTCATGGATAAATATGACTCAAAGGAAGCTATTGAGTTAAAAGGGCATCATAAAAAGGTTGATATCAGAGGACATCCCCTCTCCCTTCTTTACCTATCAAGTATTATGTTTGAGCCTCTTCTACCCTCTCGATTGATGGTCATGAGCTTTCTAAACCATAACAAATGGCTCAAGGTTTTGCCTTACATTTCTAATTTTTAGTTGTTGTTGCACCAAGAGTGTAATTAAGCTAGTCTCAGATGAAAGCCTTGTAAGGAGGTTAGTAGCCCTATCTTGACCCATAAATTAACTATGATTGTGAGGGGTTGGGGCCCTCGTGGTATTAAAGCCATAATTAATGGTTTAGAGGCTTAAGACTCATGATGGCTAGCAGGTGACTCATTGGGAGAGTGGTTGATGTGGCCAGTTAGGCTACTAAGGTGTCACAATTCACTCCTAGTTGTGGAGGTGGCTTGGATGGGTATACATATATCCATAGGCCTCCCTTGTGGAGAGCTTGATTTGGTGATTGTAGCTACATGCTGCTAGATTGGTATCCCTCTCCTATTGAGTATTGATTTGGAGGCTAGATTCATTTGATCTAGATTTGGTTGGGTAGGCTTGTCCACCATTTGATTCCCTTGTTTCTAGTGGTTCGCCATCCTAGTCTTGGATCCTTCGCAGGAGGTCTTTATAGAGGGATTCTTCTCCTCTTTGACAAATACAAGGCTTTCCTTAACAAACATCTATGCTTAATGGACTTGAAAAAGCTCTTATATCTCTTTCCTCTCACAAAATTCCAAACTTGGATGAGGTCATCTCTCAATTCTCTATCTTCAACCAAGAAATTTTGGGATCTTTCCTTCCTAGCAATTTATCAACAATGCTCTTGATGTGTGTGGGTTTCCTTCCACCTCATTGAAGATTTGATTAAGCTCATTCCCACTTGTACAGGTTCTAGTAGAATAGACTAGTTTTGTGCTTTACAATAATGAACATCTCCTTTAAGCATTTTGATATTCAAATTATTGAATTCGTGAACAAAGAATCACCTAGCATTTATCAAGTTGAAAACAACAAAAGCACCTCAACAACACCTAAAGCTCCTAGTAACAGAAGAATCACCTCAATGTAGAAGGTAAACATAATGAGGAATCCTTTGCATGTCCTCGCACATGTCAAATTGAAATATAAACATGCCCCATGTTAGGCCCAACATGGGTATTAGACACCTTTAGTAACAAAATGATCTTGAAAACCAAACTTTAAATTCAACTCTCGCCTTTAAAGTTTAGTTTTTCTTACCAATTGAAACTTTACATGTATTTCCAACCAAAGTTCACAAAAATTTAACAAGTATAGTCCTCAAACCTTCAACTTTCTCTTTACATAGAGGTTTTGTAAGGATGTCGACAAATTGATCTTTCATCCTACAATGGATCACATCCACTTCTTTGCTTAAGCACCACTCTCAAATAAATTGATGTTTTATCTCGATGTATTTTGTATGAATTTGGTATACAAGATTTCCTGCCAACTATTTTGTATGAATATGGTATACAAGATTTCTTGCCAACTAATCGCTAAAAAATGCTCTCTCTCTCTCTCTCTCTCTCTCTCTCTCTCTCTCTCTCTCTCTCTCTCTCTCTCTCTCTCTCTCTCTCTCTCTCTCTCTCTCTCTCTCTCTCTCTCTCTCTCTCTCTCTCTCTCTCTCTCTCTCTCTCTCTCTCTCCCCCCAACACCTCACTTTATTGCTATTTATGCTTCCAAAATCCTAAAAATGTAACCCTAACCCTAAATCAACACTAGCCCTATATCTGAAACAACATTACTTCCTGATTGCACTTTGACAAAATTTCTGATTGCTCAGAATTCATGCTCAAAAACACTAACGGATGATGGCTCAAAATCTCACTCTCTCTCTCTCTCTCTCTCTCTCTCTCTCTCTCTCTCTCTCTCTCTCTCTCTCTCTCTCTCTCTCTCTCTCTCTTTCTCTCTCTCTCTCACGAGTGCACGTTCTCTATCTCTCAACCACTGAAGAATCTCTCTCTCTCTCTCTCTCTCTCTCTCTCTCTCTCTCTCTCTCTCTAGCTCTGTGTTGTTATCAACATATTTTTGCATAAATCTCTGTCTCTCTCGACTCACTACATCAAGAGTTTTGGTTAGGACAAAAGCTCTCTCAGTTCTCTCCTATCTCTCGCTCTGCTGGGTGTGTGTCTCTTGCTACCCACAGATCATTACTCAGCTATGTGCTGAATTACTGCTCTCTTCCACTCCTCCTTTAATCTCTCTCAAATTGCTCTCTTGTCCTCCTCTGCTCCATCCCGAACTGGCACACCAATCCACATTAGCCAAACTTTAGAAAGAATTGCCTGTCATGGACCAAACATCGATCACGTTTTCCCATCGCATGTTGCAACTCTCTCTCTCTCTCTCTCTCTCTCTCTCTCTCTCTCTCTCTCTCTCTCTCTCTCTCTCTCTCTCTCTCTCTCTCTCTCTCTCTCTCTCTCTCTCTCTCTCTCTCTCTCTCTCTCTCTCTCTCTCTCTCTCTCTCTCTCTCTCTCTCTCTCTCTCTCTCTCTCTCTCTCTCTCTCTCTCTCTCTCTCTCTCTCTCTCTCTCTCTCTCTCTCTCTCTCTCTCTCTCTCTCTCTCTCTCTCACACACACACACACACACACACACACACATAGTATCTAATGTGATCCCTTTTTACCGATACTAAAAGAAACCCTTTTTACTGCATATGAGGGCGATAGTTTAAGTACAAAAATATCCCTTTATATTGTTTAAATTCAATGGCCAAGATCTATTAGATTGGATCCAATGGTTGAACGTTGGCTTCTTTTACAAGCCTCTTCTTGCCGATCTGATCATAGAGGAGAAGTGTTAGAGCCTTTACTCCCTGTCCCGGTTATTTACAGTTTTCAGAGACACATGTATGTTTTTTAATTATTGTAATTACTGAAATGGCTAAGTCATCGGCCTGTGGTGACCTTTCTAAGTAAATTGTAAATAAATTGTAATTAGTTGGCATTGGATCACCTCAAAGAGTCATGCTTAGCTTTGGCATGGGGTACTGGGTCATTTCTTAGGAGTGGCTGGACTGACCTCCTAAATAGTAGGAGAGTTGACAAACATGTTCTAGAGAGAGAAAGGGGAGTTTTTTGCTCTTAACTTTTGATTGAGAGCTCAGATGGCTATGGGATCTGTTGCAAACTGTTCCTATTGCTAAGGCACAGTAGATTAGTCACAAGAACCAACCCCAGCAGCAGTTGGAATTTTTTGATATTGTGTAGATCAGTCATCCAAAGTCTATTCAGACTGAAGCAAATAAAATTTATGAATGATTTCAAATTTTCGTTCAGATATTTTGATGACATTTGCTTTATCAACAACCCCCTTATTGGGAAATTCCTTGACAAAACACAACCCATAACGTCGAGTAACCCTTTCTGGATCTATCCTCTGGAATACCTTGCTGTTGATGAAAGCGACACGACCAACAATACAGTAAACTTCTTGAATATCACCATCTCTTTTCATCCAGTAAATGGTGCGGTACTTCTTTCTAAATATCACAAAAGAATAGATTTGTCATTCTATTGTTTACAATACATACACTTGGCCTCCAATATTTTGTTTATAACTCTTATAAGATCATGGTATCCCAATTTATTGTAGCTATGTATTGTTGTAATAAACAGCAAACATTTTTGAAAGAAGTTAAGACTCTACTTGAAGCTTTTCAAAAGAATAACTTTATGACAGACAAATTGTGTTTGATCATAGATAAACTACTTACACAAGAAACTTTTCTTGGACTATCTTTTGATTTGCCTATAGATATTTATACTTCTTTGGTGGGCAGTTAGCTTTCCCATAGGGGGTGCTAGCTGCCCCCTAAGGGATTCACTAACTACGAGTCTGGTTGGTGGGTTCTCTCTCTCTCTCTCTCTCTCTCTCTCTCTCTCTCTCTCTCTCTCTCTCTCTCTCTCTCTCTCTCTCTCTCTCTCTCTCTCTCTCTCTCTCTCTCTCTCTCTCTCTCTCTCTCTCTCTCTCTCTCTCTCTCTCTCTCTCTCTCTCTCTCTCTCTCTCTCTCTCATGGATGCTCCTTCATCTACTTTCACCCTGCTTCGCTAACAGGCACATGGACAACTACAAACATATGGCTTCTCCAAGCTTGCAAGGTATTTTTAAACATCCTACACTTTCACAAAATGAAGTTTCGCTCTTAACTTAGTGGGTCTCCCACTTAAAAACTAATAAAAGTACTCTATAAGACTTTTTAAATTTCAAATTTCCAATTTGGAGGGAAATTGATTTTCCCTCTCCCACTCACACCTTCTAGGATGCGAACCAGTTTGAAACTATAAGATCATGCTTTTTCGACGCTTTCTCTCTACAACAACAGAGAATATCATATGCTGAAAGTGCACCCTACCAGTTCACGATCAACGATATTCTAGCATATGGTATGCATCTATCTCTCTTTTGCTAGGATCTCTTAATGCTTTACTCTCGCAATGATGATGCTTTGATAACCTCCAGCTACTGTTTATGTTTGCTTATCACATGAAAGAGTAAAAAGTGCTTTCGTAGGATTAAGAAATATGGTAGTCATATGGACAACACTCATTAAGTATGAAAACACGTCCATCCTGCCTCAATAGGCAGCGATGGACATTTCCTTTCATTTGGCAACCTTTCATGAGACCATATGACAACGATGGTCTGATGGCCACCTTTTCAACCATAAAGAAACTCGTTTAAGCTTCATTTGACAATGGGTGCCTTCACCCACTGGTATGATGATAAATTTTTGATACAAAAGTTGGTCGATGGACAACTGACTCTTCATCTTGATAAATATGAATGAATAATGAGGTCGGTGTCCAGCGATGAACAACTAACTCTTCATCTTGATAAATATGAATGAATGATGAGGTCGTTGTCCAACGATGAACAGTTGACTCTTCATCTTGATAAATATGAGTGAATAATGAATAATGAATAATGAGGTATGTTGTCCCAGCGATGGACACTATGACCTCTTTTGGCACTTGCTTGCTTACCATATTGCACACAAAGCATCCTGCTATCTAGCGATGGACAATAGGACCATTTACTCTTCATTCATTAATAGCTCGTGACTATCAATGACTCACTGTCTAGCGATGGACTACAAAATCTTACTAGCTTGTTTGATATTCTTTACGTGAGTATCCTCTTCTATCCAGCGGTGGATGGATGGATACGTTAAAGCTCAATTCTTGTGGTAGAATGACTCTCTTAAAAGTTTTCGTATATCTTTGGTCTTACAGTACTAAACTGATAATTTCTTATAATGTAGCATCATCATACTGCTCCGGCTTCTCCTTTGTACGTTTCGGTTCACATTTGAACCAAATCGCTAGCTATCTCAACAAAAAGGTATGGTACCAACTGATTCTCCATAAAGCAAGTAATCTAACTCACTCCGAATACGCTTTCTCTGCAACTCTTTATAAGCAAATACTTGCTAAAAAGTGTTTTTTGGCTTTCTATGACCCAAAGAGAAAGAATTATCTCGAAGCAAAAGAAACAATGGCAGCCTCTCAAGAAGCCATGTCTACAACCATTCAGGTACACTTTTCTAGAGTAAGTAAACTCTTTGCAGCTTCAGCAAGCATGGTATGTTCAGTTCTGTACATCCTTAAGACATAGCACTCTTCAACACAATCGTGCTTTTACTTCCTTTTTTCATAAAAAGAAATGATATAAGACCACATCTAACCTTGTATACGAGTCAAATTAACACATCGTGAAATAAAAATCTATCATAAAACTGAACAATAAAGACTCCAATAATGCGATCTTAGATAACATGGATATGCGTAAATTTCTACCTAAGGATTAGAATGGCACGGATCTGTCCTAATACCTAGTATAAATATTGGTAATCTCTTACTAATTATTCATCATGTCTTTCCTACACAATGTCCCTATACCTTGGTTGTTATGTTATTCATATGTAACAACCATGGAAGCACTTAACCTTACCCATCTCTGTGTTACTCTAGACTCTTGGTGAGATACGACTGGTAAGCATGGATATGCTCAGGAATATGGACAGTAATGCATGACATACCTTACACTTTGAGGGTCACTTGGGTCAGTATGGCATGGATTTGCTCTGACACCAGCACACGTGTCCACACCAGGTCTTCTGGATAATTAAAACTTTAACAGTTAAAACTTTCTCATACTCTACTATGTTTAAAACAAACTGATATAGACCAATTGACTGTAAGTTGATCAATATGGCACTCGCTCGGATACGGTGATATAACGGCTTGGCCTATTGCTAAAACACTGGTTGTCTGGGAAGATTGGACTATGATTTAAAATGCTATTTAAAGTTGTTAAGTAGTATAACTTCTTTTGGACATGAATAACAACTGTCGTTCAACCATGACACCTGTCTTCCTCACTAAACTAACTTGAGCGGTTTTGTTTTGTGGGATGGTGGCAGGTACCAGCTGGACGTCTTCAAAGTGATTATGCTTTATGGTGCTTTACAGTACTGTATTTTACTTTTCAGCTGTACTTTACCTTGTTGGATTATGAATAAAGGCTTTAAAAGATTTCAGTATTGCTTTGTCAAGAGGAACTAAGTGCAATCTTGTATTTCTCTCTATGCACCCTGGTGGTGTAAATCCGACTATTCCTTGGTTGGGATAGTGCTAAAATCTATATCTTTTATCTAATTCATAAGCTAACAAAGGTCTGTTATCTGCTGTATGAAAAAGGCCATTGAGATGCATAATTTTATCATTAACACTGATAGGACTACTTGTTCTTCTGCTAGACCTGAGGATACGATTCTTTGCTTGATTGACCTATTTGAAACTCTTGACTGGGTAAAGATTTATCTTGAGTTTGTTAAGAAGAAACAACCTTTAAGCCTTGTGAAAAATCTTTATAGGTGTTTTAATGATTTTGTTGAAAAGTTCGAAGAAGAGAAAAAGTTCTGCAATTCGCATATTAGAAAAGTATTCATGTGTTTGGAAAATGAAAATGGTATTGCTCCTACTGTTACTACCCCTTCTACTTCTGATGCTCCTTTATCTCTGCACCCTCTTGTTTTTACTGATGACCTTGACGAAGACAGTTCCTCTCAACTTGAGATCTTTTCCCAAGACATTCGCAATATTGGTGACCTTTCCTCCTATGATTTCTGCCAATCCAAAAGTTGCCAAGTCCCTTTCGTTCCTGCTAGATTCATTTGAGTACAAATCTACTCTCACGTCTTACAAACTCTGGAGTCTCCCTTCTGTTAATTTCCTTGCACCTATTCCTATTGACCTTTGGATTATGCTGACTCATCTGACAGAAAAAAATATACAAGTCTGCAAATTGGCCGCACTACATAAGAATTCTTCACTTGAGACCCTTGTTTCTTTTGATACCATTATTCCCATGAACAAATGCAAACCGTCTCGATGCCCCTCTGAGCAAACTTGGGCCAGAACCAGATGACACTTTGATATTGGCTTCAATAGAATGAACCTACACCAAGCCATAATTTGGGACTGGAAAAGACCTTTTTTCAAATGTAGATGTGGTGAAAAATGCAAAAATAACTCTTCCATTATCTGGTTTGGCCATGTTATCTAGTTCATTATGAATAATCTTGCCAAGTTTTTCCCTGGTGCCTTCCTTCAAAACCAGATTAATGCTTTCTTCATGTGTTCAAACACACCTGCTAGGGATGTAGTGAAATCGCATATTACTTTTCTCTTTATCCGCCAATATATGACTGATGCTTCCATTGAACTTGTTAAAGACTCCTCCGCCAAACTGCTTGCACCCTTGGGAGATGCCGAAAATATTTGAGAAATAGAGCATCTTCTTAAATGGTCTAGCTTTTCCACCCTCCAAGACAAGTACTTCCAGAACTCAAACAAAAGGACAAGCTCTTTCAATCTTAACAATCTGAATTCAGTTATCTCTGGATTAGGAATAGGAAAGAAAAAGCGATTTTCAGATTTCAAAGGGAAGGAAGGACAAAGCAGTGGCAATAGAGATGACTTACCAATCAAGAAACTGAATTTTTATAGATCCTAATCGATGTGCAGGACAAAGAAGGGACTGTTAGAAGGCAAATCAACATTTCAGCAATCGGACGTCTCTAATTTTCCACCATTAGTGACACAGGGAGACTTTATGCATTTATGTTACCGTAATAGAGTTTTTGGGTCTATCCATGTGAAGCACTTTCACGCTCACATTTTATGCAAACTTTTTGGTATTGTAGATGAACTTTTTCATGATATTACTTTCATCTGGTCTTACCTACCAAGTCTTAAATGTGAATGGTACTTTCCTTATGATGTTTTTTTGCCAATTTGATATAGATAACCTTCATTCATGTCAATGTCACTCTTTTAATCGTTTCAAAAAATTTATCTTGGAAAAATTCGGCCATGTTGTTTGCACAGACTGCAGTATTGTTAGGAGTTCTCTCTTACGAAAATCTTTAGAAAAAGGCCTAAACCATATAATTCTAAGACAAGCTAATGTGTTTGAAGTTGCTTCGGAACTCTACGATGGGTGGTTTAAACTTATGGGACTCCTACCTTCTTATACTTTTGTGGATAATACTACTAAAAAGGAGCATGCCACTTTTTGCAAAAATATAACATTGAGTTATATTAGAAAGGGTAAATGGATTCATGGAAATACTGAATTTTTTTCTAAAAGCAGGATTGCCAAGGACGAGCTGCAATGGCTTACCAACTCTCTTTACATTAATGGTATTGATAAAGCACAACATAACCCCTACTTTATGTGTAAATTCTTTGCACAAAAATTGGCCATGAAAAGACTCAACAGTCCAGATTTTACTCCTGTTCCCAATAATCAATCTAACTTTGTCGAGGATTCCCTATCATACATAACGGACATTACTACTTACTCTCTACCAAATATCTTCTAGGGGAATAATTCCTTACCTTACCTTCTCTGCACCTTTAAAGCCCACAAAGGCTCACTCTGATGGATTACCAATGCTCACGATTGCTGCTTTACCAAGCTGGCCAAATTTCTCACAGGAGCTCTGGGTATGCTGTCACCATTCCTCATGGAAGGTGCATGCCTTAAGGCTAATACATACAAGAGTATCCTAAGAGCAGATACGATTTTACACTGGCAATGTGAGTCTTCTATGGATTTCTATCTAAATCTACCTTCACTGATTACCATTATATGGGTTGTGGATATCTCAAAATGCTACAAGAATATACCTTTAGATGGCCCGGAAGGACTAAAAACAATTATGAAAAAGGCAATAAAATATGCCTTTAAACATTCCAGACATGATCTTATTTATTATAAATGGAATCACTTACGCGAAGTGTTCAAATGGTCATGGGATAAAACACAAGCACAAGAATGGCATACTCTTGATCAATGGAACGATCTCTTGATTGATAATTGTATTGTCAGACTAGGGAACAAAACCTGGAGACAAGTATGTGGTATTCCTATGGGTTTTTCTTGCTCACCTTGGTATTTATCCTTCTTTGAAGCACAATTTATAAAGAGACTTGCTAAATTGGGCCTCACCTCTTTCATGAATGATTTTCGACACTCTTTCTGATATATTGATGATATATGCTTCATCCATAACCCTAATATCAAGCTCGTTATGGATAAAACACAGATGAGAACTCCTGAGAACCCATTTTGGATTTATCTTTTGGACTTTATAGAAATAGAAAGAAAAATGTCGGAAGGTAACAAGACCAACTTTCTAAATATATCTATTGCCTTTGATCCAAACTCCAGCCTTGTATGCCTCTCAAAATTTGATAAAAGAAGAGAACTACCCTTTCAGTATTTACAATATATACATATGGGTTCAAATAGATCGATCTATAATTCATATAAGGTTATTGTTTCACAGGTCATTGCTGCAATATTGTACTGTTGTAACAAACAAGAGACGTTTATTAATGAGACTAGAATTTTGGTTCACGCTTTTCAAAAAAATGGATTTATGAAAGATAAACTGTCTTATTATCAATAATTTACTTATCTCTGAGTCTTTCCCTGGTTTGTCCTACACTTTACCACATAATATTGATTGTCTTCTGGTGGGCAGTTAGCTATCCCTTACGGGGAGCTAACTGCCCCCGAAGGGATTCACTAACTGCAGGTCGGTTGGTAGGTTCTCTCTCTCTCTCTCTCTCTCTCTCTCTCTCTCTCTCTCTCTCTCTCTCTCTCTCTCTCTCTCTCTCTCTCTCTCTCTCTCTCTCTCTCTCTCTCTCTCTCTCTCTCTCTCTCTCTCTCTCATGGATGCTCCTTCGTCTAGTTTCACCCTGCTTCGCTAACAGACACGTGGACAACTACAGACATATCGCTTCTCCAAGCTTACAAGGTCTTTTTAAACATCCTACACTTTCACAAAATGAAGTTTTGCTCTTAACTTAGTGGGTCTCCCACTTAAAAACTAATAATAGTACTTATAAGACTTTTTAAATTCAAATTCCCAATTTGGAGGGAAATTGATTTTTTCTCTCCCACTCACACCTTCCAAGATGCTAACCAGCTTGACACTATAAGATCATGCTTTCTCGACACTTTCTCTCTACAACACCAGAGAAGAGTTCTTTCTTCTATCATATGTTGAAAGTGTGCCCTACCAGTTCATGGATCAACGATATTCTAGCATACGGTATGCATCTATCTCTCTTTTGCTTGGCTCTCTTAACGCTTTACTCTCGCAATGATGATGCTTTGATAATCTCCAGCTACTGTTTATGTTTGCTTATCACACGAAAGAGCAAAAAGTGCTTTCGTAGGATTAAGAAATATGGAAGTCATATGGACATCACTCTTTAAGTATGAAAACACGTCCATCCTGTCTCAATAGGCAACGATGGACATTTCCTTTCATTTGGCAACCTTTCATGAGACCATATGACAATGATGGTCTGATGGCCACCTTTTCAACCATAGAAAAACTTGTTTAGGCTTTGTTTGACAGCGATGGAAGGGTGCCTTCACCCACTTGTATGATGATCACTTTTTGATACAAAAGTTGGTTGATGTCCAAGCGATGGACAACTGACTCTTCATCTTGATAAATATGAATAAATAATGAGATCGTTGTCCAGCGATGCAACTGACTCTTCATCTTGATAAATATGAATGAATAATGAGGTAGATGTCCAACGATGTGAATAGCTGACTCTTCATCTTGATAAATATGAGTGAATAATGAATAATGAGGTATGTTGTCCAGCGATGGACACTATGACCTCTTTTGGCACTTGCTTGCTTACCATATTGCACACAAAGCATCCTATTGTCCAGCGATGGATCGCTGGACAATAGGATCATTTACTCTTCATTCACTAATAGCTCATGACTATCAATGGCTCACTGTCCACCAGCGATGAACTACAAACTCTTACTAGTGTGTTTGATACTCTTTACATAAGTATCCTCTTCTATCCAGTGGTGGATGGATGGATACGGTAAAGCTCAATTCTTGTGGTAGAATGACTCTCTTAAAAGTTTTTGTATATCTTTGGTCTTATAGTACTAAATTGATAATTTCTTATAATGTAGCATCATCATACTGCTCCGGCTTCTCCTTTGTACGTTTCGGTTCACATCTGAACCAAAACGCCAGCTTCAGGTACACTTTTATAGAGTAAGTAAACTCTTTGCAGCTTCAGGAAGCATGGTATGTTCAGTTCTGTACTTCCTTAAGACATAGCACTCTTCTACACAATCGTGCTTTTACTTTCTTTTTTTGAAAAAAGAAATGATATAAGACCACATCTAACCTTGTATACGAGTCAAATTAACACACCGTGAAATAAAACCCAATCATAAAACTGAACAATAATGGCTCCAATAATGCGATCTTAGACAACATGGATATGCGTAAGAGTTGTGATTTCTACCTAAGGATTAGAATGGCACGGATCTGTCCTAATACCTAGTATAAACATTGGTAATCTCTTACTATTTATTAATCACGTCTTTCCTACACAGTGTCCCTATACCATGGTTGTGAGAAATTGGCAAAAATCTAGCTTGGTATTTTTTAGGATAGAAGTTTGTAAGTGAATCTCACATGTGTGGAGGATGTTCCCACGTGTGGAGAATTGTAAAGTAAATCAAAATGTTTGATATAGGGGTCTCATAGAATTTCATAGTCAAGCATTTAGGTGTAGGATGTTGATAGGGTCAAATTTGGCATAGATGGCAAATTATCCATTTCCACTTGTAATGCCAATATTGAGCCAAAATAGAGCCAAACTTGTGCCAATTAGAGTGTAGACAAGTGTCATGCTTTTGTTTGATGAAGCTTAAGAGGTCCAATAGGATTTAGAGGTGGAACCTTGTGAGGTCCAATAGAAAATTGAGGTGTGCTTGAATATAGTCCAATAGAATTTAGAGGTGCATGGATCAATGGTCCAATAGGATTAAGAGGTGGAGAAGTGTGATCCAATCATAGTTAAGCATAGTGGTAGCTCATGAATCTATTAGTATCATTGTACTCCTCCTTTTGGATCTAATTGATTTTGAGATTGAGTGGATTTTGAGTGTCATTGAATTTCTAGCTTTCTCTCTCTACCCGAGAGCTCTTGATGGTTTTTCTCTCTCTACCCAAGGAGAGCAGCTTGTTTTTATTTAGAATACTTTTGGAACACTTCCCACACGTGTGAGTGAGAGTTGGAAGTGATTGAATGCATGTAGTAGTGTGTTTTTGCCATAGAATCAAAGATAGATCTTGAATCTCAATCTAGTCTTGATCTTGGTGCATCTACACACCTTAGGAGATCACAAGTACATGTAGTGGACAATCCACACGTGTGAAATTCAACAATGGTTGTTATGTTATTCATATGTAACAACCATGGAAGCACTTAGCCTTACCCGTCTCTGTGTTACTCTACTCTCTTGGTGAGATATGACTGGAAAGCATGGATATGCTCAGGAGCATGGATTTGCTTTGACACCAGCACACGTGTCCACACCAGGTCTTCTAGCTAATTAAAACTTTAACGGTTAAAACTTTTTCATACTCTACTATGTTGAAAACGAACTGATATGGACCAATTGATCATAAGCTGATCAATATGGCACTCACCCTGATACGATGATATAACGGCTTGGACTATCGCTAAAACACTGGTTGTCTGGAAAGATTGGACTATGATTTAAAATGCTATTTAAAGCTGTTAAGTAGTATAACTTCTTTTGGACATGAATAACAATTGTCGTTCAGCCATGACACTTGTCTTCCTCACTAAAATAACCTGAGTGGTTGTATTTTACTTTTCAGTTGTACTTTACCTTGTTGGATTATGAATAAAGGCTTTAAAAGATTTCAGTCTTGCTTTGTCAAGAGGAACTAAGTGCAGTCTTGTATCTCTCTCTCTCTCTCTCTCTCTCTCTCTCTCTCTCTCTCTCTCTCTCTCTCTCTCTCTCTCTCTCTCTCTCTCTCTCTCTCTCTCTCTCTCTCTCTCTCTCTCTCTCTCTCTCTCTCTCTCTCTCATGATACTCAATGTTACTCATTTATGACTCGTCGATTTATTTGCACTTTGTTGGGTTGTCTTTAAGTCATCTAGAACCATGTGACTTGTATGCTAAAAAAATGGTTTGGTTTTAAATTCAAAAACTCCTCAATGGACTCTACCTCCATTTTCAACAGTCAAGATAATTCCTATCATATCGTACAGATGAGATCGCTTACCTCTTTCACAAGGCTTGTACGTGGAAGAGAAAGACAAATAGTATAAAGACGGGTGCCACTTCAACAACCCTACCACACTTCCTCCTTCTCCTCCTCCTCTTTATACTGGCTTACACTCAGTAGCGCCCATCTACGATCAAATGTTCAGCATCATCACCCACTATGGTAAGCTATACTTCTTCATGCATTGCATACTGGTTGATATCTTGATGATGTGATTACTATTTTTACTCAGAAAAAAGATGTAAGGAGGATGTTGGATTGCAATCCACCATTACCTTAGTACGGCTTTTCATTATGATGTATAACACACTCTTTTGCCAAAAGTCCAAAGGTTATCAATCATGATTTACTGCTCTTTAGATAATGATTCATCTACTCGCATATGGCGGTTGGTCTTGTATATAATGGACAACATTTTTTGAGTAAACTTTTTTGCTTGTTGATGGATGTGCACTGACAATGCTCTTATATCTCATATGTCCGCGAACAGAAGCCATAACCAATGCATTGCTTGTTGTTTGAAGGATCACACATACCCTTGCTAGGACAACGATGAGTGTGTTTCATAAAGATAGAATGATTGTATGCATTAACAATCAGGCACTTGTAACAAATACTTGACCTCCATCGCTGCCTGGGCAGTGATGGAAACACCATAAAGTGGGTAACAAATCATCTTTTCAACAAAAGTAGGTGAACCATCGCTGATAAACATTGGCAATCTGAATGTGATAACAATCATCTCTTTGTTTATGGTTTGTGAGAAGTAGAATACGAACAATGATATGCAAAGTTATGTGTCTTTTTCTCCACAACGGTTTCTAGATTGCAAAATCACATCTCGATTCCATTTTTCAGATTTAGAATATGCCCTCATATAGGTATGTGTATAGCAAGTATCTTCATGAAGAGACTAAATGATAATATATGTGCGATTACATGCTCTCTTTATTAGTTATGAGCAGATGCTTCGTTTCAAATATAAATATATGATAATTGGCATTGCTTTTGCTACTACCACCATTATGGTAAAAACTAGAATCAAACCTACTTTTTATCACTCTTCGAAGCAAATGTCTCTCGTAACAAATATGACCTCACATGATTCATTTGTGACATCTATTCAGGTTAGTGTTGCAAAACTTTATTTGGTTTACAATGCAATGATGGTGTATACACAAAGAGTAGTGTACAAGGATGAATGGTGGTAAGACTAGTCTCAATCGTTCTTCAAAGTAAACTTGCTTAGATAACTAAGGCTATACACATGATGAGTTTTCAGTTTTTTTCCCATTAATAAAGGCTGAAATCGATAACACAAGTATTGATAACCTAGGCTCCCTTAATGCACATGGATTTGTGCAAGCAATCGCTGCACTTGTAGGGATTGATATGGCATGGATTTGCCATAATCCCGCTGCAAGTGTTAGGGTAAAATACTTGGCAGAATATAACTATACGTAGGTATTGTCTTATGTTTTCTAAGACACGATTGGTATTAAAAATGAATGAAACATAGCGATAGCTGGCGGACTCTTGGATGTTAGCACGAGAATCTTCTATGTCTACACACGAATCTACAATCTTAGCACTGGCATCTTCCTCGTCTACTTCCCTGTTAGCGCCTATTCTTTCTTTGTTAGCAGCGATTCAGAGTCGAAGCATGAGGAGTTGTAGTTCTTAGTGTAAAATCATCATTTGATCCTTCATCTTCTTCCCTCATTGCATCTTCCATAGTTTCATGCAATGTCCTTTCAACCCTCATCAGATGCTTCTATGTAGTCCCACTAGGAACCACATTGGCAAATGGCCAAACAAATCCTATAGTATCTGAAGGGTACCAAGAATATGGGATTAACCTACAGAACTGAAAACGAATAAGAAGGATTCGAGCTGCATCACTATAGTGGTGCGAGCTGGACGAGCTGCAAAGACGACAACAAGTCCACTATTGGAGGATGTACAATAGCGTGTGGAGTTGCAATCAGCTGGATATGCAAAAACCTTGGTGGCTCAATCCTCTTGCAAAGCTAAATATGTCGCAGCTTCGAAGGTGGTGAATGAGGTAGTGTGGTTGCAGATGATGTTGGAGGCAATCAGGATATCACAAGAAGGGCCAAGCATGATGATGATGGACTCTCAAAGTGCCATCTATCTGTCCCAAGATCCTGTCTTCCATTCAAAGTCGATCCTTGATTGACAATGGTAGCTCATCTTGGATATAGGTTTTGTCAGGAACTCAATTTCCTACTTTCCACAGACCGTTTCAGTTCTTTCTTTATTATTGCAGACTGCAGATTATTATTAATATATTCTATAGAAACATCAGGGAACTAAACTAAATCTACTCCTACTTGAATCACAGAATCAACACAACATTCCCTAAACTAAAATCACAGAACCTACAAAGTGCTTCCTACAACTCTCACTCAACAGTTGTAAGGAGAACTCCTCAGGAAGCCAAACATCGGGCAACATCGGAAATCAATGAATTGGTAGATTAATCTCCAAGTCCTACACATCTACCTGATACTAACACAAATGGGAATCCTACAGAGTGCTTCTTACAACTGTCACTCAACAGTTGTAAGAAGAACTCCTCAGGGAGCCGATAACTAAGAAGCATCTGAACTAAGTAGAATAATGGATCAGCCTCCAAGCCCTGCACATCTACCTGATACTAATCCCAAACAATCCTTAAAAGAGAAATCAACAAGAAACACATTCATACATCAGTTTCCAAACTATATACATGAAGATGGAGCATGGAAAGAAACACAAGTAGTAGAATTTTCAATTTAAGGAACAACAATATTTCAGTACATAACACATGCTATGGAACTCATGGTGGAGGCCTCTATCTATAACCACGAGTTGTAGAACCCAATTGTATCATAATTTGGAGTCCACCTCTTGCAATTGAGTGAACCCCAATATATAATGATCTGAATTCCACCTCTTACGCGACAATAGGAGGCCTCTTTATTAAAAACATAACTCAAGTTGAGAGAGTCTAAATTACTAGCTCCCACATGGCTATCCATCTTTCCGGATTTACCCTGAGGTTCACAGAATATTCATTTAGCCTAGCACTAATAATTCTCGTGCTCTCAAACTCGGCTCTCAACTTCATCTCTGCTGGAAAATCCTTTTTGAATGATGAGACACTGCATCGACACGTCAGGGGCATTTATCCTCCCCCTATAGTGTTGCAGGTCTCACTACAATGCATCATCTTTGACGCTTGATTCTTGGAAAGGCATGGATCAGCATTTGCCTGCGTAAAATCAAGAACTTATTTGTTGATATTGTCGCGCTTCTCGGCAACACTTCAAAGTCACAGCAAATTATCAGAATAGCATTGTGTAACTGAGAGCCTCTTGCTTGTTCTTTTCAACTTTCTTTTTGTCAAGAGACTTCTCGTAGCTTATCTCCTTTCCGATGGCTTTGAGTGTGATGAATCTCGTTTTCTATGCCCAATGGAATAGGTTCCATATAAAACCTAATCATTGGTATAAGCTTGTTTGTATACCAGCTCTCGATCATTTGAATATATTGTCCTCTGAAAATCGCCTTTGGATCTTTTCTTTGGATTTCTCGGACAATTTTCTGGTAGATCTTGCCAAATATTCATCAATGGCCTTGGCACTCTTTGTATTCTCCTTTCTGCTTCTGGGTATTTCCTTAGTTCTTCTTCCAGTCGAAGTCTCGGCCTCATCGACTCTCTTGTCTCGATGAGAAGTGGAGAACTTTCAATTGGTAGGTCGCACAAACCTTGGATTATCAGTCTTCAAGGGATTATGAAATTGGTGGTAGATACAGATTGGGACGGATAGGTTGATGAAAGTAGGGAAACATGATGAGGGGTTTGGTGAAAGGTGAAGGATTTGACAATATTACAGTTGCAGCTTTAGATCTTTGGAGTGTCGAGCTCACTTTGTCGTGCAGGTCCACTATCGTCTTCATCTTTTCTTTTGATCTGCTATTTGTTGAGACTCGGCCAAGGTTTTGTCTGCTACTCGATCTTTTCTTTTGTATTGGCCTTTTTAGTTGGATCTCTTTGATTCTATTTTTCCTTTTATTTTTTTTAATCTTTTCTTATAGCTTCACCTGCTTTCTTTAATATTCTTTCTGGGTTTAGGGTGGTAGGTGGTCTTTGCTAGACATTGTCATGACCTTTTAGCTGCCCCGATAAGACTACCAGGGTTTGAAAAGAGGTGAACGGTGAGATGGTGGAATAACATAAAGATGTAAGATAAGGTAAGGTGGTGGTGGTGGTATCCTGATGATGGAAGTTGCGATAGATGGTGTGGATGATATAACAGACATGGAAGTAGATACAGATGTTGTGGCAAGAGAACTGGATGACGGGAATGTGGATGGTGTGGATGTAGGAGTGGTTGAAGGAGAAGATTGATTACCCAATACTTGTTTCCCCCTCTTTAAGGATCTTCATCTTCTCGGTGTTCGAAACTCGAGGTTTATGACTGGGGTGCTTCTCTTGGTTGAATCTCGTTGGATTACCAGTCTGTCTTCTTGAGTGGGATCAACTACAAGTGTATCTTATGCTTGTGTGGTTGCATGCAGCTTCCTTTCTCCCTCCCCTGAATCTATTGCCTATCGTGGCAATTGGATTGCTACCACAAAATCAACTGCTTGTTGGATTGGAGGGGATAATGTCAATAGTGGTAATCTTTCGGTGGGTGATTGGGATCTGGATCTTCTAGCAGCAGGTGACTGCACTTCTGATGATTGTGACTGTTGAGTATCCATCAGCTGAAGCTGTTTGGAGAAAGTGGTAGGTGATGTTCGTTTGGTTCCGCTCATCTGGTCTGCAATTTAGGTTTTTCTTCATGAACATTGTCTCACTGTTGCACATTTGGTGATATAAGCACATGCAACTACTAGCTCTGGATCTTTGATAGTATGCAAGCTGGACTTCCATTGAATGAAGGACTCATTTGGCTGGTCTGTCGGTTGATGTCGTCAGTTGAGTCTTTAGATAATTGCTTCGGCTAAAATCCCTTGGTTGAAAGATGGTGTCGAAGCTCGATCAAGAGATTCGACAGAAGTTGATTTGATTGTAGTATTCTATGAGAGCACTTGGTCATGGCACTTAGGTAGAACATTTGGTGGAGCACTTAGTTGGAATAAGTGGACCAAATTTTTTACAATTTCTCTGTAGTTGACTCGAATCCAATATCTCAATTATATGTAGGAATCAACTGTGAAGTGACATGGATCTCTCATAAATTTGGATATGCATAGACATCCTAAACTCTCTAGAAGGTAATTTGGAGATGGATAGATAAATAAAAAATTCATTCTTGAGCTATTCTACAATTATGACTTGCCGTTTACAGAGAGTCGATAAATACAAAGTACTTGTGAAGCAAAAATTTCATGCATCAGAGAGTGGATTCTAGATAGTGCCTACGGTGGAAAACTTCGGTTGGACCTCTTGGTCGAGGAGACTCGGTTTGAGTTCCTTAGTGAAGATTCGGTTGAAGAGTTCGGTGGAAGAGAGTTGGTTCAAAACATTTGAATGGAAACGTCAGCTAAAGAGCCTTGGTTTTGACATTCAGGTTGTTCTAGTAGTATATTGACCATCGGATGAAGATAGGAAAGTGGTCATCAGATGTATGGCAATCAATATGAACTAGTCAAACATCAAACATAAAATCGGATGTGACGAGAGATTGAGCAGTCATATATAAAAATATATTGACTCTCGGATGTGATGTTCGGATGTAACTTTAGTACCATTCGAAAGGCTAGTTGGATCGTCTGTTGATTATAGTCTCTGATGTACGTGTCATGAATGGAATTGTCTCAAACTGGTTTGTCTTTAATTGAATCTTATACCAGAATCAGATTAGCAATATGGGATTCTGTATTGATTGTGTCTCATATATGATTAGGATACAATTGATATGTCAAATCAACCAAGAAAATTTGAGCAATGGTGAAGAACTCTGATAGCTCATCAAATGTATTATGAAGCTCGTCGAATGCCAACTGTGGAATGCAGAGGGAATGCAGAGACAGATTTAACAAAATGCACTAGCGGATACAAATGTGTCGGATGTAGATGAAGGTAGAGGGTGTTGGATGGAGGTTGGGGGATGCAAATGTGTGGTGGATGCAAATGGTTGGCGGATGCAATGGGTGTCGGATGCCAATTGTTGGCAGATGCAATGGGCGTCGGATGGAACTGAGATGGAGGATGTCGGATGAAACTAACAAGGAAGCGTGTCGAATGCAAATGAAGGTGGAGGGCATTGGATGGAGGTTGGCAGATGCAATGGGCGTCAGATGGAAATGGGCGGATGTAGGTCGAAAAACGTGATCGAAAAAATTGACAATGGCTCGAAAAAGTATAAGAGATCAAAAAAGTGATACGACATCGAGAAAATTATCAAATATCGAAAAAAAAAGTAGGGTATAAAAAAAATAAGAGATCGAAAAAATTAAGATCGAAAAATAAAACGCGCAAAAAATAAAACTCAAAAAATAAAACTCGAAAAATAAAATTCGAAAAATAAACTCGAAAAATAAAACTCGAAAAATAAAACTCGAAAAAACAAAACTCGAAAAATAAATTCGAAAAACTCAAAAAATAAATTCGAAAAACAAACTCGAAAAATAAGACTTGAAAAAATAAACTCGAAAAATGAAACTCGAAAAAACAAAACTCGAAACTTGACAAACTCAAAAAACAAACTCTAAAAATAAACCTCAAAAAAAATAAACTCGAAAAATGAAACTCGAATAATGAGGGATCAAAAAATGAGAAATTCAAAAAATTTAGGATCGAAAAAAGTTTAGGCTCAAAAAATTAATGGATCGAAAAATCTAAAAAAAATCTGGGATCGAAAAGTACAAAGTAGCGAAAAATGTACAAAGGATCAAAAAATTGTAAAGTATCAAAAAAATGGACAAAGGATCAAAAATATCAAGTATCGAAAAATTTATAGTGACTCGAAAAAAACTCGAAAAATCGAGTTGATACAGCATCGAAAAAATTTGATTTTAGATATCGAAAAATCTCGAATTAAATTAAGTCAATACAGTATCAATTTTTTTTGGAAAACATAGAGTCGCGTATCGAAAAATCTTAAGTATTGAAAAAATGACAAGGGACTAAAAAATGTCAAGTATCGAAAAAACCATAAGGTATCGAAGAAATCGAAAAACCGAAAAACTTGAAAAAAAAATCGAAAAACTCAAAAATTTTGAAAATCTGAAAAACTCGAAATATTCTCGAAAAAGTTCGAAAATCTGAAAACTCGAAAAAAATTTGAAAAACTCAAAAAAAAAATTAAAATCCGGAAAACCTTCAAAGAAATGAAAAATGCTATAAAGTCGAAAAATTTAAAAACTCGAAAAAACCAAAAAATTTAAATAGACGTCGGATGCAAATATGTGAAATGCAAGATATTAAAAAATTCATAAATTCGAAAAAAATCGAAAAACTTGAAAACAAAACTCAAAAAAAACTTCGAAAACTCAAAAAATTAGAGTCGAGTATCGAAAAATTGAAAAGTGAAAAAATTACAAGGGATCGAAAAATGGAAAGTACCAAAAAAACCATCAAATGAGTGCAAAACTGTACAAGGATCGAAAAACTGGATTGAAAGAATTAAGGGTCGGATGCATCTTGTTTGCATCTGCCACTCCATTTGTTACTACATTCCACGCATAACACCCGACAAATCTCAGCATTTCAGTCCGCATTACTATTGCATCCGACCAACCACTTCCACTTTGCATCCGACGGGTCTGCTATGGATTCTAGCCTGCTCTCTACAGAATATTGGTAGTATAATGGTGTTGTACCTGCCTGTCAAAGGCACAACGAAAACCTGATTTGTTCCTTGATTGACAATGGTAGCTCATCTTGGATATAGGTTTTGTCATGAACTCGATTTCCTACTTTCTACAAACCGTTTTAGTTCTTTCTTTGTTATTACATACTGCATATTATTATTAATCTATTATACATAAACATCAGGGAACTAAACTAAATCTACTCCTACTTGAATCACAGAATCAACACAACATTCCCTAAACTAAAATCACAGAACCTACAAAGTGCTTTCTACAACTGTCACCCAACAGTTGTAAGGAGATCTCCTAAGGGAGCCAAAAACTGAGAAACATCGAAATCAGTGGAATGGTAGATCAATCTCCAAGTCCTACACATCTACCTGATGCTAACACAAATGGGAATCCTACAAAGTGCTTCTTACAATTGTCACTCAACAGTTGTAACTACATCTGTGAAGATGTGTGTGCAGCATCAATGTCTGACACACACACGAGGTGATCCTGGATTCAGGAGCCACCTCGCACTTCGTGACATCAAGACAAATCATGTCTGATTTTAGAAGTGCAGATCCCTAAATATTCATAATTCTTGGAGATGGATCCAGACATCAAGTGAACGGTATTGGTTCACTCTGGCTCAACACCAACGACAGAGACAGACGACTTGAAGACATTCTGTTCGTGCCAACTCTGCAACAAGACTTGCTCTCTGTAGCAAGAATAGCAGATGCAGGGATGCGTGTGACATTTTCTAACGAAGCATGCAACATGATTGATGCCAACACCAGCACTCTCATTGCTCAAGACAGAAGGAAAAGGAACCTATATCATCTGAAGGTATGCCTACTTGTAGATCAGGTGCATCAGACTCATGACGACTCGCCAGACACTCTGTGGCACAGAAGACTCTGCCACATGAACTCAATGGCACTCTACCAAGCAAGTCATCATGGAGCAATAACATGGGACAACATCTCAAATGCAACCAATTCGACCACATGTGATGCATGTTTAAAAGGCAAGATGTCACGCACACTATTCGTCAAAGACTCCTATAGAACGACAAAGATTCTGGAGCTGGTGCACTCTGACATCTACGGTCCATTCAACGTGATCTTAGTAGGAGGTCAAAATATCATATAACCTTCATTGATGATTATAGCAAATTTGCCAGAGTGTCTTTTATTCAGAATAAATATGAAGCACTCAATAAATTTACAGAATATGTGAATTGGGCTGAGAGATACACAGGCAGCAAGGTGAAGCAGATTAGAACACATCGAGGTGGCGAATATATCTCGAATCGCTTCACTGACTTATGCAATGATCATGGCATCATTCACAGAAGCACTGCAGCCTACACACCGCAGCACAATGGTATTGCTGAACGAAAGAACAGGACCCTGATGGGGCATACTTGAAGGCTCCAAGGGCACTATGGGCTGAAGCAAGAGCTACAGCCGCATACTTCCAGAACAGGACAAGTATATCTGATGTTCCTCACACAACACCACATGAGCTATGGTGGGGTAGAAAGCCCAACCTGTCTCACGTCAGAATATTTGGCTGTGTAGCATATGCACATATTCCTGATAAGCTTCGCAAGAAGCTTGATGAGAAAGCCGAACAAGGATTTTTTGTAGGTTATGACAATAATTCGTCATACTACAGAATCTACATACCAGACACAAACACTGTGAAAACAGTGAGGGATGTCAAATTCGACGAGAGCAGGACAATGGCCAAAAAAGACCATGTTAGCTATGAACTTCTGGAAAGACAGTACTATGACCTGCCGCCAACGTCAGAGGGAGCAGAGGGCGAACACGAAAACGAAGATTTTCGAGTCGTCTCCCATTCAAGCAACGAATCAGACAAAGAAATATTCGAGAGGCAACCTGCTGCCGTAGTTCCTATAAACCAAGATGGTTCCGGACCGAGCAGAGAAGACAAGGACAAAGGCATAGCTGTTCCGGAAGGATCTCCCAGAAGGCCAACAAGACCACGAAGAGCGCCAGCAAGATTTGTGCTAGGTAGCTCAACTTCCACATCAGAATAATTCTACGGGTTCAGTGGTGAACCACAGACATTCGAGGAGGCGATTGAATGTCCAGAAAAGGACAAATGGATCCAAGCCATGAATGAAGAGATGGAGTCGCAAGGACGGTGCTAACAAATGATGACTGTCCAAAGATTGAGGAAGAAAGGGAACAGATGCAGCTCACACCCTATAGGAGGCTGATAGGTTCACTAATGTGCCTTGCAGACAACACATGTCCTGATATTGCTTATGCAGTATTCAAGATGAGCCAATTCTGCACGAATCCAGGCTCGACACATTGGAAGATTGCAAAACGAATTTTGCAATATCTTCAATTAATGAGGGATTATGGCTTGTGTTATTGTCGTGGTGCAGGTCCCAGGATACTTTCCTACAGCGATGCTAGCTGGGCATCTCTCAGGGACGACTGTAAAAGCATCTCAGGAGAATGTCCCATCGCATCAGGAGCAGCAGTTTTCTGGGTCAGCAAGAAGCAGACCATTGTAGCCCAGTTGTCCTGCGAAGCAGAGTACGTAGCAGCAGCGAAGATGGCCAATGAAATAATTTGGCTAAGGCAGTTCTTGGACGAATTGGACGAAACAAGTAACGAGCCATTGGTCTTGCAGATGGACAACACCTCTGCGATACACTTGACGAAAGATCCTGTGTTCCACTCAAGAACGAAGCACATTGCTATCAAGTATCACTTGATCAGGGATCTGATTGAAAGGAAGATGATGCTGACCACCTTCATGGGAACGAAAGACATGGTTACTAACATCTTCACTAAAGCTCTGGACAAAGGGCTCTTTGAGAGGCAAAGGAGCAGTCTCGGGATCATAAAGCTACCATGCTTTGAGAGGGAGCTGAAGAAACAAAGTGTTTTTGATTACAAAGCCTTGTTAGCCTTCAGTCCTTCACTTGACGAAGATGTTCGTGAACTCGAACATCTGGAGACACGAAACACGAAGAGTTTCGCAAACACGAAAGTCAACGAAGACGAAGACGAACGGTTCGTGAACACGAAGAATCCACGAACGAGATTCCTTTGTAGTCCAGCAAGAGAGAAAAGCAGACGAGGTAAGCAAAACCAACGGTGGAAACGAAAGTCGTTCTGTCCTCGCACTCCAAGGAGTACCGCCAGAGATCACGCAAGTACCCAGAAGTATAGAGATCTGACCTGATGGCATGATGTCAGCAGATAGTTCCTAGGTCGTGGCTAATCTGCCACTCTTGTAATTCTCTGATTAGTTGTAGATGTATAATCACTCTAATCTTAGGTTTACATAGAGAGATCGTACTTACTGGATAATACTTGACACATATCAAAACAAGATACACAGAGTGTAACTAAGAGAGAAGAGACACAAAAGAAGTCTGATGCTAGTAAGCAATCAAGACGAACACAGACAGAAGCTTCGCCTGCGTGCGAAAAGATAATTATCAAAAGATCCAATTGTCTGCTAGTGAAGCGAGACTACTACTCCTGAGAGAGCCGTGCTTCTCTCACGCCAACGCACTGCATGGATTTGCATGCAGTGCCATGAAGAAATCAGAGAAAATCAATATAGATTATTTTTCTGGTTGTGTCTAATCTTGGATGTCGAATGCTTATGTTGTTTATTTTTCATATGTCTAAGTTTTCTTGTTCCTTTTGAATTTCGCACCTTGGTTGAAATGAAGTCGAATGTTGTATTAATTTTATGAACGTAGATCAGTAGTAACTGACTAATCTCTGGAGGATTGTAGGAGTGTTTCAGCTGGCAATGCCCAGCGAACGCATCTGAACTCCATCCGAATCTCGAAAGAGAGTTGCGAATGTTCCGAATCTCGAAAGAGAGTTGCGAATGTTTCGAATCTTGAAAGAGAGTCGCGAATGTTTCGTGAATTTTCTTCTCACGATTCTCATCAATCGTATCGGAGCAACGCACGACTCCCAACAGTTTCACCCTCTACAAAATACTCTCTTAGATCCGAGATGTTAGTAGGACCAACATAAGAGATCACACCAAAAGAGGGGATGACCTCAAAATCTGATGAGCCCTTAGGACAGTGGGTACTAAACAATATAGAACCAATCATAGGAATTTTGGCATTGTTTATAGGGGATCATCTCCTAACTTGTTTGGATTTTCCCATTCGGACTTTGTAGGAGATCAAATGAATAAGTGATCCATAAGTGCACATGCTATTTTTATAGCTGATGGAGCTATCTCATGGATGTCAAAAAAAAAAGCAACAATATCTCTATCATCAACCGAAGCCGAGTGCAAAGCCTTGACTTCATTCACCAAGGAGATGCTATGGATCAAAAGGATGGTATTGGATCTTGACTTGCTGGATTTTCAAAAGTGTCCAATCATCTATTGTGATAACCATTCAACTCAAAGCTTGGCAAACAATCCTATTTTTCATGCAAGGATCAAACATATTGAAATGGCTTATCATGTTGTGAGGGAACAAGTCATGGCAAAGGAGGTGGAGCTTCAACATGTCATTAAGGGAACGTGTGGCTAATCTCTTCACCAAGTTAACTTGAGTTTATTTGGCAATTTTGAGACCAATATGCAATTTCAACTTAGAGATAGACTTTATAATGTTCATAAAGCCTAAAGATAGTGATTTTACTTTTTTTAGCACCTAGGGAAGTTGATAAGGTCTCATTTGGACCTCTTCTAATTGGTCAATTTACATACATTGAATCTAGTCACAAATATCTAGATTTTTGGAAAAATTTCTAGAAACTACCATTTGGAGTCATTCTTGGTAAGTGGCCAAATGTCATATTCTTTACTATAAATAGCAAGTCCAATGAGCATTATGTATTCAAGAGTTCTTTTTTTAGGTGGAAAACATTTATCTTCTATGTTATTGTCTTCTTCTACCTCTGCTCTTGATATTTTGATTTCTAATGTGTAGAATGCTAATTTCCTTGTTGTTTGAGAGCAGAGAATTATGTGGAATTTACTTGTAGAATTACATTCTGTACATGAATTCTGGTCTTAATCAAGCTATATTTTGTATTTTCACAATTCTTGGTCTATATAATTAGCTCATGATTATTTGAGCCAATGCTTATTCATACTAATTGTTATTCTTGATTCTTATGAATAGCGTGGAGTATCACTACACCAATAGATCCATTGTTCATATTGGTATTATTTGGCATTTCTAATTGATAACATTAGCTTGCTCTACTTCATGTTGTTGCTACCTGGGGGTGCGTAGTCCATATGGATAACTTGGAATCATCTTCACTTTGGCATTCTAGTTGTGCTCAAGAGACATTACAAAAGTGTAGTAGTAACTTTACCTTCCTCACGTACTATTGGTTCATTATGCTAGTTAGCAATACATATGGTTAGCTCAAAAATATCCACAACTCTTGGTCCCAATACAATCATGAGGCACAACTAGGCTATTCAACTAACATGATGTTTACTTTTATCTAGCAAAGCTATATTGTATTGGCGATGTGTTTCTTGGTGCTTATGCATGAAAATACTCATCCATGCCTATACATTAAAATACTCGTCCATGCAACTGGCATGATTTATCTTCAAATTTGTCCACCAATATTATGACACGACCTACTACTAGGAGTAGTATGCATGTTGGTACAATATTTTAGCTGCAAAGTTGGTGCCCTAGTATCCCATTATAATGCTTTTAGGAATCACGTTTCTTACTCTCAAGACATCTGTGTTTGTGACAACATCCTTACTCAAGTCGTTGAGTATCGCCAACATCTTCATCATATAAATTTTATAGTTTTGTATTGTACAACGTTTTCATTGGTAATATTTATAGCCCACATTGAGGCCCTAAACATCTATTTTTTATGACCTTTTACATGATATTTTTGAAGTTTGGAAGCTTTAAGAAAGCTTTCACAATAGTGGGCCAATCTCATTGATCAAATTAAGTTCTTGGGCCTAAGTCCAAAAATGTTCGAGGAACCTTAGCCCTAATTTGGAAGCTTCATAAACTTTGAGGTCTCTAAAGTCATTCTATTATTTATTGGTTATGTTGCTTACGAGTGTTTTTTCAGGATGCTTAGTGGGTTCCTTTATAGGAGGACCTGCACACCAATGTCTTGTTGGTTGTATGGTGCTGTGCAAGACGTTACTATTTACATAAGAGGTTACAATGTGATCAACATTTAATTGTTTATTGTTCTTCCACGATGCCATGTCTTATATATTTATTTGTACCTTAAGCCATCTCAACAATAGCATCACCAAAAATAACCTCCTTATCATCCTTGGTTTGTAATGATTAAGGCATAGTAAAGTAGATCCAATACAATAATGGCAAATATCTGTGAGTTTCAGACTTGGACAAACAAGAATGTGCACAAAAGCTGAAAAAGACTGCAAAAAAAAACATAATTCATAAGCTAGTGCTTATAAATGAAAACAGCAACAAATGTCACAAGGAATTCAACAAATTGTTCGATCATAAACTGCTATGTCAAATTTATCTGGTTATCAACAAGGTAAAGTTTCATGTCTTCTTAGAAATATTGGAACTTTATCGAGTCCACTCGCAAAAGCTTAGACCATCAACTCCATACATAGCATAGACCAAATATTAAGCCATCCCTGCTTCATTAGCCCCAAGAGTAGGTGTTGATTACATGCGCAAACATACACTCACAATAGCTCTATGGACCCTTGGACTTTTTTGGTTGCATATACGTTGTTTCTCAGCTCCACCTAACGACATCAGACTTTTCAAATGACGAAAATTTGGATATACTCCAGTCTCACAAGTAGATATAGATATTAACTTTAAGCATAGTTGCCCAGAAACGCGTTTCTGGGAGCAGAATCGTTCAGAAAAAAAAAACTGATTATACATATTTATTTGCCCTAAACTAGACCTTTAGCTGGACACCCAACTGTAACCAAAACACCTGGTAACCTACATAAATGCAATGCCTTTGATCAGAGATTTGATTTTATACCCATATTGCCCACAAAAATCCAAAAAAAAATAAACGTTTCTGAGAAAAGCTCCCCCATTTCAGAAATGCATTTCTGAACAGGGGGTTGCAACTATGACTTTAAGACAAGCATACAAAGACCAATGAAAATCAAAATCACTTTCAACTTTTCAGATCAATCCATTAGTACCATAATTGAAGCAGCCAATACCTAAGACACTAGTCCCAAATACCAATAACCATAAATTCATGAGCCTTGAATTAAATACGGTATGGCAGTCACTTAGAAAGACATTGCTTCAGAGTAGCAATGTGGGAACTTATATATCGTAGAACAAACTTGGTTTCCTAGTAAACATGAGAGGATCTTTTCTTGTTTACACAAAATCCTCATTTACGAAAAATCCTCAAAGAAAATTTCTTATCCAAAGATTGGTAGCACGTCAGATAAGAAATGGGCTTGTGCTTGACTACCCAATTTGAATCCCCATATGCTTGAGTGAGGATATATTAAGTTTTGACTGGAGCCAGGAGCTAGGGGGGGCCTTTGTGCATAGGCCTTCCGCCCAAAAATTCCTTCATTGGACTTTGGGAAACTATGCCCTGCTGTGAAATGGCCTCCCTGCATGGTGTGCCAGAAATCAAATATCATGGGTAAACAATGTAAATAAATGTACACTTTTCCAAAGTCATCTAGTAGGAAGTAATGGTCATTGAGATTAGGAAGAAAAAAAAAAAAGTTCCTTCACTTTTCAACCCTGTGCTATTACAATCTTTCATCTAGTCAGAGACAGGTTGTAAGTTGCACCAAAACAAACTGTGGAGATAAGAATTCTGAAATCCTTGCAGCTATGCAAGTTGAATAAGATTTTTTTCATCTTGGGTGTACAATCCGAATTTTGCAAGTGACAAGAGCATTTTAACTGCTGCATTTCAAAGACTATAAGAAGCCTAATGGACCTCTTGCAGCAACACAGTCATCAAAAAGCTTTCATCTCCCTACAAAGCACACCATAATTACGATGATATCAACTTTAAGACCCTAAATCATAGTTACCAAGGAATCCCATTCCCACTTTCCACCCAACATTGGGACAATGTTCCCAGTGCAGGGGGAATACGTTCCCAGCCCTTCCACCTGTAGCTTGAAATTCAGGACTTTTCCCTTTTGGAACAATTTGGTTCTAAGACCTATTTTTTCCATCCTAGCTTGCATGTTGTCTATAGTTTTGAGTGCTCTCACGGTGTTCCAAGGAAATAACCATAGTTGCCCATTCCGGAATGCGTTCTGGAACGCGTTCAGTTCTAGAACTTGAACAAAAAAAATTTGAAACAAATATGAATTTTTTTAACAAGGAAGAAAACAGCGATAGATGCAGATGCCATCTTTCTTCTTTGATCTTCTATCCCACTGTCCAAATCTCATGAATGATTCCCTACAGAAAGAAACAGAATAAACTTTTCCGTGGGTTGACGATCTGATGCTTGTTGAGGAGTGATTTCATCTCGATTACTGTGCACCGTCTGTCGGCTGCAAGTGAAATCTGTAAGGGTAGCCAACTAATTTGCAAATTGCGGCTGCCTTGATGCTATCTTAGCTGAAGAAATGGACTGACTGGATGAACGAAACCGCCTACCGTGGAGCAAATATTTCATTCTTAGCTTCCAGGTTCAGTGAGAACTCTGGGGGCCGGACCTGTTTTTTTTATATTAAAAAAAAAAGTTCCAACCCAGCACGTTCTGGAAGCGTCGGAACGGATTTCTAAGGAAATAACATATAAAAACTTCATACTAAATTCTAATTTCTCAGAAAGAAATAATACTTGATAGCGTGGCGTATTATGAATGCTAATTGCTACACATTCTGATAGCACAATTATTGAAAAGTTTAGTTTTTATCGGGTTATATGTGCAGGATACAACAAGATCAAATCAAGATTTTAATAATGACTGATCAGATGAGATCACAAAAACATACATTTTCAGTAAGTTATTTTTTCATTGTATCACTATCTATTTCAAAACTTTTTATGTACATGGTACAAAACTAAAAAACATGTCTATCTTTAATAATGAAAATTTTACGAATAGGACTTGTAATCGTTTCAAAAATCACAATATTTTACAAGATTATTTGGATATTAATCACAACAACAGTAAAAAAATGATTTAAACATATCAACAAAGATGTACACCATTGTATATCAACATAGTTATTAGATGTAAATATTGATGTTAGTTTATTATCCGATTTAGAATATATTAGATAGATAAGATTCTTTATCACATCAATATATATTAAAATCTTAGTTGCCCGTTCCGGAACGGAACAAGTTCTGGAACGCGTTCCGTTCCGGAACAGGACCAAATTTCTCCATTGCACCTCAATTCTGTGCTTTCGCGAGGCTACCCCTTCAGTCTTCGGGAAGGCGTGCCTCAGCTCTGATGCATAGCGGAGTGATGGGGCAAAAATCTGTATACTGAGTCCTGACATTCTCGCTTCCTTTGCTGTGCTTTGCTTGCTCTTTCTTATAAACTAAGCACTCGTTCTTCTGCTCCTACCGGTTGCGCGAGCGCTGCTTGATCTATCGGGGAGAAAGGGCCATGAAGCCAAGCTAGCATCAGTGGCAGGGTGAAATCAGAGAGAGTTGTAAGTGGAGAGCTGCAGATTGGCTGGCGGAGGCATAGTGAAGTGATCATTTGCAGGATCAGTGAGGTCCATGAAGTGAAGGGAATGGGGCAGGAGCGTAAGAAAGATCAGGGAGCTTTGCCTTCCTACAACGCAGTGCCTCTTCCCTCATCCTTGTATTCGCCTTCGCCTTCATCTCTCATCTCTTCCCCAGCGCCCATAGCAAGCGCAGCATCATCGTCTGGGCGTTGGAGAAGCCAAAAAGGTTCCACGCGTGCTGTTGCTTTTGCAAACTTACTGTTCATTACTACGAAATGGCTTTTTATTCTGAGGGATCGACATTCTTCCTTTTGACAAACAAGGGGGATCAGGCATTTGTATTCCACAACCTCGAGATATATTGCTTGCACATCAGCTGGCGAATATGCTCATCTCTTGAAAGTAGAAAAGATCACCTGTTTTTTTTTTAATTAAAAAAAGAACGTTCCGACCCAGTACGTTCCGGAACGTACAGTACGTTAAAGGGTCGGAACAGGTTTCTAAGATAAAAATGTACATAGATAAATTTCAAGTTATGTTTTGTTGATTAAATTCATGCTGCTCCAAGCATTATTACATTGTACATACTACAAGTATATTGAAGTTACTGCTTTTGTACATGAAATATATTTAGAAGAGGATTATTAGTTAAAACTTGAATGCATATAGTTTTTCTTATCAATAAAACATGATGTTCGTTTTTCACTTTCAGCATTTGTCCATGTAGGTTCATCAATTGGTCGATGCTAATCTTCACAAAAATCAGTTTGTACCTTTCCCGTTCCTAGGCACATGCCCTAAACCCTAAACATTTGAGGATCATTAAAAACCATAGCAATCATTTTGATTATCTCAATGAAAATAAATCAGTGATAGCCTACAAGCCACTGAGAAAAGTTACTTGAAGCGATATGAAATATGAATATTCTTTGAATTTTAGTCAAATAACAGGATATAACCAGATCTTACTGTAATATTTCACTCCAGTACAGAAATTTTTGATAGAAATGATAAAAAGTTCAAGAACATACAGACACGAAGAAGCAGCTCCTGAGAACAATGCAGCATTGTGAACTGTCCCCACGACTGATTGTGCAGCGATGTCTCCTTGACTTGCTCCTACAGACCCTCGAGGAAGACAATGTAATTAAATGTCATACAAATGCAACCACAGAATCATTTTAAACAAATTTGGTCTACTAGCTTACTACAAGCATTACGCAACCTTCATTTACACAAAGTTCCAAAGATTGTGAAACATATATCTGATATATCCATTTGGAGGAAAAAAATACCTGATACAAGCTCTGATTCTTTCACACCAAGAAATGGTTGACAGGATGCATTGACTGAATCATTTACATTTTCACCACAAACGAGAAGATCATATGTTACAAACACATATCATCTTTGCACAGTTAGAGCTTACAACATGCTGCTCATTTCTGTCTGCTGGTCAGGATGGTGGGTCCGCTTCAGGCTAGTGCATTTAATTACTTGAAGCCTTCAGAAGTTCTATAAAGCCGACTTGCTCCCATCTTTCGACCCACTCCAAATTGTCCTTGTCTGCTTTCTTACATTGTGCTATATTCTGCTCCATTGCAGAGCATCCACAGGCACCTCGAAGAGTTGCAGCTAGGATAAGGTTTGAACGTGCCAACAACTTCACATTATTGGGCGACGACACAAGCCCATAAATCGCTGACATCATAAAAATAACATGAATTTACCAGATTAAATATATTTTTGATCAAGCTAGACAAATACTCAAATGATACCCTTTATTCTATGGAACCAGCAGAAAGTCTTGAGCCATCAACTCTAAAACGCGAAACTTCTTCAATAGAAAATATCACTAAGTCACATTTCCTTTTCTACACTGATGAGGTGATCAAAACAATAGAATTTGAGTTTCTAATTGATATCATCCACTTCACTATGAAACCTATATCGTAACACAACAGGGATATGTAACAACTGCACAGATCAAACTTATTTCTCCTTCATGTATCAATTCCCTGCAAAGGGCCAATCACAACCCAGATGCCAGTAAAAAGAGTCATTCCAATATTCAAAAGGCTGAAGAACCTGTTTCAATTTTAGTGGGAACTTTTTATGTCTTTTTATAGAGACATACGGCTGAACAACGAGCACATGGAAAAAGCCGACCTTGAGCAACTCTCAACAATAAAAATCTTCCAAGGAGCAGCAACATTTCAGTACATAACACATGCTATGGAACTCGTGGTGGAGGCCTCTATCTATACCCACGAGCTGTAGAACCCAATTGTATCATAATTTGGAGTCCACCTCTTGCAACTGAGTGAACCACAATCTATAATGATTTGAGTTCTACCTCTTACTAGATAATAGGAGGCCTCTTTATTAAAAACATAACTCAAGTTGAGAGAGTCTAAATTACTAGCTCCCACATGGCTATCCATCTTTCCGGATTTACCCTGAGGTTCACAGAATATTCATTTAGCCTAGCACTAATAATTCTCGTGCTCTCAAACTCGGCTCTCAACTTCATCTCTGCTGGAAAACCCTTTTTGAATGATGAGACACTGCATCGACACGTCAGGGGCATGGCATCAACTAACATTGGAAGGCATGGATATACTCAAGAGTTTCGATAATGGTACCTTGCCTACGATAGGTTTAGGTATCGGTATGGCATGGATTTGCCCCATATATGAGTACCGATCCACGCTATCCGCTGTTTGAGAATTGCAGTCTATCTAACATGATGACTTTTCAAGTACATATGCTTCAATTCTAGAAATTGATATGGATCAGTACCATAAAACTGATCAGAATGGCGGAATGCTTTGATACGGGACTTGCCTTCAACAAAGTATTAAAAACCTACATCTGATGGAACAAGGCATAAACCAATGGAAAACAGCAGCTTCTTGTCACAAACCAGAAAAGAAAGTCTCTCACACTCATCAACCCAAGCTGCAAACAGACCAGAATGAATGAGTAACACTAAGAAAATATCATAGGTGCAAGAACGATTGTATAGTGCGAAAATGCAAATCAAATACAGCACTGGCCTGGGTTTTCTCCTGTTAGTAACATGGAATCCATAGTATGGCTATGCAGGTGTAATGTATATTATAAAATAAAAATTGACTTCACATCATTTCATCACCATCTTTTCTTGCATTATGGTTGTTTGGAGCCATCACCTATAAATCTCACCAGACTACATCCTGTGACATGCAGAAGCTCCAAAAGTGAAAAGAGTCTATGGGGGATTTTATGTTACATTTTTTCAAGAGATTACACTGTATAATTGACAAATCCTAGTAACAAACAATCGTGATTCGAAGCCCTCCAAACCGATTCTCATTATTTCACAATTTCGATTTCTCATTATTCTTCACAATTTCTCAAAAAAAATGTTTTATTTTATTGTTTAGCTACAGAACAATTCAATTTTGCAGAAAATCACATCCAATGGATACAAATCGCGGTTCGAATCAACTCGTAACTATGATATAAAGTAATTGTGTTGATAACAAGTTAGCCATTCACACAGTGGCAGGCAAAATAGAGGTACCATTTTAGTGGGTCCCCAGCATTTGCCAATGTGACTGTTGACACTTAGGTATATCAATAGAATCTGCGGTAGATTAAAATATAACTAAGCATACACCATTCCATGACTACGAGCATCAAATTAATTACCATGTAAAGGTGTAGTAGAAAAATACGGCTCCATAGACAATTGATAGGGAACCGTGGGATTTACCTTGAACTGGAAGAAGGGACTTCATCCTAACAGCTGTGGACCGGACATCCAAGAGAAGGATAATCTTTAGAGCTGTACAGGTAAAACCGTCAGAATGTGCCCAGAAACAAAAAAAAGTATCCCAAGTAAAAACTTATCTGTCTTATGCAAGATAAATAAACATTCTTCAAAACCCATCCGTTTGCAACATATATAAGAAGATTCCAGTACTTAACCTAGAATATGTGAAATGGAAGCTTCTGTGATTTTCGTCTGCTCCATTCTCAGGTACTGCAATCTGGAACTTGGCCATTCTTGCAATGTGTTTTTAGCTTGAGCCACCATAGACCTATCTGCAGCTGGTAGCACATTAATTCCTCGCCCATTCCAAAATCTAGTAAGTCCGTGCACACCTAAAGTTCAAATTTCAAAGCAGCATTTAGGCATGAAGATCTCTCTCTCTCTCTCTCTCTCTCTCTCTCTCTCTCTCTCTCTCTCTCTCTCTCTCTCAGCCCCGATGGCTCCTGCCATCTGACCAGCTATGGCTCTGCTACAGCGGAAGCGAGTCTTCCATCGATGCTGCCTACTCCATCGCTGCTCCAGCGTCCCTTCTCCTTCTGCACCTTCTACAGCTCCATCTATGCTTCAGCCATCTACTGCTGCTTCTTCAACTCCTCCTTTGCATGTTGCAGTTCCTATCTCCCCATCAAATCCTATTCTTGGTAATAGTGAACTTACTTTAGCTCTACCTTTGACTTCGAATAATCCAGATCTGAATAATCCAAAAGCACTTCTGCCTCCATCCTTCATGATCTCCGTTCTTCGTGCTAATCAGGAAAGAATATGTTAGTACCTTAACAACCATCGAAACATGGATAATAGTTTAAATCCCTTTATGGGTTTTCAATCCTTTATAAACAGGGTTTTCTACAAGAAGCAACTTTAAGCTTTTATAAATTTGCTTTGCTTTCAACTTAATGAGTTAAGTCTTCTTGGTTTCTTGGGGAATCGCGACACCCCCCCTGTCACATTACATCAAAGGTTTAGTAATAAAGAGAGGGGGAGGGAGGTACTAATACCCCCTCCCCAAAAACCAACACTTGAAGATTGTTGCCTGCGCAGGCAGCATGACGTTGCTTGCGCAGTAGCTGCTGCAAGAAATCCCAAGGGAGGGATGAAAACCTCCCCCCCCCCCCCCCCGGTTCCCGAGGCCCGCTGTCCTGCACGCGGACAGTGTATGGCTCAGCCTGTCTGCGTGAAAGTGGGGCAATAACATCTTTTTTTTTAAACCAAAAAAAGTATTTTGAAAGGGGGGGGTTAATACAAACACATTTTAACATATGGTAAATAACAGTAACCTATCTATGTAGTGATTTGAGGTGCTAAGAGCTTGCTTTTGCTTTGTTTCAAGAACTTCAGTTGCTTGATTTTGCAAAGCTTCTTGTACATTGCTTTGTTTTTGCTACCTATTCTGCTATGGCATCTGCAAGTAACTCCAGTCAAGATTCACATAGACTAGATGCAATATGTTCCAAGGTGGATGCTATCGAAGCCACTCTTAAGCTGATTTTGGAGCAACTCATAGGTATAGGGGCTAGTGTTCCTGAAAGAGTTAGTGGTACGGCTATGGAAGCAGAAAGGACATTGTCAGCGGACCATGAAGCTAAGTTGGGGTTTCGAAAGAAGAAGCTACCTACTATCAAGGAACTAAAACCTCCGAAGTTCACTAGAGCAGTATCTATGAGAATCACAGATGTCGTTGAAATTTGGTTTCAAAAATGGGAGAAAGCATTCCAGATGTGTGGCATAGACAATGAGACTGAGATGATTGTTGAAGGCACATATCGTTTTCAAGAGTCAGCAGAAAGGTGGTGGAGGAAGGTGGAAAAGGATGACCTAGTTCCAACCACATGGGAGGCATTCCGGCAAACGTTTACGCAAAATTGGGTGCCTATGGATGAAAACAATAGAGCCATGCAATAATGGAATTATTTGATGCAAGGTAACTTGAGCGTGCAGAATTATGCACCATCGAAAGGCTTTGTTACGCATTCCTCAGGAAGTTCCTATGTACATGCAAGTAATTCACTTTGTGGAGGGACTTCGAGAGAGTATTCGCCCTTTCGTGCAGAAGGAGCAATCTCATGCCATCCAGATGGCTTTGTATTATGAAGATGGAAAAAGAGGCTCGGATCCTGTTGCGGTAGCTGGTACAGGTGGTCAGCAGCCTTAGAGACGCAAGGGCAAATGGAACAAAAAGAGAAAATTTGAAGGTCAAACCAGTCAGTGGCAAGCTCGGGGTGACCAAAAGGGAAAGGGTGCAGGGGGCCCCAAAGGCAAAGGGTTGTATAAGCAGCCCAATGCCCAAAAGGGTCAGCTTCCTTCAATGTTGTCGCCTCTAGACCAAGAACGTGCAAAGAGGGAGAACCTCTGTTTTGGATGTTTGGGGCAGCAAAGGTGGAAGGAATGTCCACGGAACTTGATGCGGACCATGTATAATCTTTAGGTGGACCAGATGAACCAGGGTGATGACCCTATGACAGTGGAAGAGATCGAGGAAGAAGCCAATCCACATGTTCCACGCCTCATGAATGTCTCAGTGGTCAGGAGAGTGGACAACTCCACCAGCGCTTTTGTCAAAATCGGCTCGCCAAGGGTATCAATTTCCTACCACTTCTCTCATTGTTATGTGAGGACAGCTGTGTGGTAGAGATGTTCAAGTTCTATTTTGTTGAACTTATAAACCTAGTCAACTGAATAGTACATGCCACATGGTCAATAATTGGGTCCAAATTTTTTAAGGCCCAAATACTTAGGCAAATTTTTTGGATCTAAGTTCCAAACTCGTGGTGAAGGCCTTCTTGCATGATGATGCCTATGACTCCACTTGGGTTTGGTAGACCCCCATGCACATGTGCATGGGGGAGTACTAGTTAGATTTCCACCTATTAATATTAGATGTGGCATGCATGTGACATGCAAGTGACATGCAAATGCATGCATAGAAATCGGACACTTGGCATTTGCATGCCAAACCATTGTACATTCAGAAAGTCTATTTGATAGAGGAAATCACTCTACTACCACGAGTTGGAGAGAGACGGATTTGGATGCTCACAACTAGAATTATTAGCAAAGGTTCAATCAATGCTTGAAATGTTAGAGTTACCTAGCGCCTTAAAGGAAGCCCCTTTAACATTTTTCCTTTTCTTCGGGCACTAGATAGAATGAATGGATTGAGAGACCTCTCCTCCTTGTATACCTCTAAGGAAGGAGTCTCCAAGCCTAGCACACATCCTGGAACATGACAAGTTTACGAGTCATTACTCAAGTCAACGGGCCCAGTCAACATTCGGTTTCAATTAGGTTTGGGACCCAAGGGAATTGGGTCCCTAACAATTCCAGACCTGCCACCAAGGTCACAAGAGGAGGATATCTACTCACTGCTCCACGATGAGGCCTTATTTTCTTCAACTTAATTCCAACTTCCAACTTAGAATTTGGTATTTACTATTAAATTCACGAATCACAAAATTTGAAAGTTCAAAGCTCAAACTTGTAACTTGCAAGTTCTAACCTTTGTCCATCCTTGTGTGCAGGGTCTACCACTCGAGCTGCTTCATGTCATAGAGCTGCCAGAGCAAAGGAAGCGGGTGCTGCAGGTCCAAGCTCTAAAACAGTTGAGGAAGAGGAGACAGAGGCCTTAGAGGATGAGGATGAGAGTCAGGAGTCCTCGGAGTGTCCTTGGGGCCAGATGAGAGTCTAAGTGGCGATGATGAGGGTCTAGAGCCAGAGCCAGAGCCAACAGTTGCATCACAAATGACTAGGAGGAGGCTACGTTAGATATTACTAGTTAGCCTTTAGCTATTAGGATTCAGCTACACTTCCTCACTATTTGGGCTTTACTATTTAGGAATTAGGATTTTACTTTTAGGTTGTTTACACGGTGCAGACTAGTAGATACTAGATATTGTAAGTTGTAACACTTTCTGATTTGCTATGAAAACTGTAAATAACCGAAATAGGGAGTAAAAGCTATAACACCTACATTCTAACCAATCAGTGTGAATGCACCAATGAATCTTACTGCAGTCATCCCAAACATTCCCAAACCATCAGCCACAACAATCGCTACTTTATTTGTACAAACCCTTGCATAACATAAAGCGGAGCATGTTAATGAAAAAGTAACTGGGGAAGAACATTCCCAACCCCACACCATTAGTCATTACATGAAATCCACTGAACTAGGTGAATATCCCAATCTGAAACAAAAGAGAGATCGATTTTTGAAAATGTAACAATGGATAGAACGAGAACAAGCCAAGGTCCCCATAGGAGACCTAGATAAAAGGATAGACCAGCAGGCCGACGTCGAATCTACTACACGTGCATGTCAACCTTCAAAAGAACCCTTGGAATTTGATGAATTCCCAACCGCCACCATAAATCCTGATATAGAAGGGAACAAAGCCACTACTATGTTGCCATCAGCCAAGTTACCCTCTGCTCAGGGACTTTGCTAAAACACTCCAGACCCTTATGCCACGCCCTTGCTAGTTGGCTAGACTCCTGTGTCAAACCCACACTAGTTCACTCTACAACACGACAGGACAAACCTTTTGACAAGACACAAGTTGTAATGACGATGGTGTCATTTGGGAGGCCAAACAAAGTGACGTTACATTGCAACATAAAGCATATGCCCAAGAAGGCGTCTTACTCAAAGTAATTATCCATAATACGAGAGTAATTTTGAGTCCACGTGCTGTCCATCTACTTGTGCAAGCCGTCTTACTTTCTAGTGCGTGCCTTGAATGTTGTATGCCATATCCAATAGTAAGTTATGGAATGTGTATATCCATTGCTTGCCTATAATGGATTGTGTGTGGTAGATTACCATTTGCTTAATTTAGTTTAACTTATGGAATGAGTGGTGTGTAAATATAGTATTGGGTGGTAGTTTAGTGAGTATTGTGTGAAGGCTAATATGGGTGTGGGATCCGAAAAGGGAATGGGGTGGTTAATCTAGTGTTCCCATACTTGGTTCATGATGTTTTCATCTCTTTGGTTGTGAATGTACAAGAAATACTAGTGCTCAATATGTCTTCTTACTCTATTTGTCTTCTTGAAGGTTAGTAGGAAACACTGAGAAAAAATAGGAAATAACCTATTCCCAAAAAAAAGACCTTTTTGAAAAAAGTGGAGTCTCTTTAACGTTCAAAATGGCCACACCTTTTGGTTAATCTAGTGTTCCCATACTTGGTTCATGATGTTTTCATCTCTTTGGTTGTGAATGTACAAGAAATACTAGTGCTCAATATGTCCTCTTACTCTATTTGTCTTCTTGAAGGTTAGTAGGAAACACAAGGCTCCATCCCCAAGGCTCCTAATTGGACCATACTCAACTCGCCATTGTACTACAAGACACCTAAGAGTTGTCTCTCCTCCTCCTACCACGGTGCCTTCACAATGAGAAAAAATAGGAAATAACCTATTACCAAAAAAAAAGACCTTTTTGAAAAAAGTGGAGTCTCTTTAACGTTCAAAATGGCCACACCTTTTCAAAACCGAATCGTAACCCTTTCAGTAAAACCTTATTTGGTGTCAATAGCTCTGGTTCACGGATGGGTGATAAGTGTGCAATTACCTTATGGAGATCGGCTAATTAGTTTCCTTATAGTTGCTAGCCAGGCTATATCTCTAGCCATGGGACGGTGCCAATGAAAATCGAGAGTGATGGCTAGTGGTCTGGGAGATTAGTCATCGTTAGAGGCTTGATTAGGGAGGACTTGGTGTCGATAGCTCCAGTGCACAAGGGTGAGTCGGTGGTGACCATGAATGATGAGGACACCTACAAGAAAGAGGTGGACCTCGCCTAGTCTCCTACTAATGGTAAAAGGACCACAATACCTAGGAGACAAGTTAGCACACACTCCTGATTTGAGGGTTTTAGAGTCAACTGGGACTCGTAAATAGACTTTCTCACCAGCAAAGAACTGCACATCCCGTCTATGTGGATCTGCATAATGCCTAGCCCAATCCTGGGATTGCCCGATGCTACGCTTAGCATGTTCTATCATCTGGTTTAGGTCTTCTAAAAAGTTTCTAGCTGCTTCAACTTTTTCTAGTTTAAACCCCACAGTTGTGAGCAAGCATGGCTGAAAACCATACATCAGCATGAATGGGTTGTATCCCGTAGCTGAATGTTTGGTACTTTTATAAGCAAACCCTGATATCGAGAGATATTCCTCCCAATTAGTCTGCTTTTTACTAATGTATGCACGAAGCATATCCTCCAACACTTGATTTACTCTTTCTCTTTGATCGTCCGCCGTCTGTGGATGGTCGGTAGTACTCATGTTTAGTTTAGTATGGAGATGAAAGAATACTGCCCTCCAAAAATTTCCATTAAACTTACTGTCCCGGTCGTTGACTATGCCGGAAGGGACACCGTACAATTTAAAAAGCGCATCTATAAACAACCTTGCTAACTTTGGAGCACTGACGGTTGTTTTAGTCGGAATAGAGTGAGCCATTTTGGTCAAACGGTCAACTGTGACCCAAAAAGCGTCATTACCCTTTTGGGTCTTAGGCACGTTTGCTATGAAATCCATGGAAATATTGTCCCACTTACCAGCTGGTATATCTAAGGGCTCTAAAAACCCTCCTGCCTTTAGACGCTCTGCTTTATTAACTTGACACTTCTGGCAACTAAGTACATACTGCTGGACGTCCTTTTTCATACTAAACCAGAAGAATTGCCTCCGAAGAAGCTCATAAGTCTTTTGAATGCCTGGGTGCCCCGCACTAGGACTGTCATGAGACTCACACAGGACCTACTACCTGGGGACACATACTCCATTTCTATAGAGCAAGTACTCATCCTGAATGGAATACTGTTTCCATTTGAATCCTTGAGTCATCTGACCATCAACAGTTGCAGTTTGCTTGGGTAATACAGGCTCTGAGTCCTCAACGTCATCTAACGTATACTCGGACTCATCATCCTCAACGAAAGCTGCCGTATTCTTGGATGAACTGGCACTAGTCCCAGGAACTAGTTTCGAAGTCTGTAACTGTCTGCTCTGGACTGACCTCCAGATAGTAGAGAAGTAAGCATCATGCTGGCACTTCCCTTTCAAGGACTCGAGCAACTCACTACGAATCTGAGCAAAACTCAGCTCGTTTATCATAGACATTCTACTAAGGGCATCTGCTACTGTGTTGAACTTCCCTCGTCTATATCTGATAGACATATCAAACTCTTGCATTAACTCAGTCCAACGAGCTTTCCAACCTCTAAGCTCAGGCTGATTGCAAAGGTATCTAAGGCTTTCATGGTCTGTCAGGACCTCAAAGTTGGCACCATACAAGTAATGCCTCCAAGTCTTAAGGGCATGAACTATGGAGAAGAGTTCCTTTTCATAGGCACTATACCTAGTCTGTGTTGGTTCGAGTTTCTTACTCTCGAAGGCAGCTGGTCGTCCATTCTAAGTTAGTACAGCACCAACCGCAAAGTCGCTAGCATCTGTTTCGACCACAAATGGCTGATTGGGGTCGACGACTTTTAAAACTGGTGCAGTAGCTAAAGCTGTTTTGAGACCATCAAAGACTGTTGTGCGGACTCCAATTTGAACTCCTTTCCCTTCCCCTTAAGAAGATTTGTTATAGGAACTGCTATCTAAGCATATTCTTTGACAAATCGTCTATAATATCCCACCAAACCTAGAAAGACCTGTAGATCTAAAATATTCTGAGGTCTCAGCCAACTGAGTATGACTTTAACTTTACTTGGGTCCATCTTAATCCCATCTGCCGAGATAATGTGACCCAAATAAGCTATTTCTTAAACAAAGAATTCACATTTAGGTTCTTAGCATAAAGGTTATGCTTTCTAAGCAATCGAAATACCTTTCTGAGGTGTTTAAGATGCTCCTTCCTCGTTTTACTATAGACAAACTGAAAAACTTAGCCCCGTCGAGTTGATCAAACAACTCGTCTGCCCGAGGCATTGGATACTTATTCTTAATAGTGACCTTATTGAGGGCTCTGTAATCTACACAAAGACGCATAGACCCCTCCTCCTTTTTCACCAGAAGGGGTGATGCCCATGGTGAACTATTATTAGTCTGAATTTGGCCTTTCCCAAGATAATCTGATAACTGCCCAGTAATTTCTTCATCCTCTGTTCGGCTAACCCGATACGGAGGTTTAGAAACAGGTGCTACACCTGGTACTAGGTTTATTACATGATCTACATCTCTGCTAGGTGGTAAACCATGCGGTAAATCTTCAGGAAAAACATCTTTAAATTTAGACAATAAAGTTTCTAATTTATTTACTTGCTGTTGTAAAGAACTGGAAATAGAAACTTCTAGAATAAACTGAAGGTCACATAAGAATACCTGATGGTCGCTATCCCCGATTAGCTGACGGAGCTCTGAACTGCAGACCATAGGACTGTTGGAGACATCATGCTCCCCCTGCAACTGGATCTCTCTGCCATTACGCTGAAAGCTGAGGGTGTTCTCCTGATAATTTCTGTGGAGGGAAGGCCCTAAGCTGTAGAGCCAGTCTCTCCTGAGAACAAGGTCTGTACGATCCAGGTGCATTATTTGAAAGTTAATTTCATCTTGATACCCCAGAATATCAAGATTTAAGCTGCTTACCATAGTCTCCCAAATTTTCTTGTCTTCACCCTTGGCCAAAGAAACTATTTACCTATGTTGACTAAGTACCTCTGGAAGTCTGAGTTTCTTAACTAGGGTGTAGTTGATGAAATTATGGGTTGCCCCATCATCAACCATGACTCTTACTGACTAGTTTCCAATCTCACCATGCATACGTACTAGATCGTGTGGCCCAAAGCTTATGGGTCTCCCTAGCATTGCAGAGGTCAATTGGCAACAGTGTTCATGATCTTCATGAAACACTTTTATCTCGGTAGCTGCCGAGTTATTTGGGAAGCTTACAGTTTGTACAAGGTGAACTTGTTTTTTATCTATTTTATCTTTTTTGATAAATGGCCCCTTGGGACACTGCCTGACTGTGTGACCCTTGCCCATACACACAAAGCACAACGTCCCCTTTCTCGAAATCCTCTGGTTTCAAGGGCTGAATGAGTGATGGACGTTTTTGAGGAGCATCATTTTTAACTTTTTCCTCTTTCTTTCTTTTTAAAAATTTCTTTTCTCCTTGGTAACCAAATCGTCGAGTTCTTGGATGAATTGCTCCTGCTCTTCCACTTCCATAGGTTCTTTCCCAATACTGACATCCAAGGCTTCTGTTTCCAATTCGTCGATGCCTCTCCCTGGGGGTTGATCAGGTCCCTGAGGAGTGGTCATTTTTGGAACGGAAATAGATATACCTTAGATTCTTACTAAAACAAGAAGAAAGATTGACTGAAATTGAAAAACCGAAAGGTATAATACTTAGCTCTGTCTCAGGACTATACTTCCAAAGAAAAAGCAAAAAAACCCCTCAGTCTTTCGATGGCTGTGAAATCTGGTTCCCCCAATCTGCATGCAGGGTCTGCTGTCCCGGATTCATAGTGATGAAGGCTGAAATTTGTCAAAAAACCTCTGATTTTTTGCTTACCACAGCCTTCCCCTATTTGCTAAAAGCTTCTAGCAAAGTTCTGAGTGCTGAAACTACAGTGATGGACTTGTAGGTTGAATTTGCAGCACCAATTCTATATATTTTCCAGCGAAGGGCCTGCAGCACTGCAGCGACGGACCTGTTCTCCGATTCTGATCTGAATCCTTGCCGGAAGTATGGATTTCTGAGCTGGAACTCAGCGATGGACCTGCATCAGGGCAGTGATGGACCTGCTCACCAATTCAGACCCGAAATCCGCTCAATTTGCAACGAATTGTACTGAAAGTACAGCGATGGATCTGCAGATATCTAACTCCCTGTCCAGCGCTGGTTGTGCCTTTAATTTGGCCCTCCAAATCTGCTTGCAAACGAAGGTTTTGAAGCTGCAACTACAGCGATGGACATCAAGGCATACCGTTATGGATAACAGTAAATAAATTTTCCACCACTTGAACTTCCTTCTCAAGGGAGAAATCCAAAGTAAGAGGTGGAACTTGAGACCAAAATTGCTTGGGTTTCTCCCTTATTTTAAGTGCCACATGTCAACACTTCAGGCTGCCTATTGTCACTAATCTAAGTATGGAACATGTTTTGAGGTGGGAACTACTTGTACTAAGTACTAGAGGAAACCAAACAAACAACAAATGCATTGAGAAAATACACTATAATTTTCTTATGACATCAAAGATACAGCAAGTTCCAACACTAAGTAAATAGGAGTAAGTGAAATCACAACTTATCAATGGATCATCCTGAAGATCCAAACATATGAGGCTATTCAAGAGCAGTACAAAGATAAAACTTATTCAGGAATAACTTGCTTAAGCCTTGCAATAACGGGATAGATCAGAAGTTGTATGAGAAAAAACTTTTAAAAATGCTCGGTCCAATTAAAAGCAATAGATAATGCTCATAATGTAACAAATTCCAATTTTTTTCTTTGTAGGAAGAGTAAAATTGTAGGAATATGCAGCAAATGGGAAGCGACACCTGGCTTGGCTGAAAAAATCAGGATGGTTGTGCAATATGATTAGATCTAGCATGCAATATTGGTTGTCTTGAAAAAATGGGCGTAGTCCGACCAGACACAACTTTAGTATAGTTAAAAGTGTGCTATAAAACCAGAAAGAAGCTAACAACCATCGATTGTCCCCAGCTTCTAATAATACATCCCATAGAAGAATAGGTGTTTTAAGTGATTAGCATCTGTGTTTCAAAGAGCCATGACACGATGTATTCTCCATGAAGCCATTAGTGCACTAGAGATATCACAATGAATGCTAGCCATCATTAAGCTTTGGAAATCAGTAATTTCAATGAGACCACCAGTCTCAAATTACATAGTTGTATGATATTGGAATCATATTACTCCTTATTACATTGATGCCCCTGACTGTTTTGTGAATTGAGCATCTGAAAACCTAGTCAACAGATTAAGTATACATATTTAAACTAAAACACAGCTAGATGTTGTCTTTCTGTGCAACCAGAGTACTCAAGTAGCTATATTTACTTTCCACAAACCTTAGCAAATTCAATGAATAGCGTTACTCGTAACCCATCTTCTTGTCTCTTATTTTTCACCATCTGTGATAAACATCAAGTACATTTGTGGAACAAATAGACTGATTTGAGGCACCCAATCCTCATAAAGAGGGCATGATGTAAATGACATTCTAACACAACCTGCAGAAGAAGTCCAATCCATCTCATTGGTTACTTACCAATACGTTTTCAGAAAGTTGACTAATCTTTGTATGAATTTAGGGAACTGAAGCCCTCGAATGATAGAATGGGACGTAACAAATTAGGCTACATTGATGGCACTTGTCGTATTAGAACATACCTGAACTGGAGCACACAGTGTCCTGTTCCTCAATCCACCTCCCCAACTTCGACCCATACATTAAAGCCTCCAAAAAGTCATCCGATGCATTTGTTGCACTGATGTTTAATGCCCGAAGTTCTTTCATCCCTTGAACGTAAGTACAAAGTTATATGTCATCGAGTTGAACTTTCAACACCTTATATGATCCACCTTTTTGAACCTTATCACACTACTTGGACTAGAAAATGCAATTATTGATTCCTATACACCACAATTGGAGGCATGACAGTAGATAATGCTAGCTATATATAGCCTATACTTTGGATGCCAAGAGAGTAATATGTACACAATGCAAGTTGTTATTGGAACATAAAAAGAGAATGATTCTTATTTCACGGAATCTCTACCCACAATATTTGAGTCCACATAGAATCACAATAGAGTAACTTAAAAATGGAAATTCTTTTTGTGTATTGTATGTTCAAGTGCACTAATTGGAATAGGACTCCAATCCGTAAGGTGAAGAAAGGAGCTTTCAAACGACAGGTCAGATTGGACAAAACGGAAGTATGAAAAGCCAGGTATGAATTTGCTGCTAGTACAAGAAATTTCAGCAGATTACCTGCAATGATGAGAGAAGAGCCCCCATTGAAGATGGAAGGAACATTCTCAAGCTCAAGGCATTCTAAATGAGGCGCTTCTGCAAATACCACACAAAGCTAATCCACTTTTTTTTCCAGTTCCTAGCCATTCCATGAATTTGACATCTTTCTACGGACTACATCTTCCACATAAGCTAAGAACTGTGAGGAATGTTACTTTAAGGCAAATTCTTATAAAAATTCCAGATTTTTTACTTAGCCTCTCACGAATGAGTGATATTTAAAACTAGTGAGCTGTGAACATAGTAGATTGATGATACATTTCTCCTTACCTAAGTTGTATAGAAATGTGTGTTGTCCTATGAACACAAAAAAAATCTACGCACAAGCATGTCAATTCTTGGATAAATGCTCATATGTTGGAAAATATATCTGTGTACTTCAATGCACATATGAAAAGGTGAATGAAAAGCAAGCATGCAGTGGAGAGCTCATAGGCATGTCATTTCTACTTCATTTTCTACGTAATGCTAACACCCTTAGAATAGACAATAATAGTTTCAGCATATGGTATTTTGTCAATCAAAACTGCTTATAACCGTATTAAAAAGCTACGAATGGTTACTTGGGCCTTGCGACCCAATGTTGATAGCTGCAGTTAGTTGGCATTAAAACTCTATGGTCAGGGCACTTGAGCAAATCAATTTTTATTAAAAATTGATTAGTACTATTTATTAATATATGGGCTACTATTGGACTCAAAATCAGTAATTTGTAGACCTATCCCTGATTTGGCCAAATGGTATAAATACTAAAAGGCCTATGGGACTCATTATTGCTTAGGTGACTGATTAGAGATTGGAGTTGGCTTTCATTCCAGCTTCACACAATTTTCAGCTTTCATGTCAACAATTACTGTAGGAGCTGTTAATCTCAAGATAGTTAAACTTTCTTTCAACAAATTTGCAGTTCTAGTTCAATCGCAGTTTGTATGATGTTTGATCATAACTCAGTATAGTAACACCTTTTGGGCACGGAGAAAATAGGCACCAACTGCTTCTAAAGATTTCAATGAGTGAGGCACCCCTATAGCAACTGATAATTTGTGAATCAGGTTGAGAGCTCAAGTTGTTTCAAAGTCCATATTGAACTTCTACAAGTCGAGATATTGCAAAGTTAAAAGGGAGTTATTAATCTTTTTCATCCTTCAACATTTTCAGTTCAAGAATGAAGTGGATATGTGTTGTCCTACTGAGAGATGATCTCTAAGATCCATTTACATTTCATTTTCGAACATTCTAAAAGTCGAGATCCACATAATACACTTTTTTGAAGGCTACAAAAAAATTGGCCTCTTCTTGTCAATTTTCAAAAAACCCAACTAGCAACAGCACGATTGCCATACATTAATGTGCCACATTTCTTCAGCAAATCTTGGGCTAACAAATCACAATGCAAGAGGAATTCTCAATGTTTAGGCTGTGTGGAGAGAAATCGACAAGAATAGGCAACTTTTTGAAATCCTTTTGCGCTCTAGAGCACCTTTCTCTGTGATTCTTTCTCACTATTCCCTGTAAAGCACACTATTCAGTAGATACTAGACTGATTCCAATTTCTAACAGCTTCAAACAATGCTGGAGAAATGAATTATCTTTTCAATGCCTCATAAGCCATTTCAGTGGCCTCCACTACCACTGCTTGGTCATCTTTGCAAGCATTCTTTCTTTCTACACTTTCATATGTTTTGGCTACTGTTTATGCATATCACACATCATGAAGATAGTATAGATAGAGTGAGAGAGAGAATAGAGAGACAAATAGGAAGGTAACATAGTTTTGTGTGAATAAGTAACAAAAATAGTGACAATGTATGGCCTGTGATGTTTCAGATTGACATCTCTTTGAGTGCCTTCTTCTTCTATATTCTTCCCTGCTATAACAAGTGATTGCCCTGAGTTATGAACGTAGCCACGGCTGATCTAGATTTAGTCTATGAAAGCATCACATAAGCAAGACTTAACCCTAGAAAGCAGGAGAGAGAAAGCTTAAAGAGACTAAAGAAGGAGATCATATCATAAGCCAAGTAACAAATGACACAGAATCCCTACTTATAGCCAAGAGGAAGCCCTACAAGGAAGCTTCCAGTGGCTAGGGCCAAACTGAGAGAGAAAATAGTGCGCCCTCCAAGAAGGCCCCCACTCTCAGTAATATGACCAAATAACCAATATAGTGAATCATAGGGCCCAAGGCCAATAATATGGTCTAAATGTCAATAATAGGGCCCAAGGCCTGCCTATGCATAAAGTAAAGTAAATGTAAATGGACATGGCGAATGTAATGAGCCGAGTCCATAACTCTCCCCGACACAAAAATAAGACCCAACTGCCATAAAGGACTGGATCAAGTAACAGCAAGCCCTGGAGGATCAACTGGAACAGCATCTGGTGTAGTAACAACTGGAGCAACAGCTGATGTAGAGGAATCAACAAGTGCGGCAAGAGCACGAGCCTGATCCGCAAGTGACGGTGTATGATAAAAGACATCAATAGGCTCCCATGTGGCCTCCTCAACAGGACGACCATCCCACTGGACTAGGAACTGAATCTGCCGGCGGCGTCAACTATGATGCAAACGCACAAGAAGTTAGCAGCAGGTAATAAAGGAAAGAGATCCAGTGCAGTAGGAAACTCAGCATCACGAGGAGCATCATCCTCAATAGCAGCACGTAATAAACTGACATGGAATATATCACAGGCACGTGTGGAAGCAGGAAGCTGAAGACGATATGTAACTGGACTAAGAACCTCCAATATACAATAAGGCCCATAATAACGTGGTGCAAGCTTCTCAATAGAAGCATGGCCCTGAATAAAATGATGACGTGCAAACCGTAGGCGTAGATATACCATATCACCAACATGAAACTCAACATGACGTCGATGACGATCAACTGAAGCCTGATAACGCTGCTGGACCTGCTGCAAATGGGAACTGGCCTGGAGAATAAGCTCGCGAGCACCTGATAGAAATGAAGACAGTGTCACAGGTGTATCCTCGGGAGGAAGAGGAATACCAGGTAAAAGAGGTGCATAACCATGAGATAATAAAAATGGTGCAACACCGGTGCTGGTACTAACAGAGATGTTATAGCTATACTCTGCCAAACATAAGTGCTGATCCCAATCCTTCCCTGAAGGAGTAACAAAATGGCGCAAATAATCCTCAAGGATCCTGTTAAGGACCTCAGACTGCCCATCAGAAGTAGAATGATAAGCAGACCCCATAAAAAGCTGTACATCCAATATACGCATAAGCTCTGTCCAGAACAATGATGTAAACTTACTATCCCGATCAGAAAGGATAGTGCGAGGAAACCCATGTAGGCGAAATATCTCTGAAAGGAACAAGCGTGCACACTGCTCTGCTGTGATAGTACTCGGACGGGTATGAAATGTGCCTGTTTCGAGAACCTATCAACTACCACCATACATGAATCGTGACCACGACGGGTGCAGGGAAGGCCAATGATGAAGTCCATAGAAATATCAGTCCACTGGCGGTGAGGAATAGGCCAACTCTGAAGCAAACCAGCGGACTTAGCACAGGAGTACTTATTACGTAAGCAGAAAGGACATGTACAAATAAGTACAACAAGCTCTTTCCTAAGGGATGGCCAATAGAATCCTTAAGACGAGCATAAGACTTCTGAAAACCAAAATGACCCCCAACTGGGGACGAATGAGCATCCGACAACAACTGAGAACGGATACCCAAAGAACTAGGAATACAAAGAGAACCATAATGATAAAGACGGTGGTCAACAATGGAATAAGCCTGATGAGGTGAAGACGACATAGGTGGAGCAGAACTATAAACATCACGAAAATCAGAACATGTAAGATAAGCAGATGGAAAATCATCAAACCAGGAAGGGATCGTGGCAACAAGGGTATTCAATAAAGCAGGATGTCTAGACAATGTGTCAGCAGCAGTGTTAGCACGACCAGGACGATACAAAATAGAAAAATCAAAAGATTGTAAGAATGCAACCAACGAAACTGACGATCACTAAGATCACGCTGGGAGAAGAGACAACGTAAGGACTGATGATCAGTAACGATATCAAAAGGAACACGGTAAAGGTAATGGCGCCACTTCTTAAGAGCATAGATAATGGCAAGAAGCTCTTTCTCATGGACAGAATAACGTTGCTCATAAGAGCGTAAACGACGCGACTCATAAGCAATAATACACTGAGACTGACGAAGCAAGGCACCCAAACCAACATTACTAGCATCGGTCTCAACAATAAATTTCTGATCAAACTGTGGTAAACACAAGACAGAGGCCTCCACAACAGCACGACGAAGAGTGTCAAAGGCGAACTGACAATCAAAAGTCCAAACAAAAGCACTAGACTTCTTCAGAAGGGCATGAAGAGGGGCAGCCACAGTGGCAAAGTGAGGAACAGGACGACGAAGGTGAGTAGCGAGACCAAGAAACATACGAACATGGTGGACATCTGTGGAAACAGGCCAATCAGCGATTGCCCGAACCTTATGAGGGTCCAAACGAATACGACCATCACAAATGAGAAATCCTAAAAACTCAATCTCAACAACAGCAAAGGAACACTTAGAAAGTTTAGCAAACAACTGGTGATGAACAAGCAATTGAAAAACAGATGAAAGATGTAACACATGCTCATCAAGAGTCTTACTAAAAACAAGAATATCATCAAAATAAACTAAAACACAACGACCAAGGAGAGGACGCATGATGTTATTCATCACATTCTGGAACGTAGGTGGACCATTAGTAACACCAAAAGGAAGAACACGAAACTCATATAAACCAAGATGGGTACGAAACGCAGTCTTGTGTTCGTCCGAAGGATGCATCCTAATCTGATGATAGCCGGAACGTAAGTCTATCTTAGAGAAAAGATGAGAGGTGCCTAACTGGTCAAAGAGATCATCCATGTGAGGAATAGGATACTGGTTACGGATGGTCAACTTATTGAGGGCACGATAATCAATGCAGAGGCGTTTGGAACCATCTTTCTTACTGACAAGGAGAACGGGGGCACCAAAAGGACTGTGACTAGGAACAATAAGGCCCTGATCTAGTAAAGCAGTAATTTGAAGCTCAACCTCATCACGCTCAGACTTAGACATACGGTAAGGAGGCCGGGAGGGAGGAGCAGAACCAGGACGCAAATCAATATGGTGGTTCACATCACGTAATGGTGGTAGCATCGTAGGTTCTGAAAAGACAAATGCATACTAATGTAATAAGTCAGAGATCACCTGAGGAATAGTTGCTGGAGGAGAGGTAGTCACTGGAGAATCTGTTGCAGCACGCTGAACACATAATAAAGCTGCACAATGAGCCTTAGGTAGGCTGCGGATAAACTGCTTCCTGCTGATCAGCTGGAAATCTGCCTGAGAATCAATACCAGCAAGTGAGTGGGTCACAGCATCATGAACAAATGTCAATGTCTGCTGAGCCAGGTCCAAAGTAACCGCTCCCAATGAAGCAAACCAATCAGCACCAAGGATAAGGTCATAGCGCTCCAGAGGAATGATATAAAGATCTGCCTGTCCAGAAAAATCACCAATGCGGTAGGATAATCCCTGAAACATCTGAGAACTAGGAAATGAGTGAGAACTGGCAACCTCGACTGTGAGAGGCTGTGGAGCAGGAATAGGTGAAGCGCGTATCCGGCTGAGAACATAACTGCTGATAAAGGAATGAGTGCTGCCGGTATCAACTAAAGCAATATACTCACGACCATATTGCGCACACGTAGCCGAATGGAGCGAGGACCGGGGCACCCTGTCCAGGTAGCATAAGCAAGCTAAGCATGGCAAGTAGCAGGAAGTAAATCAGTAGAAGGCTCAGGAGATAGATCAGGCTCATCAAATATATGAATGTAGATATCGGACTCATCCGGGGTAGTGCCCTCATGGTAGAAAACAGCAGCAGAAGTAGGCAGGGGCTGGCGGCAATCACGGGCAATGTGGTCAGGACTCTTACAACGAAAGCAAAGACACTTCTGCTGAATGTCAGCGAACTCTGCAGACGTGTAACGTCGGACAAAAGCAGGACGAGGAGGCAGAGGGCGAGGAGCGGGAGAAGTAAGAGAAGAGGTCGGGACAACAGTGGATGGGGCAGATGGGGCCGGAGATGGTAGAGGTGAAAGAGATGGACGGGGTCGGGAAAAGCGAAAGGAGCAGGATCAGGGTACTTATGTTGTAAAGTACTAGCAAGGGACATGGCCTCAACAAGTGTGGGTGGACGGAAAGAAGAGACATCGTATCGTAGAGCACCACGAAGTCTAGCAATGTAGCGAGAAATAAGCTCGATGGGCTGAAGATCTGTAAAGAGGTAGGAAAGGTCAGAATGACTCGTAGGTGTAGTGGGTGAGCTAGCCATGAGGAAGAAAAAGTAAGCGAGAAAAGAAATGTGCTAAACAATTGGACGAACTGAAGGAGAGGACATAAGTCATCATAACAGGCACGCCAATGAAAAGACACAATAGAACTCGCGATGTAAGATGAACGGAAAGGACAACTAAGTAAGAAATACCTCGTAACCGCAACCAGAAGTGAGCTAAAAAATAGCGGCGATATGTTGAGGTACCGGGCAGCCTCCAAAAAAGATGCTAAGGGCCCGACAACGTGGAGTGAACGGTGGGTAAAAGTATGGGAAACAATAATGGACTATGGGGCTGGAAAGGGAGCAGCCAAGGAAAGGAAGTGATAACAAAAAGGAGGTATGGGCAGCGAGGAAACAAGGCTGAAAAATCAGAGATCGCCCTTCAAGGGTAAAAAAAAGTTTGCGATAAAGACGGGGAGCAATCCCGATGCACGATGAAGTTGGGTGGGAGTGGCTTTCTAAGCATCTAGGCGTGTTTGTATTGTCCGGGGTAGGAGGGTGAGCTGAAATTGAGGCGGATGTAGGGCGCCAGCTATGGTGGAGCGTGGGCGTCCAAGAGAGGTAGTAAACGGCAAAAAAAAATTGGATCAAAAAGATGGGTTGGTAGGGCGCTAGGAGTGGCTGATGGAAGGTGGCGAATAGGGGCAGCAAAAAGCAGAAATTTTCAGCAAAGGAAGGAGCAGTAGGGCGCTGGTCAGCAAGCATGAGGGCGCCCAATAGGGCAGCAAATAGGAGGCAGTAGGGCACCCAAAATAGGGGAGGAAAAAGGCTGAAAATGCAGCAGTAGGCAGCCAACAAGAGGGCACTAGAAATGGGCAGCAAGTGGGAGCCTGTCCTCCTCCGATCTGTCGTGAAAATCTGCAAGACAAGTGTGGAGAAATGCTGAAGATCCGGCTGAAAAATGGTGAAGATCCAAGCTCCTCCTGTGAGAGAAAAATCTGCTCAATGGAGATGCTCAGGAAAGTGCTCTAATACCAAGTTATGAACGTAGCCACGGCTGATCTAGATTTAGTCTATGAAAGCATCACATAAGCAAGACTTAACCCTAGAAAGCAGGAGAGAGAAAGCTTAAAGAGACTAAAGAAGGAGATCATATCATAAGCCAAGTAACAAATGACACAGAATCCCTACTTATAGCCAAGAGGAAGCCCTACAAGGAAGCTTCCAGTGGCTAGGGCCAAACTGAGAGGGAAAATAGTGCGCCCTCCAAGAAGGCCCCCACTCTCAGTTATATGACCAAATAACCAATATAGTGAATCATAGGGCCCAAGGCCAATAATATGGTCTAAATGTCAATAATAGGGCCCAAGGCCTGCCTATGCATAAAGTAAAGTAAATGTAAATGGACATGGCGAATGTAATGAGCCGAGTCCATAACTCCCTGTCACTTCATTGATTCAATAAATTGTGTGCCTAGTTAACGTAGCAGCATCACTCCCTCTTTCTCTCTTGTATTGGTTACTCTGTCATGCTCTAGTTGTTTGCTTCTGCTATTATGGTTTGTTGGCATCTCTGCTTGAAATACAGCATGACGCTAAAGGTTTTTAGTCTCTTTAAAAGCCCCAAGGACCTAGGAAAGCTCTTTTGAAAAAGTCAAGAATTTTACAAAGCAAACATTTCAAGCATGTTTCAGTGCCACTATGCTTTTAGAGAGGGCCCACAATTCATCTTAGGCTCATTTTCTTGATGTTCATACAACAAACTTAGTTCAAGATAGTTATATGACCTACAGTTTATCCTCCATAACTGTTTTACACGATGTTTTTATGATCTAGTGGACGCCATTTGAATATGACGTATAAAAATATCTTCTTTGGTAAATTTGACCTCTTCTACTTATGATTCATAGCAATATGTTGTGGTGGAACTTGGAAAATGATTTTTATTCTTATTGCATAAAAATTGACATATGTGAACATAACTAGTGTGACGTGTTAATTTATTTTTGAACCACTAGCAACTTAAGCTTTCAAATTGGTTGTTTGGACTTATTCATGACTAGTCATTGTAAACAGGTTATAGTTTAGCACTTTGGTCTACATTTTAAGCCTTGGATCAGACACGAGGGTCCGGGCCGGAATGCCCGCGTCCGCGTCCAGCGTCCGGACCCGGACGCGTCCGACCCCCAGACACAGGGTCGGATGCGTCCAATTTTTTTTTTTAATTTTTTTTTTAAAAAAAAAACAAATGTCTCCGGGGATCCGGACGCCCATTTTTTTTAATTTTTTTTAAGAAAAATTTAAAAAATTTATTAAAAAAAAAAAACCGGACGCATCTGGACGCGGACGCACCCTTGGCGCGTTCGCGCATTCGCGTCCGGGTCCCGCTTCCTTAGCTTTGGATGCATATAACTAGATTACAACTTTTGCTACATACTTTATGACACTCATGGTCGTTGTCTTTCCTCAAGTATATAGTCAAACTATAAAAAATAATCACTTTTTGCTAACACCACCACACTTGTGGCACCTTCCTAGCTTGTAAATGCCTGGTCATGCATGAAAGCAACACAATACTTAAAGTTGTATGACATATATAAAGATCAAACTCATTTGCCAACACCAACTTTGGTGGCCTTCAATAAACTTTTCTCCTTTATCAACCTTCATAACATAGTATCTTTCAAGGTTGTGGGTAGATGTATTTTGATCTTGTACAAGCTATAAACTTATACCAGCACTTATGATGCAAATCTAAAAAGGAAATTTTTCATTGAGAAACAAATAATGAGATCATTTGCACGCGTGCCTCTTCCTGGCCAGTATGTATAGTAGATGGCACCTTATTAGGTTATTAATGAACACATGAATACAATTTAATTTTGGTGTTAGAATTGACAGTACAAGTGCCATAAAATCATTGAGTTTGTGGAAATCTTACTATGAAGAGATTTTAGCGAATTCCCATGCAATCGAGAACAATTGCGCAAGTTAAGGCATCGCAAGCCTACAAGTTCTGCCAACCACAAAGAACGCACTCGCAAAAATTTCAACGTGTTTGATCTCAACTTCACAAAAGGTAAAACACTGATATCAATTTATGAGACAAATATGATATCGCGCACAACTTAGAAAAAAAGGGTAAAACAACTATTTCAATATATGTAATATATTGGCCATATGCTTTCAAAGGAAATCGTGTTCCTGTTAATAGATTTCAAGGTGTAAATCCTTCTAGCATTTCTTAGGAATCAATCACATTGTTGAAAGAAAAAAAAAATAGTTAAAATACCACTATAAAGTATAAACCATAGATCCAGCGGTACCAGGATCCGCGGATCCCGGTACCGCGGATCCATACTAATCCGCGGTACCACAATACATATTATTTTTTAATATTTAATATATTACTATTTTTTTTTTAACCTAAGTCCCCATTATCTTACCCAATGGTAAGGAGAAGTACATTCGTAATGTACTTTATGTTCCAAAAACAAAAAAGAATCTCATTTCGGTCTCTACAATTATGAACCAAGGATTGGTTGTGGAATTCAAAGAAGACAAATGTCTTATCAAAGACCCAAAAGAGATCTTTTATGATCATTGCTTCGAGAACATTACGTGGTGGATTGTTCCTTATGGATACCTATGAGTGAAGAGCTTCATCATCTTTTTGTCTTGTTGCATCAAGTTTACATTCTTTGGAGTTGGCTGAATTATGGCATGCTAGGTTTGGACATCTCAACTTTGCTAGCTTGAAGATGTTGAAGGGATTCAATATGGTTGAAAACATTCCTAATATTGAGCATCCCAAAGGACATGTATGCGAAGGATGCATACTTGGAAAATTTCAAAGGCAAGCTTTTCCAATTGATGGAACTATTAGAGTTGATGGCAAATTTGATTTGGTTCATAGTGATGTATGTGGTCCAATGAGGACCGAATCCATTGGAAGGTGTAAGTACTTTGTTACTTTTATTGATGACCTTTCAAGATTTACATGGATTAATCCTATGAAGGCAAAATCTGAAGTTTTTCAACGCTTTAAGGATTTTCTAGCAATGATAGAAAACCAGTTTGGGCACTCTTTGAAAATCTTACGTACCGACCGAGGAGGGGAACATATAAAGAATACGTTCGGTACTTATCTTCAAAGCAAAGGTATCCATCATCAAATGACAACCCCTTACACACCTCAACAAAATGGTGTTGCCGAAAGAAAGAATCGCACTATTATGGAGATGGCTCGATGCATGCTCAAGGCAAAGGGCCTACCTCACAAGTTTTGGGCTGAAGCGGTTATAACGGCGACTTACATTAGTAATCGGTGTCCTACTAAAGCCTTGAAGGTATTAACTCCTTATGAAGTTTGGTATGGTAAGAAGCCTACTATTTCTCACTTACGCATCTTTGGTTGCACGGCTTATGCTTTCATTCCCGATAAGCTAAGAACCAAGCTTGATGATAAAGGAGTTAAATGCATATTTGTTGCTATAGTAGTGAAAGCAAGGGCTATAAATTGTTTAATATGAATACTAATAAAATCGTAGTGAGTCGTGATGTTCTTTTTGATGAAAAGACCTCCTATGATGCTGTGCCCACTCATGCCATGAAAGGGGACTTCCCCCATGATGCATATGTTGAAATATTTCCAGATTTGGTTTTGCCATCTAATCATAAAGAGAAGGGACTGCCATCAACTTCTAGTGGACAGCCCACTACTCCTTCAATTTTGCAACCCATAATTCATCAAGACGAACCTATTTATGGTGAAGAGCAGCCTGTTGAAGACATTGGACAGCAAGGTCCAAGTTTGGAAGACATTGGACAGCAAGGTCCAAGTTCGGAACACTTTGGACAGCGAAGTGTTGACAAAGGTAAGGCTGTTGGACAGCCCAAACCAGTCCCTAAATGGTTGTTGCAGACTTTGCAGGACAGCAAAGTGGATCATTTCTATGAAGGGAAGACTCGTGCCTCTACTAAATCAGTAGAATTTGCTGATTTTTCTGATTTTGCTCTAACTTCTATTGAGGATGGTGCAGTAGAACCTGTTTTTTATGAGCAGGCCAGAGGAGTAAAATGTTGGGAGGATGCGATGCAAGAGGAGTATAACTCACTCATGAAGAACCACACTTGGGTTCTTGTTGATCTTTCACTTGGGGCTGGAATCTTCATTTCTCAACAACGATACATTGAGCAGATGTTGAAGCAATCTTCTTTTTTCAAGTCACCGCAAGTTGATGCATGCGATGGATGCATCAGTGAAAAGTTTCATGCGAAACCTTTTCAATTTGATGTTTTAGCAAAGGCTGAAAAATTCAAGCACTCTTTGGAACCCTTTTGTACTAATCGAGGAGGGAGTCAACATGTGTCAATTAGTACTTTTGCTCAAAGTGTTAAGAGCGAGCATTTGTTTGGAGAGAATTTTTCATTACTTGAAGAATCTTCTATGTCATCCCATGCCTCTTCGAGGGACAGCTTTGATGACACCATCGTTGATGCATCTCTTGATAGTTTGCCAAATTTTTATGAAGAAGACGTTGGACAGCAGGTTCAGTCTCTTCTTTTGGTCATTTACAGCCCATTTTACATCATGAACAGTCCATTATGCTTCAGGAATAGTCTGCGGAAGATTATGGACAACATGGTCCATGCTGGGAACACTTTCGGCAACAAAGTGTTGAACAGCCCATAACAGTTCCTTGTCGGCTATTGGAGACTTTGCAGGACAACAAAGAAATGTCTTACTACGAAGGGAAGGCACATGCCTCTTTAAAATCAATACCTCTTGCTGATTTTTTTGGTTCTACACTTACTCTTCATCATGATGCTGGTACATTGCCTATTCTATGTGAGCAAGTCATTGATGGTAAGGTTCGGGAGGATGTGATGTCAAAAGAGTTTGGTACTCTTTTTTATTGTCCTTATGATAAGAAGTATTTTCGAATAATGTGGGAGCCTACGATGGATTACAGGTCCATGTTTCGACTTATTGCCGAGTTTATGTTGGTTCCCTACTTCGGATGGAGCACGCAAATCCTCACCCTTCGACTTGATGCTTCATTATTACGCATTCTTTTCCTTTTATATTTTGGACATGATTGGGGATGAGATTTCGACTACTTCGGTGCGAAGTTTATTTGGCGACATGAAGTTCGGACAGCAAGTTGCATTTTTCTCTTTCAAGAAGTTACTTCATGTTATGTTATGCATTTCCATTTAAGGAGGGTGTTGGAATGTAAATGGAATTGCTTACATTACCATAGGTTACTTTGACCCAAAAGGTCGAGAGTTGTGTAACCATGGTCATTTATTATATTAGGCCTACTAAACTTAGAGTTAGCTAAGTTAGTATAAAATTAACTTGGTAGGGACTCATGGGTCCACTAGGCCTAATTGTGACATTAAGTACCCCAACTTGACATATTGGAGGTACCTTATTCTTTCTATGTAACTTATAGAAAGTTGGATAGTCAATAGTCAAGTAGCTGAAAAGCCAATAGTCAAGTAGATAGCCAATAGTCATGAAGTTAGATAGTCATCTTGGACTATATATATGTGTGCATCCCATTTGTATGAGACACTTTTGTAAGCAATACTGACTATTCTCCTTGGCTGTCCACGAGTTTCTACAAGAGGGTTTCTAGCCATCTCTTTTTTTTTTTGAGAATGTCGTGTGATTGAATAGTTAAGATTCTGGACCCTTAGGCTTCTATTTCTTACACAAACTAGAAAATTAGTGGATTTGGAAGGCCAAACAAGGTTGAAATTATCCCCATCAAGAGGCCACCCAAAACAGTCCACTTTAGCAAGTAATTTGTGGCCAATTAATTGTTAAATTTCATCTTGAAATCATTTGTAATGTGGAACCATTCTGCAGTTTTACTTGCATGATCGAGACAATATCGAAGGTATCGAGACCGTCAACAAAAATATACGTATTGTCGAGACAATTTAAAATTCGAGGGATTATTGAACAAAATTCAAATCGACCAAAAGTCGATAGACTATCGAGGGTTCCCAATTCGATTAAAAACACATTGAATAGTTGAGCCTTATGTAGGAAAGCAAGAGTCAAGTTACCAAGATCTAGTTATCAATCAATCTCCACAATAAACAAGAGAGAAGAGGCTGGGCGCCACAGTGAGCATCTAAGTACTCTACTGGATGTGGCCAAATGCCACCAAACCCTAAGGTTAACCACTTACTAAATGTAGGGCAACCCCAAAAGTCAAGATAAGGCCCCTAAACAAAATTAGACCCCTAAGGACCCATGAGTCAGTACATGACCAAAATTGGGTCCAAATGAACTTAAGACAAACTTAAGATGGCCTAAATAACTAAATACCCATGGTTACACAAATCTCGACCTTTTGGATCAAAGTAACCTATGGATTAACTTTAGCATAGTCATTTATTTCTAACACCATCCTTAATGACAATGCAAAAACTGAAATCTTCACTATTTAACAAAACTAACACGTGGTATCAAATTTAAAGCTTTGCATAAAGCTTCAAATCTGACTCTAGGCAACGCCTTAGTGAAGAGGTCCGCAATATTATCCTCCGTAGGACCATATTCAAGTAAAATGTCGCCATCATGAAGTCTCTCCCGAACAAAGTGATAATGGATCCCGATGTGCTTCGTCCTCGCATGAAAAACAGGATTCCGTGCAATGGCAATAGCACTTTGACTATCACTCAAGATAAGAGTGGCTGAGGGCTCGCCAAACTTCATGTCAACAAGTATTCTTCTCAGCCATAAACACTCTGTTGTGGCTGAAAATATCGCTCTATATTCTGCCTCACTAGAAGAAGTAGCAACAGTGGGTTGCTTTTTACTTGACCAAGAAATTGCAAAATTTTCATAGAAAAAGCAATGTCCACTTGTAGAGCGTCTAGTGTCTTGATCTCCACCCCAATCCGAGTCGCTAAAACCAACCAAACATGCATCATCACAAGCAGAAAAAACCAGTCCATGACTTCTTGTTCCTTGAAAATATTGAAAGATCCTCTTCGATGCTTTCCAATGTGATGTCATCGGGGCATGCATGAATTGACTCATGAGTGAGACACTATAAGAAATGTCCGGTCTTGAATTACATAGGTAAATGAGACAGCCAATAGCTTGACAATATAAAGTAGTGTTAAATGATTTATCATCACCTTGACTACTTAATTTCAGACCTGTCTCCATAGGTGTAGCAACCGGCTTGCAATCTTCCATCTTGAACCGCTTCAAAATCTGCCCAATGTAGCGTTCTTGAGAGATGAAAATTCTAACCCCTTCTTGCACAAATTCAAGACCAAGATAAAAGTGCAATAGGCCTAAATCTGAGGTTTCAAAAACCATACCAAGATCAAGTATTACGGCATCAATCTGCTGCTCATTACTTCCCGTAATAATACTATCATCAACATAAAGCAAAATAATGATGATATAATCGGAAGTATGCTTGACATAAAGAGTAGATTCGCTAGGACTATTAGTAAACCCTCGATCACAAAAGTAGGCATGTATCTTTTGATACCACATCCTCGGAGCTTGCTTCAGTCCAAGGAGTGCCTTCTTAGGAAGACAAAATTTATCTTCTTGGCCTTCAACCAAAAAACCAGCAAGTTGTTGAAGGTACACTTCCTCGTTGTTGATGCCTATCACTCAAGATAGCTCAAATTTGATACTTAATAAGCAATTTTGGTCCTTCACACTCAACATAGTTCATCAATTGATTGCACTTGACCAATCTCAAATTTAAGACATTCTGATTGCCCAAGTTCGACCTCTTTATTGATGGAATTGACCAGTATCACATCCCTTGTTGATGGAGTTGGCCCCTATCAAATGAGATAACTCAAATTTGATGTCCATCATCAGAGATAGGTCAATTTTTTATCTTATCAAATGATATTTTCCATTGAGTGATCGAATTAGAGGAATGTCAATTTTAGGACATCCAGATAGCTCAAATTTGATGGCTCTCGCTCAAGATAGCTTTGACTTTCACGCCTATGCTATGATTTTTCTCCTTATCACTCGACATAGTTGATAAAGTTATGGCATGCATATTGTTTGAGTTTGATCCCTCGTGGATGGAATTGGCCACTATCACTCAATATAGCTCAAATTTGAGATTGTCCATTGAGTGATCAAATTAGAGGAATCACGAGTTTAGGACATTAAAGTAACTTGAATTTGATGCTTGTATGTTGAGGAATGTTGTCTTTATGTTAAGTTGCCGCAAACGCCTAGGAGAAAAAGTCTCCTCATAATCAATCCCCTTTTGCTGAGCATAGCCTTTGGCAACAAGCCTTGCCTTGTACCTTTCAATGGTACCATCTACCTTATACTTGATTTTGTATACCCATTTAGAACCAATTGCCTTCTTCCCATGAGGAAGATCAACAAGAACCCAAATCTGGTTCTTCATAAGTGAGTCATACTCATCTTGCATCGCATCCTCCCAACATTTTACTCCCTTGGCCTGCTCATAGAAAACAGGTTCTTCTGCAGCATCTCCATGAGATGTAAGAGCAAAATCTGAAAAATCAACATAGTCCACTGATTTTGTAGAGGCACGTGTCTTTCCATCATAAATGAACTTACTTTGTTGTCCCGCAAAGTCGACAACAGCCACCGTGAGACTGTTTTGGGCTGTCCAACAGCCATGTCTCTTCTTACAATTTGTTGTCCAAGATCCTCCGACACCGCACTTGGTTGTCCAAGATCTTCCAAAACTGGTCCTTGCTGTCCAACAGTTCCTGTAGGCTGATTTTGAGCAACAACGGGCGGTTCTTGATGAACATTAGGCTCTAAACTTGATGAGGTGTTGGGCAGGTCGAAACTGGTTGATTGCTGCCCCTTATCTGCAGCAATAGAAGATGGTACCAAATCTGGAAAAATTTCAACATTCACACTATGTGGGCTGTCCCCCTTCAAGATATGAGTTGGGGCCACATCCAATGAATTCTTTTCATCAAAATGCACATCACGACTAACAATAATCTTGTTAGTGCTCAAATTGAACAGCCTATAGCCTTTGCTTTCACTACTATAGCCAACAAAAATGCATTTAACTCCTTTATCCTCAAGCTTTGTACGAAGTTTATTTGGAACAAAAGCATAAGCCGTACAACCAAAAATGCGAAAGTGAGAGATTGTAGGCTTTTTTCCATACCAAACTTCATAAGGAGTTAATACTTTCAATGCTTTAGCAGGACAACGATTGCTTATGTATGCTACCGTTATAACCGCTTCAGCCCAAAACTTGTGAGGCAGCCCCTTTGCTTTGAGCATGCAACGGGCCATCTCCATAAGTGTGCGATTCTTTTGCTCGGCAACACCATTTTGTTGAGGCGTATAGGGAGTTGTCATTTGATGTAGAATTCCCTTTTCTCGAAGAAATGCACCGAACGTATTCTTAAAGGATTCCCCTCCTCGATCGGTGCGTAGGGTCTTCAAAGAATGCCCAAACTGACTTTCCACCATTGCTAGAAAATCTTTGAAATGTTGAAAAACTTCCGATTTAGCCTTCATAGGATAGATCCATGTAAAACGGGAAAAGTCATCAATAAAAGTCACAAAATAAATGCACTTTCCAATGGATTCGGTCCTCATTGGACCACAAACATCACTATGAACCAAATCAAATTTATCAAGAACCCTTATAGTTCCATCAATTGGAAAAGGTTTTCTTTGAAACTTTCCAAGTATGCACCCCATGCCCTTCCGGCTGCAATAGTAAGAATGTCTTCTACCATACTAAATGTCCTCAGCTTCTTCAAACTTGCAAAGTTGAGATGCCCAAACCTTGCGTGCCACAATTCAGCCAACATTAATGATTGTGATGTAGAAGCAACAAGACATGTAGAGGGAATTCGTCGCTCATAGGCATCCATAATGAATAAGCCAGCATGCATTGTTCCCGAAACAATAATCAAGAGTGATCTTTTAGGATCCTTGACAAGACACTTATCTTCTTTGAACTCAACAACTAGTCCTTGCTTCAACATAGTTGAAATCGAAAGAAAATTCTTCTTGATTCCCAGAACATAAAGCACATTCTTAATGTACTTTTCTTCACCATTAGGCAAAATGATGGCTACAATTCCAATTCCATGAATAGAATAAGATGCATCATCCGCACATTGTACCTTACTTCCATTTTGCACTTTCACTAATTTAGTGAATGCTTCTTTACGAGAAGTCATATGACGAGTAGCACCACTATCAATCACCCATTCAATAGGCTGAAAATCAGCAACTTGCAAAACAGAATCTGAGTTCTTCACAGATGTAGTAGTACTAGTAGAAGCAATATTAGACACAAAAGCATAGTCTTGGTTGAAGAGATCACCACTAGCTTCAAGCTCTTGCTCCAAAGTAGCAAGTGAAGCACTAGTATCAATTCCTTTACTCTCCTCTTTCGCAAGCTTCTTCTTACAATCCTTGATGAAGTGCCCATACCTTTTTCAATAATAGAACTTCCCTTTCTTCTTTTGAGTGTTGACATTTTGACCTCCAACGGGCTTTTGCTCATCCTTGGAAGGAGGATTCCCCTTTCCTTTTGACTTGCCTTTGCCCTTGCCTTTCATGAAGAAAGCTTGATCTTGTTGAGTGTCACCCGCAAAGTTTTGCCTCGTTTGCTCCTCTTGAAGAAGCAGCCCAACAAGTTCATCAAAGGAGAGTTGTTGTCCCCTAAGAGAGATACTCAAAGATGAAACAAATAGAAGATAAGATAAGATGAAGGTAATGAGTTGAGAGTAATGGAAACAAATTGAGCATCCTCAATTATCTCATCAATATTGAGAAGCTCCTCACGAAGATCCTTGATCTTCGTCAAATGATTGGTCACTTGATCCCCTTCTTGCATCTTCAACAAAGAAAGCTGATTTCTAAGATACACCACTCTTGCTAGATTTTTGACTCTATACATAGTATAAAGTGGATCCCACGCACTTTTAGATGTCTTACAAGACCTAATATGAGGTAAGATAGATCTTTTCATAGCAAGAGCAACCATAGAATGTGCTTGTGCATCCCTTCTATCCCACTTCTTTTGTTCTTCCGAAAATGTAGAAGATGATGTTGATGATGATGATCCACGAGGTGTAGGAGGTGCCAAAGACGGAGGCCTTTCCTCATCACCATTGACCAAATCCCACAGCCCTTTCGCTATGAGAAGATTCTTCATCATGTAACTCCACAAGGAGTAGTTTGTGCCATCCAACCGATCTTCACTAAACAAAGAACCGATAGCTTCCGATTCTTTAGCCATTACCTCCAACAAAATTTCAACTTGTAGTAGATAGGAAAGAGAACCTTTTCACAACCAAATCTACTCAAAAATTTGCAACAAACAAAGAGCTGAAAGTAGGAGCACAAGATGTCTTTCAATTTGCAACCAAAGTGCCCAAAAGATAATGGATAGATGTCTTTCTACACAAAAAAACCAGCTTCTTGAAAATTAGGTTAGCTCTGATTGAAGCCTACACCGAAACCCAATTAGGAAGCCAAATAGTGTGATCAACACACACTCCAATAGGGCTGTTGAAAGCGCCCTACTACTTGCTGAGAATCTGCAAAATTCCAGCCACAAGTTGACCTAACCTTGAATAGGGTTTGCTGAATTTTGGGCGCCCTCCTACACAAATGCAAACCTGAAAACAAAAAACAGTAAGATAAGGAGACACCACAACCAAAAATCAGTAGCAGATTTTTGGGCGCCCTCCTCCAAACAAAACTTGCTGAAAACTGGTTGCATAAAAATCAGATTTGAGATTCCAATTTTTGGGTGCCAAAAATTGCTCCTCCAAGATCTCTGATGGCCGCCCTCCTTCAACCTGAAAAGAGACAAAAAAGCTGATCCAAACTCCACTTGAAAAGATCAGCAAGATGCTGAAATTTCACAACAAAAAGCAGAGAAGCTCCTCTTCTGGTAGGGCGCCAACAAACAAGCTTGTTGCAAATCCGGTAGCTCTGATACCATGTAGGAAAGCAAGAGTCAAGTCACCAAGATCTCGTTATCAATCAATCTCCACAGAAAACAAGAGAGAAGAGGCTGGGCGCCCAACTCTAAGAGAGAGAGAGAGAGAGAGAGAGAGAGAGAGAGAGAGAGAGAGAGAAAACAACAACAAGAGCAATGGAGAGCAATGCTTAGCCAAACTGTAAAAATGGAATACACAATGAGCATCTAAGTACTCTACCTGGATGTGGCCAAATGCCACCAAACCCTAAGGTCAACCACTTACTAAATGTAGGGCACCCCCAAAAGTCAAGATAGGGCCCCTAAACAAAATTAGACCCCTAAGGACCCACGAGTCAGTACATGACCAAAATTGGGTCCAACTGAACTTAAGACAAACTTAAGATGGCCTAAATAACTAAATACCCATGGTTACACAAATCTCAACCTTTTGGGTCAAAGTAACCTATGGATTAACTTTAGCATAGTCATTTATTTCTAACACCTTAACCACTACATTTCGGGTCCAATCTCGTAGCCCATCCTAGATCATAATAAGCGGAAATAATAGAATCGGTAGAACAAGATATAAATAGTGAAAGTAGTCTGTATTGAAGTTGATGAATTGCAGATGCTTGATGCTTTCGCTATCTACTCTGATTGCACTATGATAATAGTGCATCTTATTTTGCTATAAATTTCACTCTTACATAAGACTGTAATCCTTCTTCAAGTGTGGATGCCCATCCTAGTAGGATCTCCTCCAACAATTTTCTCTCCAAAGTGATGATTGCACCTATTTGATCTATTGAGGAAGGCCACTCCTTTCTCCAAGATTGATCTTGCATCCTAACACCATCATTTTGTAATTCGTCAGTCTATATGAGTTACTTATGTTGCTTTTTGGAGTTTGAAATGAACATGCAAATTTGAAAATGTCAAAAATAACATCTGCAAATCCTTACTCAATAAATTTGTGCTTGTTCAATAATCATATCACTTTTCAACTCCGCTTTTAGAACCGACTATGCTAAGTGTTCCAAATGTTACTATGCAATTTCACGACAGAGTTTCTAGGTTTTCCTATTACTAATGGCATGGTCTAGCTTGATCCCTCCAAGGTCCAATCCATTGTGGCATGGGCTACTCCTTCGCATCCATAGGATGTTTGCATGTTCCTTGGTTCATCACCCACCAATTTGCAGAAGTGCATTCTCATTTTGCCACAATTGCCTCCTCCCTTAGAGCGTTACTCTACAAAGGACTTGCTTTCAAATGGACTTCCAAGTGTCAAACCTCTTCTAACAAGACCTTAATATACCTACTAGTCTTCTATTCACCTTAAGAGATCCTTCGTTATTGAGAGCGATATTAGTTTTGTTGGAGTCAATGCCATCCTCTACCAAGATCAAGGGGTCGGTGCACGATTCCAAAAGCTCAATTCTTAGGAATACCTATGTTGTGTATATAAAAACTAACTGCTTGCAATTTGTCTATGAATCAAAACTTGGAGCCATTATCTCTTCCAGGTTCATTGACCTTCATACCAATCACCAATTGCTCAAATAATTATACACTCAAAAGGACATTAATAATAGATAAATTCAATTCCTTAAGTATTCCACTTTGATGTCAAGATCCGGCCAAAAAAATGTTGCCATTGATACCCTGGCTCAACTCTTTGACACACTCACCCCCACTTCTCCTAACTAATTTCATACCCTCCCATAGGGATGATAGACGATTTGATGTGTACTAAATCGATGATAGAGGATTATTTGCAACCATGTGGGTGTTGGGACCAGCATACGTGTTTAGTAGAGTACATTTTTACAATAGTTTAGTCAACAACAGCACAGGCATATCTCCTATTTCGTTGCCTCAAGGGTGCTTAGCATCTCTAAGTATTCCAAGTCCTATAGATAATGTTCCAATGGTCGTGCTTTCCTTTCTAACAGAGACTAGAGATATTAGCATGTGCACTCAACGACATTTGCAACATATACAACACCAATATGACATAGTTGCAAATAAGCGTAGACAATATATAGAGTATCACGGGCTGTTGTTGGTGCATATGAGGAATATGCTCTATAGTTCCAGATGATCCTGAGCAGTTTGCGTACCTTCATTCAGGTGTTATTCAAAATCAAATTTAGCAAAGTTGCTGCTGACTTCAAATGCTGTTTCTCGTCAGTGGGATGGGTGTCCTATAGATGAGGCTACATGGGAGCCTGTCGATGTTTTTGCTCCGACACCACTTCTACAAGACCGGGCTCATGCACTTGTAGCTGCTATGCAATTACCAGCATCACAAGATCCTCAGCCCTGGGGACTTCCTGCTTCAACATTATTATGATAATTTTTTATTGTGTATGCTCGTTGTTATGCCACAGTGAGGAAAATGTTTTTTTAGATCAGGGGCAAGTAAAGAACACATTGTACTCATTTATGTGACCCTGGTCCCTGAGACCCTTTCCCTGGTTGTTCGGATGTAATGCCCCACTTGTTTTTTAAGTGCTTTGTTTAGGGTTTCTAGAAGTAACTTGCAGGTACGCTTGTTGCTTCTACATTTGGGCCTAGTCTTGCCCAAATTGATAGTTCCTGAAAGCTTCCTTAAGAGTTCTCCATAGTTGTATCAATAGAATACTTGCTATTGTAGGTGACTCTATTGCAGTCCTTGTATAGGATCCTCAGTATAAATCAATCAATCTAGCATCTCTCACTGTCTAGACAAAGTAGAAGCATGGCCTCAAGTGTAATCGATACCATGACATATGAACTACGATAACTCTACACAGACATCCAATCAAAACGTTGTACAGAGTAGATGCAGCAACCTTTAATAGGCAAGACCCTGGTGTGGTCAAATCCTAAAATAATGTATGCCAAATGTGAGAGAAGGGAAACAGAAGATATATATATTGCTGAAGACCATTAAACGGTTTGCGCGTGTAAATTCATGTAAAATATCACAAACCTGGAAGAAAATCAAGGGATTGAAGCCAGCTGCATCCGCTCAAATCGAGTCTAACGAGATCTTTTGCAAAGCACAGGCTTGTTAATCCTTTATGATTCAACCCGGCAATGTCGCGGAGCCTTAGGCTGCGAGGATTCCAGAAAGCCTTACACAATATTTCCAGCTCCAATGGCTTACAGGAACGGCATCTCTTCTTGATATGTTGGTAGAGTGTTTGCCCTAGCTCCAAGGGAAGAAGGTGAAGATGAGCAGCAAAGAGGCTGAGATTTGTTGTTATGATATGTGTGCAGAGTTGAATTAAAGGAGGACATTGCCGCCGAAGAGGAAGAAATGTGGGTGCAGCTTCAGCGTCTGCATCTGTGCCATTGTCTATCTTCCTTTTGCGATCCATCTCTCTCTCTCTCTCTCTCTCTCTCTCTTTATCTTTCTTTCTTTAAGTCTTTCCTACTACCCTCGCACCTTTCGTTAGGCGTCAGCTTTAAATAAGTGCTTCCTAGGGCATAATAAATACGTTCTGACTATTATGCCCAATTTTTTTAACAAATTAAAACTCAAAATATATACTGAGGTGTTGCTTTTTTAACATTGCACGTCATTACGCTACCATGTGGCACATCCAAACCGGTGAAAAAAGTTAAATTACCCATTACACAATGGAATGTGCCGAGTAGAGGACATTATGTTCGATTGCTTTCCAAAAGTTTTTAGGCTTAACCCCATCTAAAACATTCTAGAAATCTTTACCAAGCAAAATGTTCTCTACACGACACTTTCCATAATATGTAATGCCAAGTTTTCACTTCCTTTTCTTTGTATTTTGGATGTACCTTCAAAGGCAAAGCACTCTTTCTATCCAAAATTGTCATTAGGGATTCTATCAGCCATTCAACAATTCAGTAATCTAACAATTCTGTCAACGGGGGCACGAGATGCAAATCCAATGGATGTGGATGCATGTGGTTAAGTGAGAGACTAGATGAATGGTCTCTCACTTAAGTAAATATGTTGGATGTGTATTTGAGCGCAACATTTATTGCTTGTGCTTTTTAAAACCATGCATCTCTGAGGGTAGTTTCAGACTACATTGTCTGGCAAGTCTTAAATTTAAAATGGAGTTCTTCCATTAGTACCAAAAAAAAAATGGCGTCTCCCCCCCTTTCAAACTTAGCTTGTGTTTTAAAAATGTGGCAGATGAGGTGGCATGGGACCCATGCCACCTAGGGCCAACTCAAATCCATGTTTTGGGCCTGTGAACATTGTCCGACATGTTGACTTGCAACAAAAAACAAAAAAAAATGGACACCCGAGAGTTAGACTTAGTTGGGGATGTGCACATCCACATTTGGATGACATCATGACAGTTGAGCCAAAAATTAATGCATGTGGCCCTACCTCTCTCTTTATTAATTTACTCTAACACCCAAGCCCTAACCCTAAAATATAAAAATCAACACAGAAAATATGGAGTTTATATTTTGAATTACAAATGCATACTTGCACAATAGAACCATTGACACAACTTTACAGATTTGTATTGGATGCCAATAAACAAGAACGATGTGGTAGTATACCACAAAGGCCTTGCCATGTCATAATGTCATATTTTCAGTTTATGTTTGGGTTTTGATATATGCAATTTAATATTAATATGTCGTAAGTCTAGAATAGACATTTAAAACTCACAACAAAAAGATAAGATTTGTTAATGATTACAATTATGGTGTATTGGATAACATAATCCATGATGGATTATAGGTGGCACATGAGAAGCGTAATATGTTATGACATGATGTGTGTGAAACACATAAAGTTGTTCAAAAGGCAACAAATCGCTTATATATTAGATGGATGCTAGGAATTGTCAAAGATAGTATGAGTTTCAACGTATACTTCAAGGACATTGTACTCGTAAAAGATAAAATAGTATGCTTTTCAACCTAAGCACAAGTAATAAAATCTTAAAAATTGAATTGACTATAATAATAACCTTGTTTAATTTCGTATTTGCTTTGATCTACTAGAGCTAATTGACATCATAATTTATAATTGATTATATTTGGTGTGATTGTCTATATTTTATTAAACATGAGAGTTTTATGAATTTTGTAAGCTCTAGATTTCTTGAATTTGATCATTAAATATGAGCAAGCTTGAGTGATATCGACCAAAATTGAATTATCTTAATTGATAGACATCAAACTTGAGCTATTTTGAGCCAAAAAAAATTCATAAGATGTGGTCCATTAGCCAATTTGTTATAAGGGTTTTATGTAGATACACTTGCCTTTCTTCTTGGTCTTGCTAGAAGATCCCTCGTCTTCCTGAGTCTTGGCGAATTGTTGTTTAGACTTCTTCGTGCCCTTGCCCTTGCCCTTGCCTTGTTTTTGTCGGGCGCACTCCGAACACTTTCTCCACTGCAATCACTCTATTTTGCGGTACCGTACTTGCAGGTACAATCTGGGTGCCCTTCGTTTGGAGGTTATAGCCTTTCGTTTGGGTCAAAACGGATGAAGGACCCAAAAATAAGGATTTTTCTAGTTTTGAACTGTTTCTTCAAAATGAAGAAACTCTGCCCTTCAGTGAATTTGGACCCAACTCCAATTTCAACTTGAAAATTTTTAATGAAGTTGCAATGTAAATTGCACTTCAGGCCCCTTCCATTGAAGTTAGAATGGAAACTCAACAGATCCAATGGCTCTTCTCAATCCGATGGCCCTGGTGCTTGCATCCTCCACCGTAGATTTCAACAAGATTCAATCTTGTGGCTATCAAAGGTCTGGCGCGCTAAACAAGGCTCCTCCAACCGCAATCCCCCTACGGCCGCTATCAGTTAGGCCTCACTGGCCGCGCGCGATAGCCCATGGGCTCCTCTCTCCTCCTCCTTCACAAGCTATGGTGGATGAGGATTTTTACACCTTCATTGGATCTGATCCAGCACTCTACACTACTTGCGGTTGTCCACGACTGTTTACCTACTGATTAATCTCTCCAGGGCGCCCTCCTACAAGCTTTTACAGCTCCAAGAACCGTTCAGAACAAAGAGATAACTGTGATTTTATGTTTTTCTCACAAAATTGATTAGATGAACACTTTCTCTAAGCAAGCTAGATGTTGGGCTCTAGAGGAGTAGACACACAAGTTGTCCATAAAAATTTCAAGAAACTGTTCTCAAAATGGTCTCCGCTTGAATGCACACCGACTGCAAACGCCAAGTAGCCTCCCTTCAGAATTTCAAAATTCCGTTTGGCTAAGATTCTGATTCAGCCGACAACTCTTGTCTCTGAATCCTCACACAGTCTCAAGCTCAACAAGCTTCTATGTGCTAGAATCTGTGCACCGGTGCTTCACTTTCCATCTACAACCCGCCATAAACCCCGAACTCTTAGAAGACTCTTCTCCTGAAGCTCTCTTCAACGGCGACACTATATAGTGTGTACACTCCCTGTATGGCTCTGATACCAACTTAGAATTTGCTTCAAACATAAACACAGATCATGCTACACAGTAACACAGGCAAAAAAATGTTGGTACTCCTTAAACTCGACAGAGATGTATTCTCCACCGTTGTCTGACCTTAATCGTCCTTCCAGTCTCTTTTTATAGACGCTCCTTGAAAATTCTGAAGCAGTTGAAAGCTTCTGATTTCTTTTTTATGAAATACACCATTGTCCTTCTGGAGAATTCGTCAATAAAGGTTATAAAATACTTGGCATCCTTCAGCAAAGGATTTTTCATTGGGCCACAAATATCTGAATGTACAACATCTAACAATCCTCTAGCAATATGCTGATGGCTTGACTTCAATGGTTTCCTAGTCTGTTTACCAACTAGACAGTCTTCACAGACAAGTAACTCGACTTTTTCGCGAGGATAGTCGAGATCAAGACAATAGATTGTCTAGACATTCGTTGTACAACAACATGATTTAAATGACCAAGTCTATAATGCCAAAGTAAATATTTATTTGTATGAATTGAAGTACTGCGAGCCTGACTAGAGGCAGAAAAGCAATGACTTAATTTATACAAGTATCCATGCCTCTTTCCGAGTGCTAGGATTTTGCCAGTCCTATCAACTACTTTACACTGATCACATTCGAACTCTGCTCTATGTCCTAAATCTGTGATTATGCTTACAGAGAGCATATTCGTAGATAAATTTGGTACATACAGGACTTTAGAGAGTAGCTTAGATTGATCATTTGCAAAGCTTAATCTTACAATGCCTTCATCTTTGATAGCTTGTGTACTATTGTCACCAAGGTGAACAAACTTCTGGGTACTGTAAGGTGTATAGGATTCGAAACAGCCAATGAGGCTAGTCATGTGCTGAGTGGCTCCGGAATCCAAGAACCAAGAACTGTCGCCAGATGTTTCTTGATGGTTGGTCATGAAGGCATCATGATCTGCTTCTTGAATAGGCTGTGGAGCTTCTGCAGCTGCATTTGCCACTTGATTCGACTGTCCCTTGCTATTGTTCTTCACGTGAAGTATTCGACAATCTTGAATTTCGTGGTTGTTTCGTTTGCAGTATCTACAGAACAACTTCTTCTTTGTCTACGGATTCGATTGTTCCTTGTGCTGAGCTAGTTTCTGGTCTGGCTTTAATTGCTTTGGGTCTTTCTTCTTCTTCTACTTTGTCATGCTCTTGTTGGTGTACAAGACATGAGAATCAGCTGAGGAACTCGAGGCTTCGTTCCTTCGCGTGTCTTCCTACAAGAACATAGTAATGACTCTCGAAAGAGTCAATTCTGGATGAGTCGTGATGATCATCACCCAACTGTCGTAAGAGCTTGGCAAGCTTGTAAGCAGTTGCATCATTGCGTCTTGATCGTCTATGACAGATCCGATAGCGACCATTTGTCTTAGCAGGTTCTTGAATTGATTAATGTGATTCTGTAGAGAATCACCATTCGTCATCTTGAGGGAGTAGAATTTCTTCCTTGAGATGTAGTTTAGAAGCTATATCTCGCACTTCATATAGTGTGCTCAAGATGTCCCAGACTTCTTTTGATGTTTGGGCCTCGGATACATGGCCGATCTGAGTATCCGTGATGTTGAGGATGATCAGCGTGAAAACTTTTCCATCCCTCAACTTCCATCTGGCGATTGTCGTCTCGTCCGCTTTGGGTTTTCCTTCTGCGCCTGTTACAACGTCGTACAATTCTTTTGCCATTAGTACAATTTTCATCTTAAATTTACACAGATGGTAATTGGCTCCATCAAGCTTGTCCATGATAGGACTGGCTTTCCCTTGGGAATCCATCTGGAAGAATTAGTCTAAGTGATAGGAGAAACTATCAGTGACTTAAGTATGAAAATCTGATATTTACAGAACAAGAAAACAATTACTCTATCGGCTAGTAGAGTCTTGTACTGTGAAAGCTAATCAAGCTATAAAGATAACTCTGATACCATGTTGGAGAGAGAGGGAAAGAATAAATGACGAACACGAATGAGAAACGAACTCGAACAAGAAACAAACGAGAAGCGAACTCGAACAGAAAATGTTCATGTGCAGCGGAATGAATTAAACGACTCTCTCCGAAAGCATGACTACGCCTATCAGAATGACCAAGATGAATAAATTTCTTCGTGCTGTAAGAGTTGAAAATCTCACGTTGATTGGTCACATGTTGAGTTGCTCCAGAATCCAGAAACCATGAATCATCCAAAATTGCATTTTGGTCTTTGACCATAAATGCACCTTCGTCCACTCCGACCTGGGGAGATGATGAAATTGTGTTTGCTTGTTGATCAGGTTGCTTTGCTACATTCTTCGCTTGGAGAATTCGGCAATCCTTGATCTCATGGTTATTGCGCTTGCAATACCTACAAAACATCTTCTTCTTTGATTGTGGATCTGATGATTGTGCTTGACTTTGAGTCTCCTTTTGATTCGTTGTAGCCTTCCTGGAGCTTTTTTGTTTCTGTCGCTTAGAACCTTTGTTGACATATAGAGCTTGAGTGGAGGAAATGGACAAAACGTCATGACTTCTTTGATTATCTTCTTGTAGCAACATAGTGATAACTCTGGTAAAAGTTAGATCTGAGTGTGTCGATATGATCATCACCCAGTTCTCATATGTAGAGGGCAGGCTTGAAAGCAATGTCATGATTGCGTCTTGATCGTCTATGACTGATCCGACAGCGGCCATCTGTTGCGAGAGACTCTTAAACTGGTTAATGTGACTCTAGAGAGAATCACTATTAGACATCTTGAAAGTGAATAATTTTCTTCGTAGATGTAATTTGGTAGTTATGTCCCTCATGTCATATAGTGAGTTCAGGATGTCCCAAACTTCTTTTGAAGTTTTAGCTTCAGCTATGTGTCCAATCTGAGTATCTGATATATCAAGGATGATGAGCGCGAAACCTTTACCATCCTTCAATTTCCACTTTGAGTCTTTTGTGTTGTCTTCAGGCTTTACTTCGGTACATGTAACAACATCTCATAACTCGTTGGCTATCAGCAAATTCCTAATCTAAAATTTTCACAAATGATAATTGGATCCATTCAGCTTGTTTGTGATAAGACCAACTTTACTTTGAGAATCCATCTAGAACTTAAAGGTCTGTCGATTGTATCGATGATGATAAGATGTAGTAATGCCAACAATAGGAAAACAATTCTCTGATACTGAAAGGATGAATGAAACTGAAGAATGTGATATCAATTTGATATCGCGAAAGATATCCAGTATTAGATCTTTCGCTCTGATATCGAAATAGTATTATGCCTTGATAGAGATCACAGATCTGATACCGTGGTGGTTCAGATAAAGAAAATAGTGATCTAGCACTGATACTATGATTGAAACTCGGATATAAGAATGGAATGCTCCATGTTGGAAAGAGGTATGTGAAAGATAGGTCGAATAAGACTCGAATGAGGTCCAATAATATTCGAATAAAAGGAATTCGAATGACAAGAAAGAAAGCTTATCGTGCGTAGCGGAATAGACTATCTTCCTCTTTCTTCATGCATGACTAGCCTATCAATTTTAAACAAAACAATAGTGATAGAAATCACATTCGGTCTTATAATAACTAACTTTGAAATCACCAGTACTACAGTGATTACGTAGCCACACAATAATGCATTGAATTATCAAACAAATAATTAGTCGCGAGAGACTACAAAAATGCATACATTCTGAAACAAACCTGAACGCAATAAAAGATAGTATAAATTCAGTATGAAAATGAAACAGAAGTAAATGAGTACAATAAGTTGCGGATCGAAGCCGCGTACTCTAAGCTATCTCCGAGGGGCTAAAAATGAAAGTCTGAATTAAGCGCAATGCTGATAAGCAGTAAGCGCAATAACAATCTCTAAACAACTCTAAGAAGTGAGGTAGAATGCTCAGGAGTGTTCAAGCTCGCAGGCTTCAGAGAGAGAGCTAAGTATTCAATACTTGTTGATCTATTGATAAAAAACTTTTGAACTTTGGAACTTGATAATTGAGATGTATGAACAGCTAATTTATACTAAGTAATTAGGTCGTCAAATGTGATTGCCAGTTGGCTGGAAACTGTTGGCATTCATCTAGTTCCTTCTCAAAAATTAATTGCTGATAAGTGGTAACATTTGGTTGTAAACATTCTGTTTGCATAAATGAACGTAGATTGTCACTCTACAGAAATGAATGTAAACTGCCACAGGCGACAGTGTCGCAAAAAGGCAAAAAATGCGACACTGCATTTTTACTCGTGATTTCTGACAGGTGAAAAATGCGAAAAGGCGACACTACATTTTTACATATGAGGTAATGTATTGTTGCTCAATTTTGTTGTTAAAGAAATACTCCTTGAATTCAGTTGAGATATATTCTCCCCCGTCGTCGGAGCTTAGTGCTATAATTCTCTTACCAGTTTCATTTTCTACACGCTCTTTGAATTGTCGAAAGATTTTGAAAGCCTATGATTTCTGCTTGATGAAATAAACAGTTGTTTTTCTGGAATATTTGTCAATAGAAGTGTAAGGATCACCTAGTTAAGATCCGACACATGTGGAGCAAAACCACCCAGCCAAGAGAAAATGGCTAGTCAATACCCTAATCACTTCACCCCCATGCCATGGTGAATGAATGCAAGAGAGGAGGGGCTCTTGGCTTCGAGGATAAAAAATCCAATAGGGAGATGGGCAAGTCATGGACGTAACATTCTTCCCCCCTTTAAAAAGTTATGTCCTCAGGAAGATCCACATTTATATGCTTTTAACTCTCTCCCATGAATTATTATTCTCAATCTGACCATCCAACCTAACCAAGCACTTAAAGATAGAACGATTTCTCAATTGATTATCTCTGATTCTGAGTACTCTTTCAGGTTTCAAAGGTACATTGAGCGATAAGTCCTAATAGGCAAAATCTTTAAAACATGCAACTGTCATCATCATATAAACTAAGGTTACATGATACACTGGATGAGCAGTCGACCAATCATGAAGATCAAGTTCAAAAGCTAACAAATCAATCTTTTAACTTTTATATTTACCTTGAAAATCAATTCTTAGTCTGAATTCAATATCAAATAAGTACTTAGAGATGGAATAATTTTTAAATTATCTATCTCTGCACTGAAATACTATATCTGCCTTTAGAAGTACACTAAAAGATAAATTTTCCTATTGGGCTTGATTCTCTCCAATCTAGTAATGTCACCTTCATGTAATCTCAGTTATATGAATCTCTGGGTGAAGTGTCACCGCACATTGAAAATCAATGTTCAATGTATTTTATCACTTTCATAGATGATTATTCTAGATGGTCTACAGTCATCATTAAGCACAAATCTGAAGCCTTTGAATGCTTAGTGGATCCACCAGTTGGCAAGAAACCCATTGGTTGTAAATGGGTATACAGGACTAAGTACCATGCAGATGGAAGTATAGCAAAGCACAAAGCAAGATTGGTGATCAAAGGTTATGCACAAAGTAAAGGGATCGACTATGAAGAGACCTTCGTGCCAGTATGTAAGTGGAATAATCTACGTCTACTTGTTGCTTTAGCTTCACATTTTGGTTGGCCTTTTGCATCAGATGGATGTGAAATCTGCTTTTCTAAATGGGGAGCTAGAAGAAGAGGTGTTCATGGATCAAGTTGAAGGCTTTGTAGTGAAAGGACAGGAGAATAAAGTATGTCGCTTGAAAAAAGCGCTTTATGGTCTTAAACAGGCACCACATGCATGGTATAGCAGGATTGATGCCTACTTTTGTTCAAAGGGGATGGTGAGAACACATTCTGATCCAAATCTTTACGTCTTATGCTTTGATGGTATGGTTGCTTTGATTGCTCTTTATGTTGATGACTTGATTATTACGCGAAATAATCAAGAGATGATAGACATGATAAAGAAAGACCTCATGGAACAATTTGAGATGACAGATCTCAGCCTAATGCATCATTGCCTTGGAGTAGAGGTGTGGCAAAAAGGACACGAAGTGGGTATAACACAGGTGAAGTATGTCAAAGAGTTGCTGCACAGGTTCAGGTTGTAGGATTGCAAACCAGTGAATACTCCTATTGGACCTTCTAGGCTTGATGAGTCACAGCCATTTGATGTTACGCTGTATAGGCAGTTAGTAGGCAGCTTGATTTATCTTACCACGACTAGACCAGATATATGCTATGTTGTTGGTATTGTAAGTCAGTTTATGATAGCACCTACAAAAATTCATTGGAAGACAGCTAAACGCATTTTGCGTTACGTCAAAGGCACTTCAGATTATGGCTTGATTTACATGAAGCATGAGGATTTACCTGAGTTGTGGCTATGTGGATGCGGATTGGGGAGGTGACTATGACAATCTTAGATCCACCACAGGGTATGTATTCCAACTTTGTGGCAATTGCTTTTCCTAGTCTAATAAGAAACAAAGTACAATTGCTCTATCCACTTCAGAAACATAATATAAGGCAATGTGTAGCGCAGCACATGAAGCTATCTAGTTGAGACATATCTTGGAAGAAGTTGGCATGAAACAGAAAAATCCCACAACTATACATAGCGATAGTCAGAGTGGCATTCAGCTGGCAAAGAATCCAGTGTTCCATGCGAGAACCAAACACATTGAGATTCAGTATCACTTCATACGTGAGAGGCTACTGAGTCGTGAAATTCATGTTGTTCATTGTAGTACGGAAGAACAACTAGTTGATATTTTCACTAAGCCACTTGTTGGAGAAAAGTTTGATAGGTTTAGATCAAAGCTTTCTGTACTTAAAGTTTGTTGACTTCAAATCTATGTATATGACTGTATAAAAAGTAGACTCTACTTTAAGGGAGAGAGTTAGAATTAAAGTAGAAAGAATCACTGTGTTACTATATTGTTGGGTCCTATCAGTCGATAAGGATCAGGTGGCCTTGCCATGAGGCGAGTCGATGGGACACGCGTCCCGCCAACGGCAACCTGGGTCATGCATGGGTTGCCTGACTGAAGAACTATATGTACAATGTAATTTCATTTTGAGAAATACAGTTGCTATGTGAGCTTGTTGTGGAGAGTATTTTTCTGTCTGTGTTACTATGTAGCATGATCTGTGTTCCTGTTCAAAGCAAATTCTAAGTCAAACTCCTTCATTATTAGATGCAAAGTATTTCATCACTTTCATTGACGAGTTCTCTAGAAGAACAACTGTTTATTTCATTAAGCAAACTTCACACTGCTGCCTATTCCAGAGGGAGATCGAGGACAAACATCAAATCAGAATGCAGAGCCCCATACTCTAGAGCAGTAGGAAGTAGAGGATCGACCCCACGAACAAGAAATGTTTGAGCAACGACAAAACGAACATCAAAGGTCAACGAGACAAAGAAGACCTCCAGGCTGCTACTCTGACAATCTTCAATGGAGTGAAGACACGTAATTTGAGTATTGCAGCTTCACAGAAGAGCAACATACCAAGAAGCTATCCAGAGTCCAGAGGGAGAATTTTGGCAGCAGACAATGTCAGAGGAGATCGAGTCGATGAGGCGAAACGAGACATGGACATTAGAGCCACTGCCAAAAAACAGAAAAGTAGTCGACTGCAAGTGGTGTACAAGAAAAAGTTGAAATCAGATGGCACTATTGGCCGCTACAAAACAAGGCTTGTCACGAAGGGTGTTGAGATATGGTGTTGACTATTTCGACACATATTCACCCAAGGTCAAGATGACAAGCACAAGGGTACTCCTTGCATATGCCACACAATACAATCTAGAAATTCACCAGATTGACGTGAAAACAGCCTTTCTCCACGGAGATCTAGAGGAGGAAATCTTCATGTAGCAACCTGAAGGCTATGAAGACCTCGACAACAAACAATATGTCAACGATTGCAGAGATACATCTACGGTCTAAAACAGGCATCACGAGCCTAGTTCAAAAAGCTTGATGGTCTTCTGAAGTCTCTAGACTTCAATCCTACTCAGCCAGACTGCAATGTCTACATCAAAAGAGTAGGAAAGGATTTTGTGATACTGACCATTTTCGTGGATGATTCACTGATGATAGGAAATTCCTTGATGTTGATCAAAGACACGAAGAGTCAAATTCTTGAAAGCTACGAAATCACAGATCTTGGAGAAGCAACAAAATGCCTAGTGCTGGAGATCAGAAAAATATGATTGCAGATCTGCTCACGAAACCGCTCAACAAGCCACTCTTTGCCAAGCAAAGAAGGGCAATTGGATTAAACGAACAAAGCTGCAAGGTTCAAGAGGGAGAGTCAGAAATGGTGAACTCCTACAACTTTGTCGCAGCACGAACAAGATACGAAAGTCGAACGAGAACAATTCGCAATAGTCAACGTCCCTTGACTCGAAGCATGAACAATTTGCAAATTATTCATGGATTGTAAACACACCTCCAGGACTGTAAACCGCAAAGGGACGCAAAACAAAAAATTGTGAAACAAACAAAGAAGAATCTTTCGCGCTGCCAACTGGCAGCTCAACGGGATTTACGCCCAACTGAAACGAATAGCAACGACGGAGACTAACTAACTAGCTGATTAGCGTTAACTAGTTTTGTGATTCTACGTCTAGTATCTTGTAAGACTTCACACAGTGGAGATATAAACGATCCTCTTTGGATCACAAAAATTATCTGAATACAGAGATCTATAAGAGACAGAGAGAGAGAGGTAGCGAATAGTGCAGAAAAATACTAGAAACTATAGTTGTGCATGAAAGTCTGCCAACGAGCAAAACACAACGAAAGAGCAGAGTGTTAATGACCGATCTGGACGAAGCTCATTATGCCTTGGTATTTAAATCCACAGAGAAAAAAAATAGAATCTGATCTACATTACTCAATAAAGGTACATCTACAACATGTTAGTCAGATATAATCTGATTAATTGCAAGTTAGCTCTCTCACCAATGGAATCAGGTCTCAAATTGTCACAAGACCAGTGTCCTCAAATCATTCATGAGAAACATCAGATGCGTGAGTATCTCTATCATTCTATTATAGGATCTCTTATGTACGCCATGATCTGTACCAGGCCAGACATTGCTTTTGCAGTCAACTCTCTCAGTCAGTTTATGACTAACCCTAGTATAACACATTGGAAGGCTCTTATCAGAGTCATGAGATATCTTCGAGCTACTACGGATTTTTGCATTTGTTACAGAGCAGTCGAGAATGACAAACTCAATTTACTCAGTGGTTACACAGATGCAAGGTGGGCAGGAGATGTAGACACTCGTAAATCCACCTCCGGATTTGCATTCTTCATCAACAACGGTCCTATTTCTTGGAACAGTCACAAGAAATCTTTGGTAGCTCTATCTTCCACTGAATCAAAGTATATCGCAGCCTCTCAAGCTACAAAAGAAGCAATTTGGTTGAGGAACTTACTCTCAGATATCAATCTGAATCAATATGCTCCGACGACATTATTTTGTGATAATCAAAGTGTCATTGCCTTGTCAGCCAACCCTAAATTTCATTTTAGGAGTAAGCATATCGAACTCAAGTATCACTTCGTCAGAAGCAAAATTCTCAACAAAGAGGTCAGATTGCAGTATTATAGAATGCAAGATATGATAGCAGATATTCTTACCAAAGCAATAAGCCTGGAAGCACACAAAAGATTTTGTGTGGAACTACGTCTAAAGGTCAAGGCATTCATGGATTCGCATTAAGGGAGAGTGTTGGATTATTCTCCTTCCTACTAATCGACTAATCGATTTAAATCTTCGTCCAGTTGTTTATCTAGTTCTGTGGAATTTCTCATGTCTTTTTACAGTCTGCAGAATTACAAGTGTTTTTACACAATCTACAGAATTACATGGAGTTCGGCAACAATGTCAACTTTTTTGCCTGTCAAGAATTGCTTGTAAAATTGCAGTGTCGCCTTTTTTGCATTTTTCGCCTGTCAGGAGTAAAAACACCTTTTCGCATTTTTCGCCTGTCAGAAATCACGAGTGAAAATGCAGTGTCACATTTTCTGTCTTTTTGCGACACTGTCGCCTGTGGCAGTTTACATTCATTTCTGCAGTTTGACAGTCTACATGTTTATGGCCAAATGTCACCGCTTATCAGCAATTAATTTCTGAAAAGGAACTGGATGAATGCTAGTAGTTTCCAGCCAACTAGCAATCACATTTGATGATGAATCAGCTATTCATACATCTCAGTTATCAAGTTCAAAAGCTCAAAAGTTTTTGATCAATAGATCAGCAAGTATTGAATAGTTAGCTCTCTCTCTCTCTCTCTCTCTCTCTCTCTCTCTCTCTCTCTCTCTCTCTCTCTCTCTCTCTCTCTCTCTCTCTCTCTCTCTCTCTCTCTCTCTCTCTCTCTCTCTCTCTCTCTCTCTCTCTCTCTCAAGCCTGCGAGCTTGAACACTCCTAAGCATTCTAGCTCACTTCTTAGAGTTGTTTAGAGATTGTTATTGCACTTAGTGCTTATCAGCATTACGCTTAATTCAAACTTTCATTTTTAGCCGTTCAGAGATAGCTTAGAGTACGCGGCTTCAATCCGAATCTTATTGTACTCATTTACTTCTATTTCGGTTTCATATTGAATCAATACTATCTTTTATTGCGTTCAGGTTCGTCTAAGAAGGTATGCATTTCTGTAGTTCTTCGCGACTAATTATTTGTCTGATAATTCAGTGCATTATTGTTTGTCTACGTAATCACTATACTACTGATGATTTCAAAGTTAGTCTATAAGATCGAATTCTATCACTATTGTTTTATTCAAAATTGATAGGTGTAGTCATGCATGAAGAAAGAGGAAGATAGTCTATTCCGCTACTCACGATAAGTTTTCTTTCTTGTTGTTCGAATTCCTTCGAATCTTATTCGACCTCATTCGAGTATTATTCAACCTTATTCGAATCTTATTCGACCTATCTTTCACATACCTCTTTCCAACAGAATCGAGGTCTCTATTGTCCTTGTAGTATTTCTAGACCGATATGTGTCGATATAAGCTTGTAGTATTTCTAGACCGATATGATATTGCTGGCTGTAGTCATAGCCTCCTCAAAAGTAAAAACTCAAGATTGGCATATAACCAACTGAATATCACTTGGAAATCCCCTTAAAAAACAATCAAGTATAAGTTTGAGGGTAAACCCATTGAGAGGCAGTGATGCCTACAACAGATATTATGCTACAATGTTAGAGATGCTGGATTAATGTAGTGAATTATGGAGAAATGCAATGACATTGTTACAAGAATGCAAACTAGGAACATTTCAGGTTCAAATTTCCTATATAGAGAGGATTATTCTTAAACTCAATAGATTTCCTATCTAGGAAATGTTTCACTTTTTCTAGTTTGCAATTCCCTATATAGGGAGTGGTCTAGGAAATTTGAGGATTGAATCCCCTATATAGGGATTATTATCCTTAAATTCCCTAGATTGTCAATCTAGGGAATGTTCCACTTTTCATAGTTAGCACTTTCCTAGATATGTTCACTTCAATCTAGGAAATTGTATGGGATTTTTTTTTTTCCTATATAGGAATTGAACAAAAATTTATTGTATATCATATATTGTAGAAATTCAGCTACAAGGCAATCCATTATCTTTGGCATAGCTTTGATCCTATTTCGTACTTCGGCAGAAAGCCTCTACATTCATGTGATATATACATCATCATCTCTCACAAGTTTCACTAGTAGCATCCTTTGGGAGGTAGCAATGAATGCTCAGATCTCCGAATAGGTGTACTAGATGCCTTGCTTAATCAATACTCAGAGTTTGCATCTCATTTCATCTCTCTACTACCTGAGGTCAATTGACATCATTAAAGCAAAATGATTTCCATACCTAACCTTTACTCAAATGATAGTGCCTTCGTTGATTCTGATGAAACTCCATTGGAAGCTGGGTAGCACTCAAAAAAACGGTCTAAGAAAAGCTTGAAAAAGTGATCATTAACAAGATTACTAGGCTCTGGGGAGTGATACTCCCTCTCTCTCAATGGTCAAAAGTTGTTGGTATGACTGGTAAGTCACTGATGACCCTTCCCACCTGTGTGAAAGGAGGCACTAGTGTCCTATCTGAATTGGATACCAAGGGATGCTCACTTGGCACGGACACATGTGTTGATGAAGGTGATCCTGAACACGTGGTTACGTTCTTGGCCTCCTATCCCGCGCCAAGCCTTCTACGAAATGGGGTGGCAAGAATGTAAAGAGGACAACAACACGAGAGAAATAGATATAGCATATCCACACATAGAAATGTGATGATCAAGGTAGCTGTTTATGCGTTAGCGTTCTTCAGTTGTCTTTCTCTTTTCCATTTAGCTATCTATCTCAGACACTCAATTTCATTTGAGACTTATGTAATGGATGTCATTACTATGAATAAACTTCATGTTCTTAGTGAAAATTGTCGTGCATTTATAATAGAATGGTGTGTGCGATGTCTGTGTGTTCTATGTTTTGTAATTAATTAACAAGAGCCACCACTCAACTTGCACTCTGAATCAAAGCATAATTGATATGAAGCATTGCTCAAAATGTGGATAAACCAATGCTCCTAGAAACCAAAACCACCACCGACATTCATTCTCTGCATAGACATCTTGTATCTCCTGCAGGTATAACCATAGCAGAAAATCTTTATAGAAGTCAACTTAGAGATTCATGTTTTAGACACAATACTTCTCTGTGGTTCGGTATGTTGATGTCCATGTCACATGACATCAACGGTCACTGCTAACCGTTGGTGGTTGTATAGCGATAGCCAATAGTTGTACCTAGATAGCATAGGATAAGTAATGATCTTCTTGGCATGATCGATGCATTGTCACATAGGTGTGAATATGCAGACCATCGTATTGCACATTATAGGATCTTGGCATGTTATCAACATGAGTATATATGTACAGGCATCGGGATCCTAATTTCATGCTTTTTGGTAATTTGAAATATCGTTCGTGTATGTGTGTGATCTAGTTTGCTTTGTGCATTTGTTGATTGCTGATTTTGTAGTGACTATCATCCTTGCTGTGATTTAACCTAACATTGGTTATGGGCCCACATGCATAAGGGAAGAATCCAGAGTCACGTACAATCTTGAATCGAGCAGTATCACCCACTAATTCTGCCTTTTCCTTTGCCACGAGTGAACTCGTGCCATCAGTCAGTCTGCACAAAGGAACGATCATTCAAAGCATTACATAACAAAATGATGGCACTGGAAGCGTTGACAGAGAGCAAGATGATTGATCGGCTGGAAGCTAAGAATTACAGCTCGTGGAGTTGGAAGATGAAGATATTGCTGAAAAAAAGGGCCTTTGGCGAGTTGTTTTGGGCATAGAGGCTCCTGAACTAGATCAAGAGGGCCAGGTGAAGAACGCGCACAGCAGGCCGAATTGATTGCTGCAAAGGAGTCGAAAGCGCACATGACGTTATCATACAGGAAGAAAGCAGGCGCGAGGTTAATCCAACACAGAATGAAATGGCATTGTTGAGCAATTTCAAGAAGATGGGGATCAAGAGCCAAAGATCCGATGTAGAGGGAGGGCAATCGACTCAACAAGGGACGGACTCCAACAAGAAAGCATGGCAAGATAAATCTGAAAAAAACTGCTACTATTGTGATTGGCGCGGTCACTTCGCCCGTGAATGCAATAAAAAGAAGGCTGACATGTAGAGGAGGGGTCCGGAGCAAGCTAACATAGTCGACAAAATGCAGGGTAACGCTGATGCATTCACCATGATGGCGGATGAGAATTGGAATTCTCTCGTACTCTCTGATACCTCATCGAATGATTTATCCTCAGACTCCAATGTAGACATCATCAATGTCAAGCCAAAAGTGAAAAGACAAGTCGTTGAAGTTGATCCATATTGGTACTTGGATTCGGCTGCAACGTCTCACATGACTAACAATCGCCATGCCTTCATCACCTATGTCGCGACATACCAACAGTAAAATGATAGATATTTGTAGTATAAACGGGTATTATTCCTACTAGAGAGCAATAAAAGGGCTAATACTGTCATTATTAGTGCAAAACCAGAAATAACTAAGAATGAATGGAGTGGAGAGGAGAAATGATTGCAAACTGGTCATCAATAGATGTTTCCACAAGGGGTTGCCAGTACAACCTTGCAAAGAAGACAAAACACCCAGGAGAAAGATTGAATATTCAACAATGAAGTCCAGACTCAGGTTAGGAGTAAAACTCTGTATAATGGACATCCTAGGAACTAAGATCATACATGGCAACAATATTTGTCCTTGAAACAACAAGAATGGCATCAGAGTGTAGAGGTTAGAGACTCGCCAACTAGCATGGTGCTCACTTATCATTTAGACCCTCAACAGTCAAAGAAAACATACAAACTGATTTCCCATTAAGTCAATTCCGAATGTAGGCACTGAGAGTTAGAATCAAATACTAGAAAACTAATCTAAGTCTCTGTATATGTCACTTCAAATCCCGTTCTGAACCAAAACACAAGAACTAAGCCAAGTCACCATGGAAAACATTACTGAACATTCTCATTATAGAAAAATGGTGTGAGACATAACAATAGAAATTTGTATTGATCAAAGAATAGCCAGTACATAGCATTCAATACAAATCTGCAATGCAAAATGGATTCCCAGGGAAGTACAACATCTGCACTACCATTCTAGTTTACAAAGAAATAAGAGAAGCCATAATGCTCTCTGAAAACATCACAACTAGGCTAACTCCTTCAACTCAGAATGCTATTGTCTGAATGCTTTACAATGGCATGAATCTGGCATGATATAGCTAGAGAGAAACTCATGCTAGAGGCTGTGGGCTCTGATAACTGTCTACAGAGAGAACAAATGGTCATTTGCCATCTGGAACAGGGCTTTCATTAGCCAATAAGAAGCTGCAAATATAGGTCTGATAGTTAGAAACAGGTTTGATGGCTGGAAATTTGACTGTAGGCTGCAAACAGCCACCACCAAATCGAGTTTAGTAAAAAGGTCGGTGACTCATTGAAGTGTGTTGAAAACTGTCCATAACAGTGCGCCCTGACAGATGGCTGCTGGAAAACATTTGTAGAGGGCCGCAGACAGCCGCTTGTGGAGGAGCGCTGCTCAGCCTTTCAAACAGTGTGATTGGTTGGAGATAAAACTTTGAGTGCTGGTGATGACTAACTGCCTCAAGAACTGCCGCAGATCTGTTAGATGGGCGATGCAGGATCTGCTTCACTGATGTGCCTCGAATTAAAGCGCGATGGTGGTTGGCTGCAAGAAACCGATGAGGGCTAGAAAACCATCTTCAAACCTGCGTTTGGGAGAGCAAAGCCTGCCCTAAGAATCCCGAAGAGAGAGAGTGAGGAGTGCGACAGTTGCTTTTCAGCGAGGTGCGACAGCTGCTTTTCAACGAGGTGCAACAACTGCCTTTCAGCGAGGTGCGACAGCTGCCCTTCAGATCCAGCAAAGTGCGACAGCTGCCTTTCAGCAAGGTGCGACAACTGCCCTTCAGATCCAAAACTGCCCTTAGGAAATAGACTCTTGCCTTGTAGATTGAGACCCAACAGCTTTGTGCAATAGTCAGCCCTTAAAGGAGCATTAAGAAAATGCGAAGCTGGAAGGCTTGGCTGCGACTCTCACACAAAGCCGAATAATACGAGAATGTCGACTGGGCTTTAGAATATGGGTACCTTAAGAATAGCTTGACGAAGGTTCGTACCTTCTTAAACCAATGACTTCCACAACAAAAATTGAACCTTACATGAGTATTGGCTCAGTATTAAATTACAAATGGTCTTTATGTAGACTATGCGGTTTAAATATAACTTAAAAGAGCGACGGCTTGGCACAACCATATGCCAAATTCATAAGTAGTAAAAGGCCGCCTTAGTGCCACAGAACAAATTTGACTCATACCACTAAATATATCTTAAAACCATACTAAGCACTGCGATAAGAAGTAAGGCTTATGATTTAGCATTAAGAAGCCGACAAAATGTAGTGAAGAGCCATAGTCATGGCTCCACATGTCTCTCTCCTCAACTGCACAGCGGCCCCGCAAGCATCAGAAATACGAAAGGGCAGCAGCTTGAATCAACACAGTCTCATAGGATTAGCTTCAGTTTACTAGAAAATCAACATAGCAACATATATCTTTATAGAACAACAATTGTCAGCTTCTTGGACAAGACATTGCTTTAACACGGTCTTCTATTTAGCTTGATGATCCTGTGAAAAACTAAGACAAAGCAAAACAGAGAAAGAAGAACAAAAACCCGATTATGGAAAAGCATAGATAGAAGCTTGCTTACGGAAAACCAAAATCTTATTGACATGACGAAGAATCTTCAGTCTGTAACATTACAAAAACTTGACACTTTTTACAAACTGTAAATAATTTTGGGAACTCTACAAAAAAAATTGAAGCTTAAGAATAAAAAATGGAATGATGTGTCAGGGCGGTCGAAACTCATATTTAACTCTTTCTTTTCTAAAATACTTGAAGAACCAGAACAGTGACTGTTGTAAAGCTACCTTTACAAGCTTTACTTTCGGCGCCAGCAGCGCTCCTGCTGCTCCCGGCGCCGCTCCCGGCGCCATTGTGACCAGAACCCAGCCGGCGCCAAGTTCCTATGGCTGAAAATCTTTGATCGGTTCTAGCGGAGTCCAGAGAGCTCAGATCGATGTGCAATCACCTCACACGATCTAGGCATGATTAAAGGAAGCCTGGGGATCAATAAAATCTAGAGAAAATCTTAGAGAGAGAAAGAGAAAATCCTAGAGAGAGAGAAACGTGCTTTACCAGCTTGGGTAGAGTGCTTGGTATGAGGGAGGTGCCGAATCAGACCAATACTATAGGGGAGTGCGGGTTGCGACTCAGGGCGAGCTCCAACCAAGTCTCAGCCTCCCTTGCTGGAATGTTGTCATGGCTCTCGCCTTGGCATGCTAATGCCCCGGAGACTAGGGTCGGTCACACACTTGAAATGTAACCTTCTCAGATTTATTAATAAAGTGAGATTTTTCTCAAACTGACTCTGATTACCTTCTGGGTTTCAGTGTTTGGTAAAAGCGCCAGTTGTAAGGACGCTTCCAAATTTTTAACTTGGCACATAGCTGACGGTTGTATCCCGGGACGCCAGCGATATGCCGTCGGGACCATTCGGTCCGTGGTGCCAGCGGTATGCTGTCGGGACCATTTGGTCCAGGAACTGGTTGTTTGCATATCTGTCGCGGCTTGTGGTTCTGAGTGTTCCTTGCATGAACGTGAATGGGTTAAGCTCTTGGGAAACGGGCTCTAACCTGTCGGCTGAGTTGGATGGCTTGCTTGGGTGGACGTTACTTGTTTATGGCTGTCCAGTCTGGCGTGGCGCCAGGTTGGCTTCCAGCACTCGTGACGAAGCTTTCAGTTGGTTAAGTCTGATGTAAGTCAGACCGCTTGCTTGGAATGGATGTTACTCGTTTGTAACGAAGCTTCGAGTTGGTTAAGTTTGATGTATATCGGGTGGCTTGCTTGGAGGGAAGTCACCCACATCGGGACCCCCGATCTGGCATGGCGCCAGGTTGGATCTCAATGTTGGTTTTCGGAACTTCAAGTTGGTTAAGTCTGATCGTTGTTGGCGAGTTGGTTGCTTGTATGTCAAGTGGGTTTGGATGGCAAGAGTTGAAGGCTGGGAAGCTAAGTTGTGGTTCCCGGCTCCCTTTGGGATGCCTGCGCTACATGTGGTATCAGAGCCGACTGGCCGGTCAGTTATGCGGATCTCACGGAAATGGCCACGGTTTGGGGTTTATCAAGACAACTGTTGTGCAAGGTGCTGCCCACAGTGTAAGCATGGGTGCGTCCACGGTCGGGGTGCTCGGAAGAACGGGGGACTTGATGAGTCAAGGTGCTGCCCTTGAGGTGTAAGCACGGTCAGTTCTCGCGGTTCGGGCCTGGCGCTGTCTGCATGTAGGACGGATGAGGCAAAGTGCTGCCTAGGGAGGTGAAAGCACGGTCTGTACCTTGTGGGGTGCGGGGCAACATATTCGAACTGTACGGGTTAACCATTGATACAGAGATGCTGCTCGAATTCGGGTGTAAAGCACGGGTGGTTAGCTGCCGGTGCGGGATAGCTGCTGATCGTTTAGCTATAAGGGCTATCAACCAAAAAGTGGTGGGACGTGACTGAGGCAATGTGCTGCTTAATGGTGAAAGCACGAATGGTTGGAGGGGTGTCCTATGTGGGCTGATTCCGTGATCGATTTGTATGGGCGCGGCCAGGCAAAGGTCCGTTGGCAGGACCATCTCAAAGGGGGACCTTGTCTTTGTTACTTGTTAGTAAACCTGCATGAGTGTCTTACTTGTATGTATTCGTGGTGAGTCTTAGTACTCGTGCTTTGCCTGGTTTGCATGATTGCTTGTGATACAAGGAGCTGATGGCTCGAGAAAGAACCTTGTCTTTTGAAGGCTGATACCATCAAACAAAGAGGACTACAGAATCTGTGGGACGGATTTGCAGTTCAAGTACTCACACGTGAACGACAACGAAACAACTCAATGCTTGCAAAGGATGGATGGCTAGCCTGTTTCTTGGGTTAGTTTCATTTGCGACAACGCCCACCAGACGCAAGCAAGAAGTCAAAAGTTGGAAAGGGCCATTTCAGGGGAGATCTTCTATGGAGCAGTTGGTCTTCATTTTGGGACGGCCACCTTCGGAACTGAAACTCACTGAGCATGGGCAATATCCAGAATCTGTGCGACGGATTTGCAGTTCAAGTACTTGCACGTGAACGACAACGAAACGACTCAATGTTTGCAAAGGATGGATGGCTAGCCTGTTTCTTGGGTTAGTTTCATTTGCGACAACGCCCACCAGACGCAAGCAGGAAGTCAAAAGTTGGAAAGGGCAATTTCAGGGGAGATCTTCTATAGCAGTTGGTCTTCATTTTGGGACGGCCACCTTTGGAACTGAAACTCATTGAGCACGGGTGATATCCAGTATCAGTTGGGTTTTTCCTCAAAGGGGAAAAAGACTAGGATCCTCTTCAGAGATTGGCAACAAGTTGGATCGAGCCATAATCCTAGCAGATGGGAAGCAAAGTGTTGGAAAGGCTTTTTGTCCGAAGAACTCTACTCTAAGTCCGATCAGCTGATTTTATAAGTGGAGGGGAACTATCACACACACCTCTCTCTTGGGCAAATTTTGAATGAAAGTTGATCAAAATGGGGGCAAATTCAAGGTGACCTAGCCATACTCACACGAGGAGACTGGCGAACTTTGGACCTAATAAGTTGACAAGTTTTTGTTGTGGAAAAGGAAAGTTTGTTATAGGCTTTCTCTGGACCAGCAATGATGAGGAAACATATGAGTACGCTGGCTTGTATTACGTGTAAGACAGCTGATCAATGAAGGAACTGTGAAAGTTGAGTCTTGCATGAGAGACTTGGTATTTCGAACAGACGCTAAGGGACAGTTCGCGTTGAGATCAGACTAGTGCAAACTCTGGGTGCATGTGTCTGATTCAAAGAGAGCTACCTGAAGCCAAGCTCGATGTACACTTCTTGTTTTGACTGTGAGGCAACTGACCAGTGATGGAATTGTGAAAGTCAAGTTTTGTGCGACGGACATGGTGCTTCAAACAAACGCGAAGAGATACTTCGGATGCGGATCAAACTGGTGCGACCCTTTGGCTTTCCACGAGGTCAATGGTTACATTTGGGCTGATTCAAAGAGCTACTTCAAGCTAAGTGAGAGGTGCATTGCGGAGTACTCAATCTTTGCCTACCTTAAAGAGCCAAGATGGAAAAGTATCAAGATCAGGCTGGAACAAGGAGAGAAATCAAGGTGCAGAAGCAACAAGGCACGAAGTGGACCATAAAGTGGGCAATCAAACGATAAATCCTTCGGCTCAGGGAGCCTTGATACCTGTGCGGAACTGAACAAATATGGATCTCAGGGAGCTCAACACAAAGTGCATCAAGGACAAATCAGGAGCTCAAAGGAGTTCCAAAGTCGAAAGTCAGAAGCGACAGGGGCGAACATTTCAAAGAAAGGCCTCTGTCACCAGTTAATAAGGTTCTCGGGTTTTAAGAAAACGATATCAAATCTACGCTTTTCCCAGACAAGATTTTTTTTTTTAAGTTATGTAATTTTTCAGTACAAAGAGCTGAGCCTCCGACTTGTGGTGTGCCAGCTTCAATCTTAATAAAAAGTGGCCAGTAAATTGAGTATTGTGCCAAGTAGCTTAAATGTATAGTTATTTTAATTGGGAGACACCTTTACTTTAATCTGACATTTGATGAGGACATCAGATTTTATAAAGGTGGGGTGGATGTTGTAAAGCTACCTTTACAAGCTTTACTTCCGGCGCCAGCAGCGCTCCTGCTGCCAACGGCGCCAACGCCGATCCCCGCGCCACTCTGACCAGAACCCAGCCGGCGCCAAGTTCCTATGGCTGAAAATCTTTGATCGGTTCTAGCAGAGTCCAGAGAGCTCAGATCGATGTGCAATCACCTCACACGATCTAGGCATGATTAAAGAAAGCCTGGGGATCAATAAAATCTAGAGAGAGAAAATGACATTCTAGAAAGAGAAAATTCTAGAGAGAGAAAAACGTGCTTTACCAGCTTGGGTAGAGTGTTTGGTATGAGGGGGGGTGCCGAATCACACCAATACTATAGGGGAGTGCGGGTTGCGACTCAGGGCGAGCTCCAACCAAGTCTCAGCCTCCCTTGTTGGAATGTTGTCATGGCTCTCGCCTTGGCATGCTAGCGCCCCGGAGACTAGGGTCGGTCACACACTTGAAATGTAACCTTCTCAGATTTATCAATAAAGTGGGATTTTTCCTCATACTGACTCTAATTACCTTTTGGGTTTCAGTGTTCGGTGAAAGCGCCAGTTGTAAGGCCGTTTCCAAATTTTTAACTTGGCACATAGCTGAGGGTCGTATCCCGGGACGCCAGCGGTATGCCGTCGGGACCATTCGGTCCGTGGTGCCAGCGGTATGCTGTCGAAACCATTTGGTCCAGGAACTGGTTGTTTCCATATCTGTTGCGGCTTGTGGTTTTGAGTGTTCCTTGCATGAACGTGAATGGGTTAAGCTCTTGGGGAACGGGCTCTAACCTGTCGGCTGAGTTGGATGGCTTGCTTGGGTGGACGTTACCTGTTTATGGCTGTCCAGTCTGGCGTGGCGCCAGGTTGGCTTCCAGCGCTCGTGACGAAGCTTTCAGTTGGTTAAGTCTGATGTAAGTCAGACCGCTTGCTTGGAATGGATGTTACTCGTTTGTAACAAAGCTTCGAGTTGGTTAAGTTTGATGTATGTCGGGCGGCTTGCTTGGAGGGAAGTCACCCACATCGAGACCCCCGATCTGGCATGGCGCCAGGTTGGATCTCAATGTTGGTTTTCGGAACTTCAAGTTGGTTAAGTCTGATCGTTGTTGGCGAGTTGGCTGCTTGTATGTCAAGTGGGTTTGGATGGCAAGAGTTGAAGGCTGGGAAGCTAAGTCGTGGTTCCCGGCTCCCTTTGGGATGCCTGCGCTACAGTGACCTGTGAATCTGAAAATACAAACAAAAATCAGAATAATGATAGAACATCCCATTTGGCATTGCTCCCCGGCTACGGCACCAAAATTGGTATATGTCGCGACATACCAACAGTAAAATGGATTCAATACAAATCTGCAATGCAAAATGGATTCTCAGGGAAGTACAACATCTGCACTGCCATTCTAGTTTACACAGAAATAAGAGAAGCCATAATGCTCTCTTAAAACATCACAACTAGGCTAACTCCTGCAACTCAGAATGCTACTGTCTGAATGCTTTACAATGGCATGAATCTGGCATGATATAGCCAAAGAGAAACTCGTACTAGAGGCTGTGGGCTCTGATAACTATCTGTAGAGAGAGAGCAAATGGTCATTTGCCATCTGGAACAGGGCTTTTATTAGCCAATAAGAAGCTGCCAACATAGGTTTGATAGTTAGAAACATGTTTGATGGCTGAAAATTTGACTGTAGGCTGCAAACAGCCACCACCAAATCGAGTTTAGTAAAAAGGTCGGTGACTCATTGAAGTGTGCTGAAAACTGTCCATAACAGTGTGCCCTGACAAATGGCTGCTGGAAAACATTTGTAGAGGGCCGCAGACAACCGCTTGTGGAGGAGTGCTTCTGCTCAGCCTGTCAAACACTGCAATTGGCTGGAGATAAAACTCTGGAGTGCTGGTGATGACTAACTGCCTCAGGAACTGCCGCAGATCTATTAGATGGGCGACGCAGGACCTGCTTCTTTGATGTCCTCAAATTGAAGCGCGACGATGGCTGGCTGCAAGAAACCGATGAGGGCTGGAAAACCGTCCTCAAACCTGCGTTTGGGAGAGCGAAAGCTGCCCTAAGAATCCTAAGAGAGAGAGTGAGGAGTGCGACAGTTGCTTTTCAGCGAGGTGCGACAATTGCTTTTCATTAAGGTGCGACAGCTGCTTTTCAGCGAGGTGCGACAGCTGCCTTTCAGCGAGGTGCGACAGTTGCGCTTCAGATCCAGCAAAGTGTGATAGCTGCCTTTCAGCGAGGTGCGACAACTGCCCTTCAGATCCAAAACTACCCTTAGGAAATAGACTCTTGCCTTGTAGATTGAGACCCAACTGCTTTGTGCAATAGTCAGCCCTTAAAGGAGCATTAAGAAAATGCGAAGGTGGAAGGCTCTGGCTGCAACTCTCACACAAAGCCGAATAATGCAAGAATGCTGACTGGGCTTTAGAATATGGCTATTACCTTAAGAATAGCTTGACGAAGGTTCGTACCTTCTTAAACCAATGACTTCCACAACAAAAATTGAACCTTACATGAGTATTGCCTCAGTATTAAATTACAAATGGTCTTTATGTAAACTATGCGATTTAAATATAACTTAAAAGAGCGATGGCTAGGCACAGCCATATACCAAATTCATAAGTAGTAAAAGGCCGCCTTAGTGCCACAGAACAGATTTGACTCATAGCACTAAATATAGCTTAAAACCATACTAAGCACTTTGATAAGAAGTAAGCCTTATGATTTAGCATTAAGAAGCCGACAAAATGTCCTAAAGAGCCATGGTCATGGTTCCACATGTCTCCCTCCTCAGCTGCACAGTGGCCCCGCAAACATCATAAATACGAAAGGGCAACAACTTGAATCAACACAGTCTCATAGAATTAGCTTCAGTTTACTAGAAAATCAGCATAGCAACATATATCTTTATAGAACAGCAATCGTCAGCTTCTTGGACAGTACATTGCTTGAACACAGTCTTCTATTCAGCTTGATGATTCTGTGAAAAACTAAGACAAAGCAAAACAGAGAAAGAAGAACAAAAACCCGATTCTGGAAAAAGCATAGATAGAAGCTTGCTTACGGAAAACCAGAATCTTATTGACATGACGAAGAATCTTCAGTCTGTAACATTACAAAAACTTAACACTTTTTACAAATTGTAACTAATTTTAAGAACTCTACAAAAAAAATTGAAGCTTAAGAATAAAAAATGGAATGATGTCAGGGCGGTCGAACTCAGAATTAACTCTTCCTTTTCTGAAATACTTGAAGAACCAGAACAGTAACCTGTGAATCTGAAAAATACAAACAAATATCAGAATAATCATAGAACATCCCATTTGGCATTGCTCCCTGGCAACGGCGCCAAAATTGGTATATGTCGCGACATACCAACATTAAAATGATAGATATTTGTAGTATAAACGAGTATCGTTCCTACTAGAGAGAAATAAAAGGGCTAATACTGTCATTATTAGTGCAAAACCAAAAATAACTAAGAATAAATGATTGCAAACTGGTCATCAACAGATGTTTCCACAAGGGGTTGCTAGTACAACCTTGCAAAGAAGACAAAACACCCAGGAGAAAGATTGAATATTCAACAATGAAGTCCAGGCTCAGGTTAGGAGTAAAACTCTGTATAATGGACATACTAGGAATATAGATCATACATGGCCACAATATTTGTCCTTGAAACAACAAGAATGGCATCAGAGTGTAGAGGTTAGAGACTCGCCATCTAGCATGGTGCTCACTTATCATTTAGACCCTCAACAGTCAAAGAAAACATACAAACTGATTTCCCATTAAGTCAATTCCGAATGTAGGCACTGAGAGCTAGAATCAAATACTAGAAAACTGATCTAAGTCTCTGTATATGTCACTTAAAAAATCCTGTTCTGAACCAAAACACAAGAACTAAGCCAAGTCACCATGGAAAACATTACTGAACATTCTCATTATAGAAAAATGGTGTGAGACATAACAATAGAAATATGTATTGATCAAAGAATAGCCAGTACATAGCATTCAATACGAATCTGCAATGCAAAATGGATTCCCAGGGAAGTACAACATCTGCACTGCCATTCTAGTTTACAGAGAAATAAGAGAAGCCATAATGCTCTCTGAAAACATCACAACTAGGCTAACTCCTGCAACTCATAATGCTACTGTCTGAATGCTTTACAATGGCATGAATTTGGCATGATATAGTTAGAGAGAAACTCGTGCTAGAGGCTGTGGGCTCTGATAACTGTCTGCAGAGAGAGAGCAGATGATCATTTGCCATCTGGAACAGGGCTTTCACTAGCCAATAAGAAGCTGCCAACATAGGTTTGATAGTTAGAAACAGGTTTGATGGCTGGAAATTTGAATGTAGGCTGCAAACAGCCACCACCAAATCGAGTTTAGTAAAAAGGTCAGTGACTCATTGAAGTGTGCTGGAAACTGTCCATAACAGTGTGCCTTGACAGATGGTTGGTGGAAAACATATGTAGAGGATCGCAGACAGCCGCTTGTGGAGGAGCGCTTCTGATCAGCCTTTCAAACAGTGCGATTGGCTGGAGATAAAACTTTGGAGTGCTGGTGATGACTAACTGCCTCAGGAACTATCGAAGATCTGTTAGATGGACAATGCAGGACTTGCTTCTCTGATGTGCCTCGAATTGAAGCACGATGGTGGCTGGCTGCAAGAAACCGATGAGGGGTGGAAAACCGTCTTCAAACCTGCGTTTGGGAGAGCGAAGCCTGCCCTAAAAATCTCTAAGAGAGAGAGTGAGGAGTGCGACAATTGCTTTTCAGTGAGGTGCGACAATTGCTTTTCAGCGAGGTGCGACAACTTCTTTTCAGCGAGGTGCGACGGCTGCCCTTCAGATCCAGCGAGGTGCGACAACTACCCTTCAGATCCAAAACTGTCCTTAGGAAATAGACTCTTGCCTTGTAGATTGAGACCCAACTGCTTTGTGCAATAGTCAGCCCTTAAAGGAGCATTAAGAAAATGCGAAGGTGGAAGGCTCTGACTGCGACTCTCACACAAAGACGAATAATGCGAGAATGCCGACTGGGCTTTAGAATATGGCTATTACCTAAAGAATAGCTTGACGAAGGTTCGTACCTTCTTAAACCAATGACTTCCACAACAAAAATTGAACCTTACATGAGTATTGCCTCAGTATTAAATTACAAATGGTCTTTATGTAGACTATGCGGTTTAAATATAACTTAAAAGAGCGACGGCTTGGCACAACCATATGCCAAATTCATAAGTAGTAAAAGGCCGCCTTAGTGCCACAGAACAAATTTGACTCATACCACTAAATATATCTTAAAACCATACTAAGCACTGCGATAAGAAGTAAGGCTTATGATTTAGCATTAAGAAGCCGACAAAATGTAGTGAAGAGCCATAGTCATGGCTCCACATGTCTCTCTCCTCAACTGCACAACGACCCCGCAAGCATCAGAAATACGAAAGGGCAACAGCTTGAATCAACACAATCTCATAGGATTAGCTTCAGTTTACTAGAAAATCAGCATAGCAACATATATCTTTATAGAATAGCAATCATCAGCTTCTTGGACAACACATTGCTTGAACACAGTCTTCTATTCAGCTTGATGATCCTGTGAAAAACTAAGACAAAGCAAAACAGAGAAAGAAGAACAAAAACCCGATTCTGGAAAAGCATAGATAGAAGCTTGCTTACGGAAAACCAGAATCTTATTGACATGACGAAGAATCTTCATGTGTAACATTACAGAAACTTAACACTTTTTACAAACTGTAAATAATTTTAGGAACTCTGCAAAATAAATTGAAGCTTAAGAATAAAAAATGGAATGATGTGTCAGGGTGGTCGAAACTCAGATTTAACTTTGGCTTTTCTGAAATACTTGAAGAACCATGACAGTAACCTGTGAATCTGAAAAATACAAACAAAAATCAGAATAATGACAGAACATCCCATTTGGCATTGCTCCCCGACAATGGCACCAAAATTGGCATATGTTGCGACATACCAACAATAAAATGATAGATATTTGTAGTATAAATGGGTATCGTTCCTACTAGAGAGCAATAAAAGGGCTAATACTGTCATTATTAGTGCAAAACTAGAAATAACTAAGAATGAATGGAGTGGAGAGGAGAAATGATTGCAAACTGGTCATCAACAGATGTTTCCACAAGGGGCTGCCAATACAACCTTGCAAAGAAGACAAAACACCCAGGAGAAAGATTGAATATTCAACAATGAAATCCAGAATCAGGTTAGGAGTAAAACTCTGTATAATGGACATACTAGGAATTAAGATCATGCATGGCAACAATATTTGTCCTTGAAACAACAAGAATGGCATCAGAGTGTAGAGGTTAGAGACTCGCCATCTAGCATGGTGCTCATTCATCATTTAGACCCTCAACAATCAAAGAAAACATACAAACTGATTTCCCATTAAGTCAATTCCGAATGTAGGCACTAAGAGTTAGAATCAAATACTAGAAAACTGATCTAAGTCTCTGTATATGTCACTTGAAGTCCTGTTCTGAACCAAAACACAAGAACTAAGCCAAGTCACCATGGAAAACATTACTGAACATTCTCATTATAGAAAAATGGAAATATAGCTAGAGAGAAACTCGTGCTAGAGGCTGTGGGCTCTGATAACTGTTTGCAGAGAGAGAGCAAATGGTCATTTGCCATCTGGAACAGGGCTTTCATTAGCCAATAAGAGGCTGCCAACATAGGTTTGATAGTTAGAAACATGTTTGATGGCTGGAAATTTGACTGTAGGCTGCAATCAGCCACCACCAAATCGAGTTTAGTAAAAAGGTCGGTGACTCATTGAAGTGTGTTGAAAACTGTCCATAACAGTGGGCCCTGACAGATGGCTGCTGGAAAACATTTGTAGAGGGCCGCAGACAGCCGCTTGTGGAGGAGCGCTTCTGCTCAGCCTTTCAAACAGTGCAACTGGTTGGAGATAAAACTTTGGAGTGCTGGTGATGACTAACTGCCTCAGGAACTACCGCAGATCTGTTAGATGGGCACTGCAGGACCTGCTTCTCTGATGTGCCTCGACTTGAAGCGCGATGGTGGCTAGCTACAAGAAACCGATGAGGGATGGAAAACCGTCTTCAAACCTGCGTTTGGGAGAGCGAAGCCTGCCCTAAGAATCCCGAAGGGAGAGAGTGAGGAGTGCGACAGTTGCTTTTTAGCGAGGTGCGACAGTTGCTTTTCAGCGAGGTGCGACAACTGCTTTTCAGTGAGGTGCGACAACTGCCTTTAAGCGAGGTGCGACATCTGCCCTTCAGATCCAGCGAAGTGCGGCAACTGCCTTTCAGCGAGGTGCGACAGCTGCCCTTCAGATCCAAAACTGCCCTTAGGAAATAGACTCTTGCCTTGTAGATTGAGACCCAACTGCTTTGTGCAATAGTCAGCCCTTAAAGGAGCATTAAGAAAATGCGAAGGTGGAAGGCTTGGCTGCGACTCTCACACAAAGCCGAATAATGCGAGAATGCCGACTGGGCTTTAGAATATGGCTATTACCTTAAGAATAGCTTGACGAAGGTTCATACCTTCTTAAACCAATGACTTTCACAACAAAAATTGAACCTTACATGAGTATTGCCTCAATATTAAATAACAAATGGTCTTTATGTAGACTATGCGGTTTAAATATAACTTAAAAGAGCGACGGCTAGGCACAGCCATATGCCAAATTCAAAAGTAGTAAAAGGCCGCCTTAGTGCCACATTACAGATTTGACTCATAGCACTAAATATAGCTTAAAACCATACTAAGCACTATGATAAGAAGTAAGGCTTATGATTTAGCATTAAGAAGCTTACAAAATGTAGTAAAGAGCCATAGTCATGGCTCCACAACCTACTAGATGCCTAATGGCAAGGAGATCATAATGGGGGACAAAGACGTGGTTGACATAATAGGGAGAGGATCTGTGCGCATATAGCTTGGACAAGGGAGGAGCGTGACTTTGCACGATATTGTACATATTCCTAATTTAGCCAAGTCCCAAACTCTTTGTTAGAAAATCATCTCCACAAAATAAGTAAGAAAATCTCACAAGCACCACCTACATCCAAAATGCATGTCCATTTTGTAGTTGAGTCGTGCAAATGATTCTCTCCTTTTCACCCATTAATGAGGCCCACATAGCCCTCACATGGGGCTCCACATAATTGTAGCACCCTGGAGCGTCAGGGTGCACCAGCCAGGGGCTGGCCAAAAAGGCGCAGGAGGGCGTCGTGGCGCTAGGGGGCAGGCAGCGCCCAGGTGGCGCCAGGCAGGGGCGTCGGTGCCAGGTGGGTGGGGTGCCGGGTAGGCAGGTGGGTGGCGCTGGGCACGCAGTGCCCGGGTGGCACCGGGCAGGGGCACTAGCGCCAGGTGGGTGGCGCCGGGCAGGCTCAGGTGGCACCGGGAACCGGGCAGGTGGCACTGGGCAGCTTCACACCCACCTGCACACATGTGAGTAAATAGGTGGGATCAGTTATATATAGGTACTGGTTTATCTCAGAGATTTGCTTATGGGATAAACCCTGGTGCCCAACACGTGGCACCAGGGCAAGCAGTTTAAAAAAAAAAAAAACCTCCCTGCCCGGCAGGGTGCTAAAAGTAAGAGGAGCCCTCACATGGCCTCCTTGAAGTCCCATTGACTAACATGTTCACAAGTACTTACATCATTGACTTTTTCCTTGCTACCCACATGGCCTTTGACCACGTCTATGACCCTGCTTCATGACCCTTTTCATATGAAGTAAAGTTCTTCATGACTCTTTTCATATGAAGTGAAAGTCTGGATGTTATGAGATGTTCTATGGTATTCTTAGAAAAGTCAATGAGTTTTCAACTTCAATGTCCTTGTTTTTGGCAATTTAGTTTCTTGGTAAGACTGGTACCTCCCAGTCAATTTTGGACTATGGTCAAAAGTCTTTGGGGATTTTTAATCTCTTCCATTCCCTTGCTAGGCTAGATTAAGTTAATTTTGGTTTTCCCATGCTAGACCTTCAATGGAAAGTGGTTTCATCTATTTTTCCCCAACTTGATATTTATCTACCATTTTGCAAAATGGATATCTTGGCCACTAATTCCAACTTCTCCAGTTTCCATGGCTCTTGTTTGAATGACGGTCAATGTTGATAATGCTTGACTATATCTCCTCTAGTTCAACTTTAATATGTAGTGTTTTGTCCTCAGACAGAGCAACACGTTTTTTAAGTGGTTTTCTAATGAATATTTCCAAGGAAAACCCAGTCCCATTTCCCCATTAGTGACTACCTGAACACCCACCTTTATGACATGGGTTCAAACATCATCATTTCATTAAACTGAGTACTCAAAAAATCAATATCCAAATCTACTTGCAATTAACAATGACATGGTCTTACAATAGTAGCCTTCATAGTCACAAGTCTAGTATCACCATGAATTACCAATGTTTACATCGTCATTTGTAGATACGCCTAGCAAAAATATGTAGGCAAATTCCACTCCTCACAGCTATATGAGAATCTAGTTCCTTGGGAGGGTACAACTACAACAATATGGTTAACCTTCAAATTTGTAGGTACCAAATAATTGGAGGGGCTTTGGTCAAGGGGTGGAGCTAAATTCCACTTGTTATGTATGCCAATGGAAAATGCAGGCTTAAACCACCATCCCTTCACACCCTATGTGAATTGTGAGCATGAGCAAGTGTGTAATGTAAAAATTGACAAATATTAGTTTGATAAGCACATTGTATATTATGAATATTGTAATCCACAGATGTGAAAGCATGTTCCTATGTGTGTAGAATAGGTGTAGGCTAGTGAGATCTCAATCATGGGAGTTAGATAGCTAGTTTGGTCAAGATTTCTAAAATCTAGCAGAGGAAATCACTCAAGTGGAGCTTTGGCAGTTAGTACAAATTATATGCCTTTTCAACTAGTATATCAGACAAAGAGTTATGCTTACAAAGTTTTTAATACACATATTGAAATTATAGGTTAATGAATGATTAAATAAAGGCAACTTTTTAAGATTGATTAGAAAATTTATTAACCTGCCACAAAAAAATGGGCATGCTTGAATGTCAACCACGGTGTAGTGACATCTAAGGAGCTTAGCTTTGTAAATGGCTTGGCTATGTTGTATATATGTTGAATATAACCACCACTAGTTGCGTAATAATATACACACAAAAAATGCAACCTTTCTAAAAATTGTATTGAGTGCACTCCGCATGTATAGAAGTAGATAAGTTTTCTACATGAGTGGTGGTTGGCCTTTGTGTTTAAGAAAGCCACCAAAGTATAGGAATGGAATCAGCATCTTTCTCCGAAAATCAATTTTAATTAAAACTTACAAGAAGTTGACTTTCTGAAAGGCGGTCGGACCGCCTTCGGCTGTTATTATCATAGGAAAGAAATTTGTGTGTGATAAAGTAAGTTATAAAACTTAGGTTACATATGTTTATTAAGTTAAGAATTTAGTAATGTAAATTTGTATTATTTTGTTGGCAAAGAATATGAGATGCAAGCTATATAAGGCAAAAAAACTCCTAAATAGATCTTTTACAAATTGCGCGAAATTAGAAGGAAAGCTCATAGAGGTTACGGTTGACCACATAACGAGTTCCTTGCACGCCTTCCAAGGCACCCAATGTTAATTGGTATCTCTAAGTGTTCATGTGGGCATGTTTTGGATTCCTTGGGTACTCATCTTATGCGTTGTCCATCAGGTGGAGAACGTATTGTTTCACATGATTCCATTCGTGATGCCCTGGCTGCTATTGCTCATGATAGTGGCTTTCATGTTGTTCGAGAACACACACACATTTTACTAGAGCCTTCATCGCAATCTACCCGACGACGAGTTGACTTTGTTCTCTCGCGTGATGGAATTCGTACTCTGGGAGATGTTGTAATTGCTGATCCCTCTCGTCAGGACCTTCTTCATCGTCCTTCCACCACGCAAGGGGCCGCTGCATCTCAAGCAGCCCAAGAAAAAGAAAGAGATTATAATGATCGTGCACCCGATGAAGATTTCATCCCCTTTGCCTTGGAAACTTATGGTTGTCTTCACAAAAAATTTCATGATTTTTTATCTTTATGTGCGGAGCTTATGGTGAAACGCCAAGGACAAAGCATTACTTTACCTTCTGTCATTATTTCTTTCTACCGCCAGTGTATTTCTATAGTATTCCAACGTTCACAGACGATTTCAATTCTTCGACGAGCTCAGTTTGCAGGAGCGGCTGCTTCAAAGCTTCTTACATTACCTATTACTGAATCTATTTTAGTTAGTAATTTACATCAGGCAGTTGGTTTTGAGTAATTAGTTTAATATTTAATTTCTGACTTAAATCAGGGAGTTGGTTTCAAGTAATTAGTTTTCTATTTTAAGTTTTACTTAGCTTTTAGGTAGCTTATTTCATTTCTGCCATTCTACGGTAGTTTATTTTAAATACTTTAATCTTTTTGTTTGATCATGGTTTTTTCATCATTTTCAATAAAATCAGGATCATTTCTATTCTAAATCCTTGCTCACGCGACCCTTGCCACTTGTGTCATAAAAAGCCAACGAGCAAGCACGCGGAGAGATCATGTTTTTAACTTTTGGCACAGAGCTTGCTAGCATATAGCTAAACGCGTCCAGGTTTTCCGAGTCTGGACGCCGGACCACGACGGCGTCGAGAATGCATTTCCCACAGTACTACTCTTCTTCAAGAGGAAGGATAATCAATCTTTTACGTGAGTCTGTCAAGTTTGCTTCTGTGTCTGAACAGGTTTCGCGAGAGTTGAAGTTTATATCCCTTCTTAGCTCCTACGCGTCTCACAGAGATAGCACTGCATTAAGTCATATCATCAGAGTGGTTGTTAGTGACTCTAGAGTTTGGAGTCTGGAGAGCGACGCACATTTTGGCTGCTGAGTGCTGATCTTAGACTGTTGAGAGCTGGTATGGAGATGATTGGTTATGCGGCCTCGGCGCTTGGGCTAGTTTTGCTGTTTATGCTCTCCAAGTTGATCCTTCTGCTTTATCAACCACAGAACAAGCTCAATCTGCCCCCATCTCCACCAGCGTGGCCGCTTATCGGACATCTCCACCTTCTTGGCACATTGCCACATCAATCTTTGGCAAAAATAGCTTGTAAGTATGGACCTCTTGTGTTTCTCAGGCTAGGCACTGTCCCTACTGTTGTAGTTTCCAATGAAGCGCTCGCGAGAGAGTTTCTAAAGACTTACGATCAGATCTTTGCATCACGTCCAAGGATGCTGGCCGGAAAGATACTTCTTTACAATTACAAGGACGTGGCATGGTCACAATACGGACCATACTGGAGAGATATCAGAAAGATCTGTCTGTTAGAGTTGTTTACTCCTGCACGGATGGAAGCAAGCAAGCATATCAGAATAGAAGAGGCTTATTCCATGGTGAAGTCTATTCGGAATAATTGTGAGGGAAGCAAGGTAGTTGATGTGCACTCACAGATTTACGGACTGACACGCAGCATCATTGCACGTATGGTATTAAACAGGAACTATTTCGCTTCCAACAGCAAAGAGGCTTTGGAGTTCAAAGAAATTGTCAACGAATATTTTCAATTGATTGGCGTGATCAATTTAGGAGATTTCATTCCCTACGTTGGTTTGCTGGACATCCAGGGCTACAAGAGACGGATGATGACAGCCAGAAAGCGAATGGATTCTATTATGGACAAAATTGTTCAGGAGCACCAGGAAAAGAAGACAGGCGTTTCAACAGATGCATCGCTTGATTTCGTAGATGTCCTCTTATCTTTAAGAAACAATAAAGATTATCAACACCTCAGTATGGACAGCATCAAGGCCGTAGTTGTCGTAAGTTCAAAATAGTTGTCAGTTTATTCTCGTGGTTGTTGCAGACATTCTTAATTCGTTTTAGATAAGATATTATCATATTGTTTAATTTTGATGACGCAGGATATGCTGGCAGCTGGCACTGACACTTCAGCACTAACGATCGAGTGGGCGCTCTCGGAAATCCTGGTTAATCCTTGGGTGCAGGAAAAGGCTCAGCAAGAGTTGGATCATGTGGTTGGACGTGAGCGCAAGGTAGAGGAGGCAGATCTTCCACAGCTCAAATACCTCCAGTCGATTGTGAAGGAAACCTTTCGTCTGCATCCAGCTGGTCCATTCCTTGTGCCGCACGAATCCACACAAGCCGTCCAAGTGACCGGCTACGACATCCCTGCAAAGACCCGGCTGCTGGTGAATGCATGGGCAATTGGGCGAGATCCTTCAAAGTGGGAAAGAGCACTGGAATTCAGTCCAGACAGGTTCTTAAATAGCAACATTGACGTGCGTGGGCATGACTTTGAGCTCATACCTTTTGGCAGTGGGAGGAGGGCATGCCCGGGGCTCTCACTGGGATTGACGTCAGTGCAGCTGGGGCTGGCTGTGCTTCTTCAAAGCTTTGAGTGGTCTCTTCCATCTGCACATGAAAAATTGGATATGTCGGAAGTGTTTGGGCTCACATTACCTAAGGTAGTTCCTTTACACGCCATGGCAACTCCTCGCCTGCCTCATCACCTCTACTGATCGATCATTAAGCCCCATTGCCCATCGACAACATCTTCAGACTCGACAGTACCTGATACTTCTCTTCTCCGATGAAAGCGATGACAAGGAGTGTGTAATTATAAGAGGACAAAGCTATTGACGAATATAAGAGCTTACTTATGGAATTCAATAAAATTCTTCCTTGTTACAGTTTCTAATCTTTCGTGACTTATCTTCTTGAGTTTGACTCAACTTTGGCTCGCCCATTCTGTTTGATAGGACTCAAGAGTAAATACAAGAACCACTACAATTTTTGTGTCTTATTCTCACCTTGGGAATAGTGTCGTATTCCTTGGGATGGAGTGAGCTTGATTCGAGTGAGCTTGATTCATCCACTGGTTGATAAAAGCATTACAAACTTTAGCATTGTAAATAGTGGTAATGATGATTAGCTAAAAGGTGAGTTTTTGTTTTTAGTTGACTTTGAGCATTTTTATTTTTGATTCTTATCATTGGCTTTTCATTTTTCATCCATTTGAATGTGTCTTGAGCACACATACACGGTAGCTTATTGTGATTGCATAGATCACCTTGTTAGTTGTGTTTTACAATGTGCTACTCTTACTTTGGGAATGCCAAGAAACATTGCAATTTTTAGCTGTGTTTTAATGCTCATAGAGAATGTTTTCTATAAAATCATGAAGGACCTACAAGCCTTTATTCTAACAAGAATTTTCTTAAATAAGCTCGGATAAAGTGTTGAGCTCATTTCAAATTCATAAATTCCCTTTTCATTGTTAGTTGAAAATTACAGAAAACCTTGCATCAATGTTTGTTTATTTTCTTCTAAGAACCTTAAACAATCAAATAGAGCCTTTAACATTGTTGCGTATGAAATAGGTAATATTTTGTGCAAATGAAAACTAGTTGGCATATATCTTAGATTATGTTAAAATTCACCATATTTTTGTATGTTTTAGACAACATAAACTCACAGGATAACACCTAAAATGAAAATGATAGAAAAGAAGGGGTTAAGAAGTTAGAAATTTTTGACCAAAATTTAAAATTTCATTAAAAAATGTCTTCTATAAAACTCAATGATGCTTGCACAAATAGGCTAATTTATTAGAAGCATGTTTTTATAGGTTGTCTGCAATTCACTATTAGTTGTACAAAAAATTAATTACATATGAACATACTTTGAAAATTACTTTTTTTTTTATCAAACATTAAACTGAAATACTATGATAATTGGACTTACTTCAATATTCTTGTAAGACATATTTACAAATTCTAGTTTAACATCATGAAAGGCATGAGTACATGTTGATGAAAACATAGTTTCAAGCAATGAGTATTCTAGTTCCAAAATGTCTCTATTTTGTTATCCCGCAGTATATTATTAATTCAATACTTTTCATTGTTTCTATACATTTTTTTTTTTGGTGAACCCTCAATTCGATCCCAAGGATCACTTGGAGGTTTCACAAGCCTTTTATGCTTCCCTATTTTTAGTTCCCATAATGAGTTTTTTCTTGTCACAAACTCATTTTTGGAGCACTTTTAGAAATGTAATCATTTTCATAACAAGTGTCGAATGATAATATCGCTTGCCAATAACTACAATCTTTTACACAACTCGATTATATCTATCAACATTATAACAAAAACTTACATATTTTTTGTCCAAAACTTTACTATTTTGAGTTGAGAACTTCAAGTTTTATGCCCAAAAATGCTTGTTTTGTGACAAAAACTTTGTTATTTCTTTGAACATCTTCAAATAGGTAATTTACAACATTACCTATTCAATACACAATAGTGTTCTTTGGTATTCAAGATTCAAAATTACTCTTAAACTAGAACAACAAACACGCTATCAATATGTACTAGAAAAAAAAACATTAGTATATTTAATGTAGCATAGTAAAACGTTCATGTCATAGAAATATGCAATAAAATATTTTAGTGAGTAATCATAATTAATAAAGACTAGAACAATGACACTAATTGCATTAGTGTTGGAGAATTATTTTTGGCCTAAGATGATTATTATTTAATGTATACATTTTGAAAAATAAAATTTTGTACTTTCTTTATGATATATAGAAAGAAATATTATGCACGTCAAACAAAAAAGACATCTCGACACAAATAACATAAAGTATAAAAGCAAGTATCGACATGAGCACATCAAAGATATAAACATATAAAAAACAATAAATGATGTGATCTAAATAGCATACAAACTATGAGAAAATGACACGTAATGTACCTCTACATTGTACATAGACCTCTTAGAGCCCTCTTCAAGTGTTATCTCACCAAATCCATTATTTTAGTTGACTTCTCCACTACAATCCAAAGAGAATAATTTTGCCATCTCGGTTCTTAAGAAGTCCAACTACAAAATCCAGAAATATACTTTCCCATCTCTTTTGAGGGATATCTAAGGGACGTAACAACCCTCTAGTCATTGAGCGTTTTGCTTTGACTAGTTGACATGGTTTACACTTAACCACATAAGACTCAACATATGGCTTGATTCTTTGCCAATAAAGCTCTTTTCTGACCAAGTCTAAAGCCCTATGTATAGTTGGATGACCTACACAGGAGGGTATGTCGTGGCATTCAAAAAGAATTTGCTTGGTAAGCAAACTTTCCAATTCAAAATAGTATTCCATTTTCACAATCTTCTTATCTTTCTTACATAGTTAGGATCCATGTTAATCCATCTCAATTTCAATCTCATTCATTCCCCCTACCTTTGCTAGCCAAAGCCAGTTGTCCTTGGTAGAGAAAGAGAATCCACCTGTACATGTGAAAATTTGAAGACACAATTGCAAGTAGCATCATTCAGTGATGAATTAACGTGGTTGAAAAAGGTGAATAGTGTTGTTGGGTCATAACGATGATGTTTCATGGTGCGAATTGATGATCAATTTATATATGAGAAGATCCAGTATTCATTCTCACTTGAGTGTGTGGAGACGTGGAATCTTCATCAATAAAGTGTTATCCAAGTTGGTTTGCTAGCTATGTGGCTAATAGAGGGGACAGGCGAGGCTATAGGCTATAGGATTGCTAGCATTTGTTGTTCAATCCTGGACAATGGTCATGTATTGATAATGGAACTACTAGCAAGGGATTACAATCAGGATTCATGCCTAGTGAAGACATCAGATGGCATAACTAGGATCTTGACATGCAAATGGGATGTAGAGAGCCTTAGACTACAGGGCGAGCCAATCAAGAATCGGTAGGATGATTCCAAAAAAGTTAAGATATTTAAAGACTATTTTGGTGGTGAGAAGACAACACCAGAATTAGGCTTCACCTTGGAGAAGTATCGGATCCTAATCTATTAAGAGTTTTTTCACTTGAGTAGCGAAGGTGCTCACTTGACGAGTTCATCTAAAGTTCTTGAGTGTAGCCTTAGTGCAAGCAACTATGAAAGCTTACGATGGCATTGTCCTCAACTAGGTTAAATAACAAGTGAATGAATTAAGAGAGACATTGGTTGTTTTGTTGCAAGCAAGAGTAGAAGTCTAGAATTTGCCTTACCATGGAATAAGATGTTAGTCAATTGGCTTGGCATCTCTATTTTCCAGACAGTGGGTAGTGGACAAATTGCCTTCCTTAATGTTTCTACTTAATCTGTTATTAATTTTGGTGGTGCGATGGAGATTACAGTTGAAGAGCCGAAGTCAAAGAAACCCAAATGAAATTTATGGGCAAACGGAAGCTTGCATTGTAGTGGCGTCCACATACCAGACGACGGTTTGAAAGTGAACCTCCAACTGTTGAGGAGAAGGATGAAAAGTTTGACCATTACTCTAATTTCAGTTTTGCTATCATTGACTCTGATAAACCTCCAGAGTTGATTGTTGAGGATTCACACAGTGAAATGAAGTATGATGCACAAGATGTGCCACTGCCAATTGATCTGACAAAAACTATGAAGTCAACAAGAGATGTTTTGCCATCTACAGATCTCCTGGTTGTTCATGAACTTGAGTTAGGTGTTGTAAAGATATGTTTTGTTCCTACTACTTTGTCTGATAGTATCAAAGCTATAAACCTATACGATTATAGTAATTTCACTCTACAAGGAATTTGGAAAACAACTCCAGCTCCCATTTCTGATGTGGACACAGAAGCTTGGTAATCAACAAAATGTGTGAATATACACTGAATGGACATTTACATTGAGCAAACACCTGTTTTGAAGGCACATCTATTGAAGTAGTTAACCTAGAAGATTAGAGAAGACACCATTGTTGAATTACTAAAAGAAAACCTAGCTACTAGTGAGGCAATGCTCAAGATTTTGAAAGTTGAGGTTGTCGATTTGAGAGATAAACTTTTAAATGTTGAGGGACATCTGGCTACTACTAAAAGTGAGTCCTATCAACTTAAAAGCGAGCTATCCTTTTACTAGGATGCATTAACTATTGTGGCTTGTAGGCCAGCTGAGTGACGTCGAATCTAAATTTGAATCCCATTCAAGTTCTTTTAGTTCCGATTCTGATTCCAGTGACTCATTAAACATAAAAACTGATGATATAGATCGAAGGAAAAAAATGAAAGTTCAAACGAAAAGAAGATAGCAAAAACACTGAGGACAAGTCTGCGACCTCTAAAATTGAAAAGCTTTGGAGAAGTAATATGGTTGATCTTAACAAAAAGTTCAACGATATGAAAGTTCAAATTTCAGAAGTTGCAGACAAGAGACCGAAAGCTTCGTCTTCGAACTCAGGAATATGGTGTACAAAATGCGGTTCCTCTGGACATTCTAAAGAAGAGTGTAGATCTGTGAACGTAAAGTATGTTGAAGATCCTTCTCACAAAGTACTATTTATATTTCAAGATGGTGCGACTACCAATTATGTTCAAGATTTTACAACACCATTCCAACAAGGCAAACCAAAGTTTGTACCAAAGAGGCACAACCCACCAAAATTTGTTGGTCTTAGCAGTTTGAATAAACCTGTTTTGGAAAACTATTATAACTGTGGTGAACCAGGACATTTTTCGTCGGATTGTCCACAACAATGAAAACCAATCGGATTTATACCTTTGTGCTCAAACTGTAAAGAACCTGGCCACAAGTATCCGGACTGTCCACAACCACAAAAGCTGTGTCCAAAGTACCAGTATGTTGCTACACCTGCTGCTGCTGATTCAAAATTAAAATCTTCGGCTGATGTTGTTGTGCAGAAGGTTGATGTCATCGAAGCCAAACAATCAAAGACAGTTGACCAATGATGGCCAAGCGATGTTGAGAAGTTATTTAAAGTAACTACGAGAAGCAAAAGCTCCTCGGAACTTGACACGAAAGTATCTTCAAAGAAGCAGAGAAAGTCCTCGAAAAAGAAATCTTCGAACAAGTCAATAATGAAAGAAGATCTCAAAGCTGATCCTGATTATGATCGTGATGCAGCCATGTTATTCTCAAAGGATATTTATGCGGAAGCAAAAAAAATCATCAATTCTGAATTACAGATAGCCGTTGCAGAGAAGAAAGTCACCTTTGAGGAAGGGGACATGGAAATCACAAAGACAAAACTTTCGGAGGCCACTATTGACAAGCCTGTCTCGACAGCGAAGACGAAAGACTATGACATTGTAATTGATATTGGTTTTCTTCGTCCCAATATAACTTTTGAGCAATTGTTGGCAAATAACAATTATTACTGTAAGCAGTTGAAAGGTCTCTCTGCTCCTAAGAATAAGAAACAAATTTTCTGCCAGATGTTGGCATATTATCTATTGATCTAGGAGACCTTGGTGCAACATAAATCAACATCACAATTGCCGGATGCTTAATTGAAAAGGTGCCGATTGACTCGGTTCGAACATCAACTAATTATTGAAGACACTGCTCATGCCTTGGGTATTCAACCAACCCAAAAAAATATCAAATTGGCCGACTCGACACGAAGAAAGCCTGTTGGTGAATTGAAGGACGTAACTGTATACATTCAAGCCAAGCCTTTTACAATGAACTTCATTGTTATCAAACCACTTCGTTTGTCATCTTACTCTATTTTAATTGGCCAACCTTGGCTTTATTAGGCTAACGCAAGTGTACACTAAAAGTCTAGAGAACTTAGATTCTAGACTGGCGAGACAAATAATCATGGAAAGCTAGAAGAACAGATTATCATTTGGAGTCAGGACACATATGCAGGCGAAACTCCTATGTCCGACACCAGTTTTACTTCAGAAGATTCTTCTTATGATCTTAATATATTCTCTAATGCATCAGACATCGAAATTGTTTTGAATGCTATGAGAATAATGATTCATTAGATGACGAAGAAGAATTCTTCGATGTATGCAATGCCGATGCTGATGTAAGTGAATCAGAAGCGGCAGACGAGAATTTTGAAAATTTTGATGTAGATGTGATGAAGATATAGATGACAAATTTGATGAATCCGAGCAAGAATTTGGTACTAAAGACCAGGCTGACAATAAGAAGAAATTCAAGGAGTCAGCCATACGCAAAATTCATGGCCATATACAGGCCAGTATGACGGAAGGTATAATTTAGTCAAATTCTACATAATTAATTGAATTTGCACCTGGAAATTTTGTGCATGTTTCTAAGTCCCTTGGAGAGATAGAATTAGCAAAATCTACCGAGCTGTTGAAAGAGTACCAAGATGTTTTTGCCTGGTCGCTCGAAGATTTGAAGAGAATACCTGCTGAATTTGGCGAGCACCACATTGACCTTAAAGAAGATATACGGTCCTATTTCTCAGAGGATATACGGTCCTATTTTTCATAAGGTGTGGAAAAGAAGAAGTGCGTGTATTTTCTTAGAGTGAGCCTAATGAAATAAGATTCAAGTTTTGCAATCTGTTGTCACAGCCCTAGTTGGAGATTTTGCTGTCTTCCACTATCTTGCTCTATATTGTTCCTGATTTCTAGGATCTATTATGTGAATAATAGTCAGTCATAGAATTGTTTTAATGTTCCTAGCAAGCAGAAATGTGCTTCAGAAGCAGCAAGAGATTCACTTCTCTATGGCCACTAAACTCCCTAGATTCATAGACAATTGATGATCCTCAGTTCAACAGTGATGGATAGCCATTGGACGATGAATTAGACTCTCAATGAGCTGTTGCATATTGGCAATCAAAACAAGTAGAAATACTCATCAAGTGCAATGATTTTAGTAATCTAACAGCCAAAACCATGTCTCTCTCTCAGATCTGAAAATGCATTGCTATTTGGCTTATACTCTGACCCTAGAAGCTTGCTATCAATGCATTTCAAAAGAATGAAAGGAGACAGGGCACGATGTGGAGACAATGGCCATCTAAGTCTCACTTATCCATAACCCTCTCTTCACTCTATACAAGAAATTTGGCATTGTAACATAACAAGGATTCAATAAATCAGAGAGAAAACATAGAGCTTCCATAACTTTGTACACTATGTTGTTGCTTTCTCCCGGACTCTACTGCATTATTTGCTCTCAAAAACCTCTCTCTTTATAAAAAACGGTAAAACCTCTCTCTTTATAGAGGTTTTCAAAAACTATGTATAGATAGCTTAAACTCTCTTCATTGGGTGAGAGCGCAAATTGCATAGGCATGTCCTTCCTAACAATAAAGATCCTCTTCTGTTTTGAGAATCTGGTGGTAGTTAGGAAGTGGTTCAAAATGTCTTTGAAACTTTAATGGCTAGGTATTGACCAATAATTCCCATCTATAAAATATGTGACCTAAGTCAATGGTCACCATTAGGGGTCTTCTCCACTTTAATTGTAGTTGAATGCTGGATACTCTCATTGTCTGGCTCATTGGCTTTATTGTGTGCATTGCCCATTGTTTTCCTCTTTTTTGCTTGACTTGAAGTTTTTTGACTTTTTGGCTTGGAAGTCATCATGCCCGTCAATGCAGTTGACTTTAAACCCATGGCTTCCAATTCTAGCTGATAACCCATTCTCAAGACCTTTTCCTTCTTGATTTCTTTTGTGACTCTCCAGATTTTGCTTTGACTAGTAGTTGTTTTTACCCCAAGTTCCAGGTTTTGGACTTTTCGCTTCTGGTTCTCGCTTCCACAGCATGAACCCTTTGATATCAGCTACTGTGAATGCATGTGTGACTCATGACTTTTTCCCTAACTTCCAAGAGCATTCATGCAACATACTTGGGTGCTATATATTCATAAAAAGTGAATTACATTTGTAGGTAGCGAAAACCATAAAACCATAGAAAATTACTAGGGCCAAATTTTATCTGGACAATTCCAATAGTTTCTTTGGATGAATTAGGACCCCTTCAGCATGGGCTATGAAGGCCAATATTCATGCTGATTAAGCAATATATTTGATAATTCTACCCGTAGTCTATCAAAAAAATCAATTGAAAAATATTGATTTTAGCCGATTTAGCATGCTAAAAAATTGGCTAACAAGTGATTATGGCATCCATGGGATCCTCTCTCTTGGAGCAAGGAGAGAGATTGAACACTTCCAGTTATTATATTTGGAAAGTGAGGATGGAATCAATTTTGATTCTCCAAGATGTGATGGATATAGTACCTGGGATTGAGGAGGAGCCTCAAGTACTCCAAGAAGTACAAAGGTACAAGAAAAGGGTAAGAATGGCCCTTCACTACATTGAGATGAATGTCTCAAAAAATGAAGTTTTGAGAGAGATTAGTGGTTGCACCTCGGCCAAGGAGACTTGGGAAACTCTCAAAGCCATTTACGAGGCTAAGAATACTTCTAGACTACTCACTCTTAGGAACCAAAATTTTCAAAGGTATCAAAAGAGTGATGAGAGTGCTCCCAATTTTTTCATGAGAGTCAAGGATCTTCATAAAGAGCTTGCATGCATAGGTGATTATCTCAATCAAAGTGAATTAGTTCAAGTCATCCTTAATGGATTGATAGATGAGTTTCAAAACACTGTCTAATCCTATGCAATCAAGGAGGAGCTGCCAAGCTTGGAGGCACTTCGAGGAGTCCTCATTTATGAAGAATGTAGGCAAGAGAAGAAGCTCATGAAATGCAACAAGCTTTCATTGAAGGATGGTGGAGAGACAAAGCTCTATTCACCAAGGACAAGCCAAAGGGGAGGATCAAAGAACAACAACAACATTTCAAGAAGGACAAGGACAAAGAAAAAGCCAAGGATGGAGATGAAGACCATTCATCTCAAGCTTCAACATCTAATGGGAAGAAAAAGAAGATCATGTGCTTCTCTTTTGGCAAGAAAGGCCACTATGCCTCTAATTTCTTCAAAAAGAAGAATCAATTCAAGCAAGCTCACTAATGAGAAAGAGAGTGATGCTAATGAGAGTGATAGGGAGGATTCACTAATGATGTCTAGCTTTTCTTCCTCTTCCTTCAAGAATGATAATTTGTGGTGGATTGATAGTGGGGCAGTTCTCATATGTCTAGTTCCAAGAGTCTTTTTTCTAGTCTCAAGCCCTATGATGGTGTAAAAATGTCTATCTATATTGCAAATGATTTTGAGTGTAGTATTGAAGGAATCGGAATCATCCCTTTGAATGTAACATCATCAAAAGTTTTGTTTCTCAAAGATGTGCTTTATGTGCCAAAACTAATAAAGAATCTCATCAGTATTGTTAACAATGGTCTTGATGTCAAGTTTGATGTGGATACATGTATCATCAAGAGTGAGGATGAGGTGATATCTAGAGGATCTAGATTTGGTAGACTCTACAAACTAGATTCTAGTGAGAGTGCTAACATTTGTGATGTTGCCTACAAGACCAAGATCTCTCCAGAGATTTGTGGCATAAGAGATTGGGCCATCCCTATTTCAAAGCCAACATCCATGGTCAAAGATGGGAAAGCTATTGGATTGCCAAAGACTATATCAAAGGAGCTTCTACCTTGTGAAGCTTGTACTATTGCTAAGTCTCATAAGAGGCCTTTTCCAAGATCCAATATCAAGTCTTAACTTCCATTTGAGCTAGTTCAGTTGGATGTACACTTTGCATCTTCCAAGAGAAAAGGAGGAGCTACATGCTTTGTCACTTTTAGTGATGATTATTCAAGATTTTGTTGGGTGTATCTCTTATCTTCCAAATCTATGATGTTTGATGTATTTCTCAAATTTAATGATTATTGTGAGCAAGAGGGAGTTAGAAGAGAGTTCACTTTTGCCTATTCCCCTCAACAAAATGGGGTAGTTGAAAGGAAACATAGGACTCTTTGTGAATGTGCAAAAGCTCTTAGGTTAGAGGCATTTCTTCCAAAAGATTTTTGGGGAGAAAGTGAAGACACCTTTTCACTCGTGGCAAGATGGTCACGATAAGGATTATTATCTCTATTGCATATTATTTCAAGTGGAGGATGTTCCAACTTGATGTCTCCCATGCCTTCCTCAATGACTACCTTGAGGAAGAGATCCATATGGAGCAACCTAAGGGCTTTATCAAAGATGGTGATGATTCCAAAGTATGCTTATTGTTCAAAAGTCTTTATGGGCTCAAGCAATCCCCAAGGTCTTGGTATGCAAGGCTTAATGCATATCTCTTATCACTTGGATTCAATCTAAGTGCCTATGATCCATCTTTGTACATAAAGTTTGTAAATAACTATCTTGTTATTCTCATCATACATGTAGATTATGTCATTTTGTGTGGAAAATGCATGAAACTTGTTGATGAGACAAAAAGTGCTCTTGGTAGTGGATTCAAAATGCAAACTAAGTTGCCGAAATCCGAAGACACAGATCTCGGTCGATGAGGATCAATCCGACATGGACATCGGATTGCGACGTTCGACGTGGACATCGCAATTCGACGTCCAAAAATGTCGCTTGTGATTCGACGTGGACGTCGTCCAAAAAGCTGTCGGATTCTGACGTCTATAAATCCAGAATGATCCATAAAATTGTCCGATGGATGTCTGACGCCTATCTGACGTCTACTTGAATGTCGGATTCAGACGTCCCAAATACACGTCAACATCCATTTCATTACTCTTGTTAGACATAACAAATGCATCAAGCTTGTAAAGTCTACCTTGTCTATTGCCTCTAGCAATCAAGACATTTTCCTTAGTAATGAAGCAAACATCCCCAACAAACTTTGTCTTGTACCCTTTCTTTAACATTTGTCCAACACTTAGCAAATTCCTTGAAAGTGAAGGAATGTAAAGAACACCATCAAGCCTTACATTCCTATTAGTAGAAAGGCAAATAGGAATTGAGCCAATACCTTTGATTATACACTCACCACCATTTGGCATGTGAACCAATTTCTTGGTCCAACATAAGAGATCAAAGAAGTAAAAAACTCCTTGTAACTAGTCATGTGTGAACTAGATCCACTATCTATCCACTATGAATCCTTGTCACTTATACTTGACATTAGACTCGAGGAACACATCATGAGAGAATCACAAGAATCTAGATCCTCATTAGAAGTACAAAAGTTGCTTTGCTTGCTACCTTCATTACTTTGCTTCTTATGACATTCATTTGCAAAGTGACCTTTTATCCCACAATAAAAGCACTTGAACTTTGACTTATCTTTCTTTCTAAAAGAAGTAGAAGAGGAGGAGGAAGAGTGATCATCATGATCCAAGTTACCACCTTTGGACCATTTCCCTTTGCCTTTACCTTTGCCTTTGACTTTGCCTTTTGTGAAGAAAGCCTCTTCACCTCCACCTTGCAAGGATGCACCATCAAGCTTTGATTGCAACCTATGTTCTTCAGCCAATAAGATTTCTTGCAAGTCAACCACACTTGGCAAGATTCTTTGAATGACAAAACTTTGCACAAGGTTAGCATGTTCATCTAGCAAACCATTCAACATAACCTGGACTATTTCATTATCTTTTATGCTTTCATCAATGCATGCTAGATCATCACTTAAGGACTTAACCCTCAAGACAAATGCATGAGCACTTTTTCCCTCTCTTTGTCTACTAGAAAATATTTTCCTCCAAAGGGTCAATACCCTAGATGTGGACTTTGATTCAAAGAGCTTCTTCAAGGCATTCCATGCCTCACTTGCACTTTGACTTTTACCAACTTCCTTGAGAAGTTCATTGGTAACATTCATTTTAATAATATAAAGAGCCCTTTTAGCCTTCTTATCAAACCTTTGTTTCTCTTGAACTGTGGGTGGTCTCTCTTTAGTTCCTGCAACTATGTCCATGAGTTCATTCAACTCAAGTAAGGATTCCATCCTCACTTTCCAAGTAGAGTAGTTTGATGAACTCAAACCTATCATTAGTTTCTAACATGATCCCACCATTGGAAGCCATGAATATAATGATTCTTCAACTTTTAGAATCTGTCCTAATGCACCTAGCACTCACTTTTCTCTCAACAAATGATGGATTAGGAGATCTTAGAAGATCTAGGACCCTAAAACACTCTTATCTTGAACCTGGCTGGTTTCCAAGCATAAAAAGGAAGGTTGAAACACATGCAACACTTTGCACACACTAAGAATGGATTACAAACTCAAACCAACCTGAACACACTCTTGCTTAAGCTCTCAAACTTTCCAGCAAGTGACCAAATCAAGTTATGGTGTGAAGAGTTACTTGCATTCTTAGAAAATACACAAGACTAGGCTGCCAAGAATACCTAGAATTGAACAAACTTGATCAACATATGATCAATACACTAAGATATTGATATGTAAACCACACTTCTAAAAGTTTATAGACTCCAGCAAATGATAAATACAAGCTTTAGAGGTGAATGAAAGAGCACACTTAGTGAATCACACGACTAGCTTCACTAGCTTGTCAAATCTTGGTGTTTAGATGTAGATCTAAGATCACTTTACATGAGAGTGTTCCTTAACCTGTTAAGAACTTGAAAACACATTTGCATAATGGTTAAAACCTTCCAACAAATGCTCCAATCAAATGGCAGATATTTTTACTAAGTCATTAGGTAGATGTAAATTTGAGAGGCATTAGGGGAGTTTTGAGCTCCAAAAAGACGCTTTAAGAATTCGTGCAAGATGTAGTTTATGTTATTAAAATATTATTGCACTAATACTTTTGACTTGCCATAACTTTTTAATTGTAGCTCAAAAGTATGTGATTATAAGCCTTGTTGAGCATTTTCCAATGCACCAAACTGCGCTAAATTCGGACTTACTACTAAAAAGTTATGCCATTTTTAGTGTGGAATCAAAATGTGGACTCAAAAAGTTACGTTACGTAGATTTCAAATTTGAGTGTTTTGATTGGTCCATGTGTAAGAAAAAATTGAGAAAAAATATATAAAAAGAATCATTGCAAAGGGTCTTTTTTGGATTTAGAGCTCCTCTAATGTTTCGTACTCTATTAGGAATAGAAGAATGTAATTTTGTCATTGGGGGAGATTGTTAGAAATCAATGATAAACTTCATTTTGCTACTATTTACGATGTACATTAATGTTGACAGTTGTTACTAGCTGTAATTAGCCGTAGGCTAGTCTATTAGTCTACTCGTAGGTTTTCTCTCTCTATCAGGGTCCAGGGTTTATTTGTACATTTTATATTTAATATGATTTAGAGTGATAGAGTGATAGTGTATGTTCTTCTTCCGCCTTCTTGTGGTGATTGTTTATGATGAATGCTTGATGTTCCATATCTGATTATTGAGAGAGAGAGAGAGAGAGAGAGAGAGAGAGAGAGAGAGAGAGAGAGAGAGAGAGAGAGAGAGAGAGAGAGAGAGAGAGAGAGAGAGAGAGAGAGAGAGAGAGAGTTTTGATTAAGATTTAGAGTAGTAGATGACTAGATAGTGTTTGATGGTAATTGTATGTTTGATTTGTATGTTTGAATTTGCTTATAATAATGGTTCAATTGTGTAATATAGTGTTATTTTTTAATTGCTTGTGCATGTTAAAAAAATATTCAAAAAAAAAGAGAGCAAGCGTTTAAAGAGCGAGAAATTGCACGTTTGCACTTAAGCTTCAAGTGAGTTTACCGATGAGTTTGTGTTGTTTCAATTTTTTTTATTATTGGAATACGTTATCTAACATAGTAAGAAATTAAATGTAATTCATAATTTTCATTTGTCCAAAGCAATATCATAATTTATTGCATACACTAGCAATTAGTTAATATGCAAAGGTGAAATGTAGATAATTAAAATTCCCAATCCTAGGAAGGTGTGTAGCCCTTGTTTTTCTCCCGTTAAAGGCGAGGTTCTAATCTTTCCAACTTGCATGGAAAAACCTACATGCCACAGGGAGGGAATATGTGGTGACATTCTGAAATAGGACATAACCGCAAGGTTCGAATATTATAATTATCACATTCAGCTCTATCTATAAAAAGTACACATAAAACCGTATTGCGATGAATATAAAAAAAAAAGAGTGCAAGTGAATTTAAGTATTAATAATCATAGATCATTCTCCTCATTTACATCATTCTCATCATCACACAAGTCTTGATACTCATCTGAATCTAGGTCTAGGTATAATCGTAAATTTCCGATCGTGTTTCTTTGATGATGTGAGCTACCCTCATATTCAATCTCCTCTTCTTCTAATTCTATCTCATCCAAACGTGGGGGCCTCAAATTACTCCCAATTTGGTCTTGTATGATCGTAGGAATCTCATCACTTCCATTTGTACCTTCTTCTCTCATCATTTCGACATCATTTGGAGTTTGGATGAGTGGTTCAGGTTCTTCCAAAACATTGCCAAAATTGGGTGGTGGTTCGTCGTGTGTATCCAACTCAACAATATCTTTTCCTTCAAACACACGTCGTTTTCTTGCATTAAGTTGGATCACATACCACCATCTTGGGTCTATTCGAACTGGATGGAATATAATCTGTCTTATAAGATTGATACATAAATAATTGGATTGCGAATATTAATGACATTGGAATTTTAGAGTCTCACTTGTTCGCAATGTTGTGGCAATACTAAAGTGTCATGAGAGTCCATCAATATACATTTTGTTGAGTCGATTTGAAAAAACTTTGAGTTATCATTTCTAATCGTGGCGTTGCTTATCTCATCAACGGTTAAGAGAATCATGTGTGTAAACTCCATAGAGCAGGCTTGAAGCAATCTCCCAAGGTTTGGTTTCAGAGGATCAACAATTTCTTGTCGAACATGTTACTCATATATAATCTAATAAATCTCAACTTAACTCACTCACCAATGGACCCATGACTCAAATTGTCCAAGGGCCATTGTCCTCAGACAAAAGAAGAGGAGTAGAACTGTGAATATCCATATCATTTGATAATAGGTTCTCTTATCTATGTCATGATCAGTATTAGACCAAAGATAACTTTTGTAATCCGAGATGTATGTTGGGCAGGAGATGCAGACACTCATAGATCCACATTAGGATTTACATTTTTCCTCAATGGTGGTCCAATTTCATGGAACAGTCGCAAGCAAATTTCAATAATACTATCTATAAAGTCAGGGTATACCGCTATCTCTCAAACAACAAAAGAAATAGCGTTATTGTGAAACTTACTCTCGAACATTTTTATGAAGCAAAATGCTCCAACTATTGTCTACTATGAAAGAGTTTAGTTTGGAGTTCTTGACAATAGATATTTTTACAAAGGCATTGAGCTTGGATGCACACAAAAGGTTTTGTGAACTAAGTTTGAAGGTCAAAGTATTCATGGATTCAAATTAAAGGAGAGTGTTGGATTTATTCGGACAATTAATGCAAAGTCATTTGAATAATCAATCTTTAAATTACATCAGTTCCTCTATCTAGTCTTCTAAAATTCTTCAAGTTAAACATAGTCTGTAGAAATACATGAGAATAGCTAACAGTCGAATTAAAGAAAATGGAGGTTTTTAGACTATCAAAAATTAACAAAACTTGTTTCCACTCGTTCTAAAGCTAACGACTTACCTTGGCTGCTTTGCCAAGTAGTTTCCAAAAATCCCTGCTGGGTAAGTGACAACGCATTATGGCTAAGTGCCAATTGTGATTTGTGACCAAGTAGCTATCTTCAATTGTCATTTGGATAAGCCTAAACAACATTCATAAAGTAGTATAAATAGTTGATCACTTTTTAGGTTAACTCTATAATGAGAACTCAGCCCTTTTTTGTATTAATCTTGTAGATTAACATAGTGCATTGTTATAAATGTGAAAGATTTCAGATCCATAAAGATCTAAATCCATAAAATGATCTTGGATTAGAAAAAGAACATGTCACCAATCTTGCCAATGTAGAAAAATCAGCATCTACACATAAAATGAGATGAAAACTCTAATAGATCTTGATCAAACATGAATCAAAACATAAATAAAAGCTAATGTCTATACATAAATAATAGCCTACTGTATTTCACACGTGTGAACTTGAAAATAACAAATATTGATCATTCTACACATAGAATTGCAAGATATCACAAGTATAGTGCACCAAATGGATAGTAGAACCCAAGAGAACCATGTATAAGCATGAATGAGATAAGAGAGAGAGAGAGAGAGAGAGAGAGAGAGAGAGAGAGAGAGAGAGAGAGAGAGAGAGAGAGAGAGAGAGAGAGAGAGAGAGAGAGAGAGAGAGAGAGAGAGAGAGAGAGAGATTATTCTCTCTATCCATGAGTTACATCCTTCTATAATAGGTCCAAAACCTAAATTGTCACTTGGTTTTCCTCTAGCATGAAAAATCCCTTTAGGACTAAATTCAATGTACCCAACATTCCAATTTGAATCTATTCAAACTCGACTTCTAAACTTTCCCACACTTTCCAAAAGTGTTTATTCAAATGCATTTAGACTAATATAACTTTGAAAAGTCAGACTCTAAGTCTAATATAAAGTTGGCTTCAATTTGTCAAATAAACAAATGTAGCAAATATGATTAAACTAGTTGAATCTTTCACGCTCCCTCTTCAACTAGTTTAAGCATAGACTTTGATAACATTCCGGGTCCTATCAGTTGATAAGGATCAATTGGCCTCGCCACGAGCCAAGTCGATGGGACACGCGTCCCGCCAACGGCAACCTGGGTCATGCATGAGTTGCCTGAGTGAACAACTATATATACAGTGTAATTTCATTTTGAGAAATACAGTTGCCACATGAGCTTGGTGTGGAGAGTGTTTTTTTGTCTGTGTTACTATGTAGCATGATCTGTGTTCCTGTTCGAAGCAAATTCTAAGTTGGTATCAGAGCTGTACAAGGAGTGTACACAGTACAATATCGCCGTTGAAGAGAGCTTCGGGAGAACTGTCTTCTGAGAGTTCGGGGTTTACTGTGGGTTGAAGATGGAATGAAAAGCATTGGTGCAGAGAGTTTAGCACACAAGAGCTTGAGACTGTGTGAGGATTTAGAGACAAGAGTTGTTGGTTGAATCAAAATCTCAACAAACAGAATTTTGAAATTCCGAAGGAAGGCTATTCGGTGTTTGCAGTCAGTGTGCACTCAATTGGACACCGTTTGACAAATGGATTGAAGCATCAGATTTCTAGTAGTAGGACGACCTCAGAGCATGAGGATAAACCTGTTAGAAGACTGTGAATAGGAAGCCAAGAGTAGTTTTCTGAGAAAAACCAAAATTTGGGTTTGAAAGCTCAAGAAAGTGGATTTCTCTCCATTCTGAACCTTTTTGGAAGCTGTGAGAGGAGGGCACCCTAGCAGTGCGAATCAGGCCTGAGATGGCCATGGTTGGCCGTGGAAGCGTGAGAGTGCTAGTTCGATTCTCTGAGAGCAACCATAGCTAGAAAGCAAGAAGAGCTTGCAAGGAGAAAGAGAGAGAGGAGCGCGGATCTTGTGCGCGACCAACGGGGACATCAACTCAGTGTCAAAAGGTGTATAGCGGCGCAAGATGAGGTTTCAATGCACAAGAATGCATGTGACCACAGGATTGGACTCCTATTGGGTCAACGACCATGATAGATTACTTAGGGAACAATCTGGACCATAAGATCATGGTGGGCCATTTGATGAAGTAGAAAAGGTCTTGAAGGGTCTTAAAGTGCATTTTGGCCTTCAACTTCATTAAAAATTTTCATACTGAAATTGGAGTTGGGTCCCTTCACAAGTGAAGTGTGAAGTTTCTTCAAGGTGAAAAAACAGTTAAAAAACAAGGAAAATCCCTATTTTTGGGTCCTTTGTCCGTTTTGATCCAAACGAAAGGCTATAACCTCCAAACGAAGGGCACCCGGACTATACCTACAAGTACGGTACAACAAAAGAGAGTGATTGCAGTGGAGAAAGTGTTCAAAGTGCGCCAAAAGTGATTTCACCATTCCATTGGGCGCGTAGTTGGGAGTTGACGACTGAGTGCATTTTGGAAGGTGACGCCAATTTGGCTTTCAATTTGGTGGAAAAGTGGCGAGTGGTCTGGAAAGGGAAAAAGTGCAGGTCATTATTTTCAACTTCTGACATCACGATTGGCCTCGGCTACTGCTTTTAGCCTACAACAGAAGTTTCAAGCAGTTTTGTGATGACAAACATGGGAGAGTCCATTTTGAGTGAAAATAACAAATTGGACGAGATTTCCAACTATGCAGTGTAAAAATTCAAAATGAAAAACATACTAATGGAGAAAGACATGTGGGAAGTCATCACAGGTGATGGGAGAAGGCCGCCAAATGAAGCGGATATCAAAGTGTTCGACAAAAAGATGAGGAAAGCTTTGACCTTCATTAACTTGTCAGTGAAGGATCACATCATTACCCACAATTCTGATGCTGTTACACCCAGACAGACATGTGATGTCCTAAAGGAGCAGTTCAAGACATCAAATCCGTCTAGAATCATGTTTCTGAAGTCAAAACTGAATAGTGCCCGAATGGAACAAGGAGAGCACATTCAGACATACATGACCAGAATCAAGACAATGAGGGATGAACTGCATTCTATTGGTGAGCGCATACGTGATGTGGAGCTGGTGCACAATGCATTGTGCGGCATTGCAGAACCCTATCAGATGTTTGTGATTGGAATAGCATCAAGAGAAAGATTGCCAACCTTTGACGAGCTCACATGAATCTTGATGCAAGAAGAGCAACGACGAGAAATGGTGAAAGCTAGATGTCAAAATACTGACGATCAGGCACTTGAGACACGCCAAAAACAAGGCAAGGACAAGGGCAAGAAGAAATCTAAACAACAATTTGCCAAGACTCAAGAGGATGAGGGATCTTCCAATAAGACCAAGAAAAAAGGCAAGTGCTTCCATTGTGGTAAAAAGGGCCATTGGAAGAGTGAATGTCACAAATTCCTGGCGGAACAAGGCAAGGGGAAGCCAAAGCAAGCATGTAACCTTGTCGATGAGGGTGAGATTGAAGACTCTAGCATCTTCATATCTACATTGTCATCTAATCAAGATGATCAAGCGTGGTATATTGACTCGGGAGCCACAAGACACATGACAAGTAACAAGAATTGGTTCAGTAGCTTGAAAGTGTTGGATAATAAAACGTCCGTTTCACAAGCAAATGGTGATGTGTGCAAGATCAAGGAGATAGGCACTATTTCAATCCAACTACCTGATGGCAATAGCAGAATGATCAGGGAGGTACTTTACATACCAAGTTTGAAGAAAAATCTACTTTTGATTGGAGTCATTACTGATCAAAAGTTGAAAGTAGAATTTGCCCATGATCGTTGCTTTGTGAAGGATGTGAACCAAAAGTTCAGAGTTATTGTGGATGGAGTAAGGGAGCCCAATACTAAATTGTACAGGTTGAATGCTACAATCAAGGGGCAACATGGACTCGTATCATCCATTCCATCACAAACTGAGTTGTGGCATAAGAGGCTTGGTCACTTGAAGTTAGGAAGCCTCAGTTTGATGAGAAAATTGGAGATGGTAATAGGATTGCCTACCATAGAAGACCACTTAAAATCAATGTGTGAATCATGTGTATATGGGAAGTAACATCAAGAGAAGTTCAATAAAGGGGGTGTTGCAAGGGCAAAGAACATCTTGGATTTAATCCAACAAATTTATGTGGGCCTATGAGGACCATGTCCTTAGGTAAAGCCTTCTATTTCATGACCTTTATTGATGATATGTCACGTAAGACATGGATCTACTTCTTGAAGAAGAAATTGGATGCATTTGACAATTTCAAGAGCTTCAAAGCATTGGTCAAAAATCAGACAAGTAGGAAGGTCAAAGTCCTAAGATCAGATAGTGAAGGCGAGTACAAGTCTAATGACTTCAATGATCTTTGTGATCAATGTGTGATTAAAAGACAATTTATGCAAGCTCATACTCCTGCTCTCAATGGTGTAGCTGAGCGCAAGAATCGTACATTTGTGAAAAGTGCCAGATCTATGTTAGCTGAGATGACACTACCAAAAGATTTTTGGTTAGAAGCATGCAGTACAGTAGTCTATTTTCAAAATAGAAGTCCTACCATTTCCATACCAAAGATAACACCTGAGGAAGCATTCACGAAGAAGAAGCCAAAGGTGAACCACTTGCGAATCTTTGGATGTGAAGGCCTTTGTACACATTCCTAAGGAAGAGAGACAAAAACTTGATGTAAAAGATGTCAAGTGTATATTCCTAGGATATGATGATCGTGTGAAGGGCTATAGATGTTTTGATCCAGTGAAAAACAAAATCCATGTAAGCCGAGATGTTATCTTTGATGAATCCAAGATGTATGAAGACGAGGATGATGAGAAGATAGATACATCTAGTGGGAAAGATGGTATAGTAAGGATACCTCCTGATGATGATCCATTCATTGACCTTCCACGTGATGAATATGAGGATACATCTCAAGATACTACTACTCAACCTCAAGAGACAGGTTGGAAAGGTAGAGACAAACCTTTTGGTGCAAGAAGGATTAAAGTTGCAGGTGACAAACACAAGGAGAAAGATGTACCGTGAGATAAATTTTCACCAGGAAGCCGATTACTTGACATGAAGCTCCCTAAGTGTTTTGAGAGATTGTTGGAGAGCCACGACATGGATGACTTTCCATGATCATCTAGCCAAGGAGAGCTACGAAGATCAACAAGAGAGAAGACACAACCTAAAAGGTATGAAGCAAATTATGCTCTCTTATCTAGCATTATTCAAAGCAAAGAACCTTCGACTTATGGTGAAGTGAAGGATGATGACATTTGGGTCAAGGCCATGGGAGAGGAGATGAAGTCAATTGCTAAGCATAACACATGGGATTTAGTAGAACCACCAGTTGTAAAAAACCCATTGGTTGCAAATGGGTATACAGAACTAAGTACCATGCAGATAGAAGTATAGCAAAGCACAAGAGTTGAAGCGCTTTGAGATCAACCTCTTGATCTTCAACTTCACCATCAAAGTCATTGAACAAACTTTGTTTTCTAGATCCATTACTTGATTTTACAGCAAGATAACATCCATCCACTTGCATAGCTCCATGTACACAAGAAGATCCTCCAAAAGATGTTCCAATATTCATAAAAGCTTGATACTCACGATCTATTGCTTGGATACACTCCTCTTCTTTCCTTGCTTGATCTACACTTGTAGGTTCATCTAAAGAGGTCAGGAAAGCAACATAATTTCCAAAAACTATTTGCTTACCCTTTCCTTGCTTGATCTACACTTGTAGATTCATCCAAAGAGGTTAGGAAAGCAACATGATGTCCAAAAACTACTTGCTTACCCTTTTGTTCATATGTGAGCCTTGAAGGTACTCGTCTTTCCCTTGATGTTGGGCCTTGGCTTTTGACTTGATGAAGGTCCATCATCATCAGCATCCAAGGTAGAATCCTTTTCATCAACATCAAGAATGTTAGATCCATCCACACTACCATCAATCATGCTTGAAAACACTTTTGGAATGTTCCCCTCATAAAAAACGACATGTCTACCGACAATCAGTTTGTTAGTAGAAGGAATGTAAACATTGTAGGCTTTACTCACCTCACTATATCCAACAAAAATACCTCTTCTTGAAGATGGATCCTCTTTGGTCCTATCATCAAGAGTAATGTTGACATAGCATGTGCATCCAAAGGTTCTTAGAAAGTTGACACACGGCCTCCTCTTGAATAACATCTCAAAAGATGTCCTTCCATCCAAAATAGCACTCGGCCACATATTGCACAAAAAATTGGCACGCAACAAAGCTTGATCCCAAAATGGTTTGTCAAGATTAGCACTTAACCTCATAGCTTTAGCACTTTCACATAAAGTCCTATTCTTCCTTTCAGCCACTCCATTATGTTGTGGGCCCTCTTGATCCCATGCTCATTACAAAAGGCCTTGAACTTGGTACATACACACTCACCACCATTATAGATCTAGTATAAGGTAGTCTATGTGACTTAGACAAAGCACAAGATTCAACAACTAGTTGATATTTTCACTAAGCCACTTGTTGGAGAAAAGTTTGATAAGTTATATCAAAGCTTTCTATACTTAAAGTTTGTTGACTTTAAAGCTATGTATATGACTGTATAAAAAGTAGACTCTACTTTAAGGAAGAGAGTTAGAATTAAAGTAGAATCACCGTGCTACTGTACTGTGTGGGTCCTATCAGTTGATAAGGATCAGTTGGCCTCACCACCAGGCAAGTTGATGGGACATGCATCCCACCAACGACAACCTGGGTCATGCATGGGTTGCTTGAGTGAACAACTATATGTATAGTGTAATTTCATTTTGAGGAATAAAGCTGCTATGTGAGCTTGGTGTGAAGAGTGTTTTCTGTTTGTGTTACTGTGTAGCATGATCTGTCTTCTTGTTCGAAGCAAATTCTAAGTCATAAGTACCATAAAGCTACCTTAGCTCCACTATTGCTAATTGTAGTAATTCCATGAACATCCGAATGTATAATTTGAAAAGGCTTTGCAGATCTAGATGCAGATCTAGTATAAGATAGTCTATGTGACTTAGACAAAGCACATAACTCACAAACATGATTGATGCCACTTAAGGAACTTGGAAGACCTATCACAATCTTCTTCCTAGCCATTACCTCCAATGACTTGAAGTTGAGGTGTACCATCCTTTTATGCCAAACCTCTTGAATAGGTATTTTCTCCCTTGCAACACATCCAACTTGGTTAGAAATAACACAAGCATCTAGTTTGAACAACTTGCCTTGTCTTTTACCTTTTCCAATCAAGACATCCATCCTTTTGGTCAAACAAGCATCTCCATCAAACTCCACCTTGAGGCCTTTACTTAGCATTTGACTCACACTAAGCAAATTCTTGGTAATAGATGGAATAAACAAGACATCCTCCAAATGAACATTCCTATTTGTAGAGAGAGAATTAGGAATTGTGCCAATCCCTTTGATTGCACACTCACCATCATTGGCCGTGTAGATCACTCTCTTGTCATCTCCATATGCCAACAAAGAAGTGAAGTACTCTTTGTGAAAGGTCACGTGTGAACTTGCTCCACTATCAATCCACCAAGGATCTAGATCTCTATCATTAACAAGCATACATGAAGACATCACAAAAGCATCATCATTTGTATCTTGAACATCCAAACCATCCTCATCAAGAGTAGGATTACCTTGCTTGTCTCCTTGATCTCTCTTCTTCTTGTAGCAATCACTTGCAAAGTGGCATTTGATGCCACAATAGAAGCACTTGAGCTTTGATCTGTCCTTCTTTTTGCCATTTAAAGAAGCATCCACTTGATCTTGTCCTTTACACCACTTACTTTTGGTCTTGCCCTTGAATTTTTCCCTTTGTGAACATAACATCCTCTTGAAGTGTCAATGTAGATCCACCTCTTGCTTGAAGCCTATATTCCTCATTGATCAAGATCTCTTGAAGATCCATCAAACCTGGAAAAGTATTTTGAATAGCAATACTTTGAACAATGTTAGCATGAGCATCCAACAAGCCATTAAGAATTACTTGAATAAGCTCTCTTTCCTTAATGCTTTCATCAATGCAAGCCAACTCATCATTCAATGCTTTCATCCTCAAAACAAAAGTACTTGGACTTTCTTCATCTTTTGCAAACAAGAACATATTTGCCTTCTTAGAGTCAACACTCTAGAAGTAGACTTGGATTAATACAGCTTCTTCAATGAATTCCAAGCTTCCAAAGACGATGTACACTTACCAACTTCCTTGAGAAGCATTAGGGGAGGTCCAAGCGCTATAAGAGTCCTTTGTAAAGATACTTTTTTTGACTTTTCAACTATTCGATGTCCACATATTCTAATAATATTTTTACATGTGTGCAAGACCGTAACGGTGTTTGCCGGACAAATTTTTTTTATAATTTTTCAGGCATATTTTTAGCCAGTTCAAAACTCTCGCTAGGCAGAGTTGATTTCATTCGTTTGATTCGAATGTGTATAGTCTTGAATCATTCTGGTCGCTCCATTAACTATTCCGTTTGTTATGTCTAGATTCGTAAGAACCATGATTTTTGGATTCTTTGCAATTTGGTCTAGTGGATGAAATGACGAGTCCTCAAGCCAGGATTTTAATTCTGGATTGTTTGATGCATTTGTTTTGACTGGTACGTTTATGATATTCTTCTCTTGAAGAATTTTTGTAATGCACATTTGTTATATCTTTTGACATTTTCTTTGTGCGTGCATATTATTGTCACGGTAGAGCTAATCATTTTCAAAACTTCTTCTTCTAAAATTATTTGTTGATTCAATGTATCGTTGATTTCTTCTAATATTGGCTTTCTAAATCTTATCATGTTTAAAAATAAAAGAAATAAAACATCTGACGCGTGTCAAATCGAATAAGTCAGGTGGATCTAAATCGCCATTTTCCAATATAAAGATGTCGAGATGTGGCATATCGAACATAAACTATCAGTTTTATGTTTACATATTGCTGGCAATTGTGCATGATTGCCTACTAACAACAGGATGAAATTCTGAAAAGACAGACGATATGGATTTGATTTTACTTGATTTATTTGGTGTATGACAAGCTCTAACGTTTGAGTAGTCATCATAGACATTTCGTCGATAATAATGATATCAGCAGTAAAGATTTTTTTGTAACGCACATCAGTAGGCATTAGATTTCGTATATAGAGAGCATTAACAGGTGTGTAGAATGCTCATATTTTGTTATTTTTGGATCCACACATGGGAAGTACAGTGGAGTACTATTATTTTATAGACAACAGCTTCATTTTATCATATATTTAATGTTTGATCAAGTTCTTATTGAGTTTGCATCTCTTTCATTGAGCAGATGATGATTTTGAACATTGGCAATGTTGTTGATTGTGTTGTCTTTCTAACCAAAGATCAAAGGACACATTTTGGATCTTAATGATCTGGAATTCTTCACATGGTATCAGTGCTCTTGTGTTTCAAGTTATGAAACTTTTGTAGGTCAAAACTCAATGTAGGGTTATGTCCTTGAAGAGTTCTAATTTCCTACTTGGTTTATTGGATTTGGATGATTTTTAATTTACTAGGAAGGTTTTTTGGAGGCTACAAGATTCTATATCAAGTTTTTGACAATTGCATGTAGAAATTGGAAGATTCAATTTTTTGTGATTTTGACAAAACCCTAATTTTGATTGGATTCCTATCGTTTGAAGTTGCTGGACTTTCATAGGGACTTTAATGGAGTGTGTTTCAATCTTGGGAAGTGGCAAGATTCATTAGATTGCTGGTAGATCATAGGTTGATCAAGAATTCTTCATTCTATGTGTTGATTTGCTAGGTTTGGTGCAAGAAAGAGATTTGAGAGGTTCCATACCTTTGTGATTTCTTCTTCAGTTTATTTGTAGATATATTCAAGAGAGTTCTTTGTGCATTGGAACAGGTTGAATGAAGAAGATCATGTCATTGCAACATGGCTACAAGTGGTGGATTCATGTTGGAAGGCAATGATAGGCATATCTCAAATAACTATTCATTGTGGAAAGTGAGGGTGGAATCACTTCTTGAGATGAATGGTGTTTTGGATATTGTTGTAGGTTTGGAGGAGAGACCAGCAACTCAACAAGATCAAATGAGGTATGATAAGAGGGCCAAAAGAGCTCTACACATGATTAAGATCATTGTTACCAATGAGCTACTCAAGGAGATTGGTAAGGGCCATTCATCTCAGGAGGCTTGGAAAGCTTTGAAGAAGCTTTATGAATCCAAGTATACATCAAGAGTACTTATTCTAAGAAGATAAATCTTTCAAAGTTTGAAAAAGAAGGAAGAGAGTACTCATACTTTTGTTTTGAGGGTTAAACAATTCAATGATGAGTTTGCATGTATTGATGAGAGCATTAAGGAGGTAGAACTTGTTCAAGTTATACTTAATGGCTTGTTGGATGATCATGCTAATCTTGTTCAAAGTTTTGCTATTCAAAAGACTTTTCCAAGTGTTGTGGATTTGCAAGAGATCTTGGTGAATGAGGACTTTAGGCTTCAATCATCTCAATATGAAGATCAAGGTGAGACTTCCTCTTTTGGCAAAAAGAAAGATAAGTCTAAGTTGAAATGCTTTTATTGTGGCATCAAAGGGCATTTTGCTAATGAATGTTTGAAGAAGCAAAGAGATGAAGGTAGCATGCAAAGCAACTTTACTTCTAATGATGAGGATCTAGGTGGTTGTGATTCTCTTTTGATGTGTTCTTCAAGTCCAAAATCAAGTGAAGGTGACAAATTCATAGTGGATTGATAGTGGAGCTAGTTCACACATGACTAGTCACAAGGAGTTCTTTACTTCTTTGGTCACTTATGATAGATCCAAGAAAGTGATTCACATGGCAAATATTCATGGTGGATTGATAATGGAGCTAGTTCACACATGACTAGTCACAAGGAGTTATTTACTTATCTGGTCACTTTTGGCAAATGGTGGTGAGTGTGTGATTGAAGGTATTGGTTCAATTCCTATTTGTCTTTCTACTAATAGGAAAGCAAGACTTGAGGGTGTTCTTTACATTTCTTCAATTTCAAAGAATTTGTTAAGTGTTGGTCAAATGATAGAAAAGAATACATGGTAAAATTTGATGGTGATGCTTGTTTTACTACAAAGGAAGAAATCCTGGTTGCTAGGGCAATAGACAAGGTCGGCTTTTCAAGCTTGATGCTTTTGTTACGGCTAACAAAAAGGATGGAATGGAAAAGGAGATTGGTCTTAACTTTCTAAAGTTCGCTTTTAGCATCAATAAGATTGGTGGATTTTATGTAAAGTCTAAAAAGCTTCCTTATGCTAGAGTTCAAAGTAGGATGATCTTTGAATGATGTCATTGTCAATGATAGTCAAGAAGAATCTTTATCATATGAGTCATTACCTAAAACATTGAGTAAAAGTTCTTGTTTGAGAAAAGAGAGTACTTCAATCATCCCTCGCCAAGTTTTCATGTCAGTTACACCAAGTCTTCTTGTGACATCCTATAGGATGCTCGTGAAGTTGGTTCTGTTCCTGGTACCAACTCAATTTTATGGTCCACTGGTCTTCAAGGAGGTCAATTTTTCTAGCAAATCTACCACCTGCTTTGGCAAGTTTTCTTGTTGCGCATTTTTCCTTTCTAGAACCTCTCGGTAGATACAAAGAAAGCACTTTGACATTTTTCCTTTTGCCATTCTTTTTATCACTGATGCAACCACTAGACTTTGTTCAATGTTCACATCCTTTACATATCCTCCGGACAGGGCTTTGGTCATACAGATTTGTCCCTTGTAATCCAAGAGAACCAAGTTTGAGCTCCTACCCAAGATTGCAATACAGTGTTCATTTAACCAAGGGAGGCCCAAAATCACATTGAAGGCATCCATCTCCAAAATCAGAAAGCTAAGTTTAGCCTTCCATCTCCCAATCTACACCAGGATGTTCAATGTTGCTTTGTCTACATCTATTACCCCCTTTGCTATTTCTACTTTGAGGGTTGATGTCACATTCCTAGTCGGCAAGTTGAATTGTTCCACTATGCTCCTTGAAATATAGTTATGTGAAGCCCTAGAGTCGATCATGAGATTTGACTTCCTCCCCGTGATTTTTCCAGATAGGAATAATAATCTCAAACCAATCTTGGAGGTTGCCCCATGGAAGCTCCTTTCCATACTTGTGTGTCGTCCACCCACAAATGTAAACTCCTCTCTCAACTCTCAACTAGATCAAATCACCTAGAACAAATTAAGCAACCAGGGGCTATTTAGGTCCAAACAAGCACACAACAAATGAACATACCAACCAAAGAAAACATAGAGGATCCTTCTCAAGCCACATCCCCCTTGAGACCAGACGTAGGACCTTTGCCTAGCCGCACCCACACAAATCTATCACAGAATCAACCCACAGGGAAACATCCATCCAACTATCCATGCTTTCACCATTAAGCAACACATTGTCTCAGTCACGTCCCACCAACTCTGGTCGATAGCTCTTATTATTAAATGATCGGTAGCTATCCTGCATCGGCAGCTAACCACCCGTGCTTTACACCCAAAATCGAGCAGCATCTCTGTATCAATGGTTAACCCGTACAGTTTGAATATGTCACCCCGCACCCCACAAGGCACAGATTGCATGCTTTCACCAACCTAATGGTAGCACATTGACTCATCTGTCCTACGTGCAGACGGTGCTAGGCCTGAACCGCGAGAACTAACTGTGCTTACATCTCAAGGGCACCACCTTGCCTCATCAAGTCCCCCGTTCTATCGACCACCCTTACACTATGGGCATCACCTTGGACAACAACTGTCCTGACAAATCCCAAAAAGTGGCCATCTTTGTGAGACTTGCGTAGCTGACCGGCTAGTCGGCTTTGATACCACATGTTGCATCAGCGTCTCAAAGGGCACTGGGACTTGAGCAGTTTTCCCAACACACGCTTAAGTCTAACATGTTAAAATTGGAAAAACAAATCATATTGATTTTTTGGCTTGCTACAAATGTTGTACCATGCAAGTATGTAGCTCATAAATGCAAAATGCCAAGTTTGGCCTACATAGAACTCGAGCTACATGGTTATGTAATGTCTAGTTTGAAGAATACAACTTGCATATAGTTTGTAGACATAGAATTGGCAAATTCATGCTTGTAGAAACTCGTGGCAATTCACATGCATTAATTTTAAGTGATCCATAGTGACATGCAAGGCATGCACAAAGTGTAATGGACACATGCATGATGATTTGTACTTTGTTAGTTAGAACTAGCACACTTGTAAAAAGTTGGTAGAATTTCATGCATGGCAAGTGACAAATGTCATATAGACTCTAGATGTCACTTTAGTTGTCATTTTGGAATGGATAGATGTGGTTCTACCTCGAGCTACCTCAAACTCCATAAATATGTGTAGCTCCTCTCACAATCAATGATGAAGAACCAAAGTTTTGTAGCTACCTCATGCCATTTTGGATCTAAACTATTTTGCTTGTTATCTCTCTAGCTTTCTCTCTCTACACTGAAATCTTGTACTTTTATTCATTCTTTGATTTATTGCTATCATAATATGATGTTTCGCATGCTAGATAAGACAAGACCAAATATAAGACAAGACTTGTAGCGAAGGGATTAAGACAAGACCAAATATTAGTCGTCTATTACCAGAAAGAACAACTAGAAAGATCAGACAGAATGAATGATAAGCATAGCAATATTGACATAGATCTAAACACAGAACAAAGAACTATATCAGATTAAGTATATCATGTATACATGTCAATAAGCCCTTTTTGAGTCCAAAAAGGGCCCTAATGTAAGTTCTATTTATAATGCAACGTTTAATGTTCTGAATATTGTACAGATTGCATGGATTTGTTGCACTTGCAAGAGGAACAACAACCACAAGTGGAGACTCTATTGACCAAATTTTGCAACTAGAGAGAACTTGCAAGTATGATTTTTTCCAAGAAAGTAGGTTTTCTGACCAATGTTTTATTGGTGAGACGTGCTATCTGTTTAAGATGTCTACAATGGGACCTGCTTCTGGAGTGGATTTGGTAAATCATATGAGGCGTACTGGTCAGGGGGACTTGCGTAAGTCATGGGTACAATTCAAGGCATGTGTGGGGATGGACAATAATATCATGCCATGTGTACGATCCAAGCTACTATATTTGGATAGTGACCAATGCACTTATGTGGATATGACTCAAACTATTTGCAACATTACTAACTTGTTCGTGTTCGGTGTGTGCAACATCCGGAGCTATTGACAATAGCAACATGTGAGATGAAGGAAGAGGATACTGACTTGCAAGCTTTTTTGGGAGATGCTCAATTCGTTTATGGTTTGCAACGGAGATTCATAAAAACATAATCTAAATCATTACCAATAGTATCTAATTTAATTGCACATATTTGTCTATCGTAGTGTAATTCAAAATCTTACCATATAATGTGTTATATGATTAACACCCCATGCACTTTGAATTGCATCCAATTCATTGGTTGTTTTTTGTATCATTTGTACATCAGTATTTGAAAATTTATCTTTTCTCAAGTATTTCACCATGTTGTCTAACTTTTTTCAAACTTCTACTTTGTGTATACGAGTAGAACCTTCTTCTTCAAAATCTTGAGTTGCTGCAATAATTTCTTTCCAAACCGTGTATTGAACCTTGGATTGTTTGCCAGAATAATTTGATAAAAATCTTCGAGCTTTAGATCCTCCAATGCTCGACTTGCATAGAATATTTCCTGTTTTACCTGATAGCTTGTCATCTTTTTTTATTTCAATGTGGCCTTTATGTAAGCCTGCTTTGGACAACACATCCTCTAATCTAGAAATAGCTTCCTTCGCAGAGGCCTCTGGTTCAGAATTCCATGCAAACAAGATGTGAAGATATATTATTTTTTCAATAATACGCACCTCCGCATGCAATGTATAGATATGAACATTTCGTAGAGGTATCAATAGTATAGGTTTCCAATTAGGATCTTCTCGATCTCTTGATATTCATGTACTCCTTGTCATGTCTTTTGCTATTTTCATGTAGTACAAATAAGGGTCTTAGGAGTTAGCGCCATGCGATACATTGAACATACATTTTAATGTCTTCAGATCTCCTGCTAAATGCCATTCAATGTAAACGAAAGAGGTTTATGATGGACCAGCTAGGACATAGCCAATGAATCTCATTGAACTAGGAGAACCAGAAAAGATTGTGCAAGTTGGAACGCAACTTATCCCAGAGCAGTTTCAAGCACTAGCGAAGTTGTTTATAAGTATCAAGATTGTTTTGCTTGGACTTACAAATGATCTAAAAGGGATTCCAACATCTGTGATTGAGCATACAATTCCCCTGATGCCTAATGTAATTTTAAAAGTCACAAGATTCTATCGCTGTTATCCAAACATTACTGATCTTATTAAGAGAGAGATTACTTGAAGCTGATTTCATCTATGAGATTGAGCATACTGAATGAGTTTCACCAATTGTCGTCATTCTTAAAAAGAGTGGGAAGATGAGAATTTGTGTGAATCTCAAAGCTTTGAACAAAGTGATGCAAAAGGGTCACTTTCCATTACCCTTTACTGAAAGCATATTGGACCACCTTGTTGGAGCAAAAGTCTAGTTTTTTGGATGGATTTAGTGGTTACAACCAAGTCCAGATCACACCTGCGAATCGCCATATCACAAATTTTGCAGCAAAATGAAAAACTTATGCTTATAAAGTTATGTCGTTTGGACATTGTAATAGACCTAGTTCATTTCAAAGAGCCATGCAATTCGTCTTTAAAGACTACTTGCAAAAGTTCCTTGAAATCTACTTGTACCATCTCGGAGTTCATAGTGCCAATACAGACCATCTGGATCATTTGAAAAAAGTATTTGAACGTTGTCGCAGGTACCAAATCTCCTTAAATCCAAAAAAATGTCAAATTTCGGTAACTCATGGAGCTGTTCTTGAACATGTGATATCATGACATGGCATTGCTACGGATTATTCCAAGATCAAATTCATTGTGGAACTACTGCCACCGGGAATATTCAAGGAGTATATATTTTTATGGGTCATGCAAATTACTATTGGATATTCATTTTATCTTTTGCGGATTTAGCTCGACCTATATATAAGTTGACCATTATACCTATTTGGACGACTGAAGCGTTGGAAGCATTTGAAAAATTGAAGAAAGCTTTAGCTTTTGCACCAATTTTATGAGCAATTGGACAATAGAGTTTCATGTTCATACTGATCCATCAAAATATGCTATTGGATCAGTTTTGATGCAGCCAGGTGAATACAAGAAGGACTATCCCATCAAATTTGCAAGCAGACAACTTACAGATCTTGAAAAGAATTATTTGACAACAGAATGAAAAGTGTTGGCCATGGTTTTTTTTGCTAATTTTTTTTGACATTGTTTAATGACAACGCATTTTGTATTTTATTGTGATCACTAGTCGCTACTTTATTTGGTGAACAAGATGTGCAACATGGGACGTATTGCAAGATGCTACTTTAATTGACCGAATTTGATTTTCCAGTTGTGGTTCGAAAAGGCAAACAACATTATCTTGCTGACCATGTTTCAAGAATTGAATCAGCAATAGTTAATAGTGAAGTGGATGACGAACTACCAGATGCTACGTTGTTTTATGTCAAAGCAGTACTCGAGTGGGCTGCAAATATTGTTGAATATCTGATGTTAGACCAACCTAACTACTCTATGACAAAAGTACAAAAAAAACAATTAATTCTAAAGGCACAACCTTATCAATTGATTGCGGGCCAATTGTATCAATGTGGAATGGATGATATTTTGTGAAGATGTGTGTTGCCTCATGAAGTACCCAAACTAATCATGTTTTCACATGATGGGATGGGAGGAGGACAAATTTCAACATATATCACTATTCACAAACTTTTACAATCAGGGTGTTGGTGGCCGACAGTTCATATTCAGTCATGTGATGTATGTCAACGAGCAGGGCCTCCTACAAAGTAGAATTATGAACCTTTGCATTTGGTTTTATAGCAAGCACCATTTGAGAAATGAGGACTTGACTATGTTGGTCCTATTCATCCTACAACAAGAGGATCTCAAGCCCAATATATCATCGTAGCAACGGATTATAGGACCAAGTGGGTCGAGGCAAAAGAAGCCTACGACTAAGTTCCGTTATGAGCACATCATTGTTAGATTTGGATGTCCTATCGAGATCGTAAGTGATCAGAAACACACTTTATTAATGAAACGGTAAAGTGATTGTTGGAATACTTTTTTGTTATACACCGGTTTAGTACTCCGTATTATCCGAGGGATAATGGACAAGCTAAAATTTCCACTAAGATTCTCTAAACATTATGACAAAAATGGTTGAAGCAAGTCGTTCAAGTTGGGAACATAAACTTCACGCAGGATTATGGGTATTCAGAACCGCTTACAAAGTTAATACAAATTAGACTATATATATGCTATGCTACATTTTGTTTTTGCATAATACAACTAGCCATGAATTACCCACTAATGATAGATGTTTTTCCTTGTGATGTTTCTTATGTTTTTAATAATGTTAATAATGTTGCTTTCATTACTTATCGTTTGTATAGCAAAAAGACATTGATCGGCATTGACTAGTTTGTTTCCAATGCACATATGTATGCAAATAAGGGTATATAATGTATACATCAATGTCTATACTTTTTTCCACCTATCTATCCACAATCCATATGAAAAGAATTAAATAAATTCTTTTAAAGTTAAGTTGCCAAGACAAGAAAGTGGCCAAATCATCAATGGCTATGCCACGTACTAAGAGAGTGTGAGACTCGCCAGATTTCAATAACCATCACTCACTTTTTCAAAGTCTAGAAACAAGATTGGATAAGTGATGAATTGCTTTGTTGTGTAATTTGTTCATGGTCTACACTTCCATATACTTTAGTTGAATTACTATTTTTGTTTACACTACATAAGTTCATGATAATTCCGTTTGTTTTAAGTCAGATATTTACCATTTGCAAAAACATTATGAATGCTAGGTGTGCTTCCAAAAGAACTATTGTTAGTGAGATGCGCATTTGCAAGAAGTGTCTATGAATTCAAAGATTAGACAAGAAAAGAGTGTTGGTGCTAGTACAAATATGGTATTGTTGGATTTTTTGACCTATATAGTGCCAGTAGGCTTGTCTAGAGTGTTCCATTGTGGAATACAATTGATGATGGAATTTTTGAGGCATCTCTCTAGTTCACATCGGCTATTCTTGATGATACGATGTGTTGTTTTGTTAGAGTTGACTATGTTCCATTGTCGATTAGATTAGGTGAAAAATGTAGATTGAAAGTGCTATGACATGTTATTTATCAAAGTATAAAGCTTTGGACCTTTCTTGAGCCTATTAATGACTCACAAGAGGGATTGATTGATTGACTAACTATTGAATGCAAACTAGACATAAAAAATTGAGATCTAGATTGGCAATTCTACACACATCAAGCAAGAGAAATCATGAATCATTAATCAAAGTGAATATCCAGCCCCCACACATGTGGTACTCATGGCTAATCCTAGCATCATACATTGGAAGGCTCTTATCAGAGTCATGAGATAATCAATTACCAATGCCAATTTCAATCGGACTAGATAGGCTGATTTCATATACACTCGAGCACTGATAGATCCCGAGACGACAACTTATCAAAGACATACATGGTAGATGCTTTCAAGCATTGATTCTTTTCTTTTAGACTGATTGTGGATATAAACTCATAGTTGTTATAGATCGTAGTTAGCGTTGTGAGAACACAATTTTGTTCGCTATTGGTTTGTGCACACCAGCATCATTTTACTTGTGTTTCTACTCTCTACTTGATTTGTCTGATTGTCTGCTCTTTCTATTTTTGTGTAAATGCAATTAAGCTCTATTTTGTGTTCGCCTACTATTGTCCGTCCTCACAGATTCCAATATTTCATTCCCCAGTATATCCAATAACCACCATCATGATTTTCTCCCCTCTTGTGTGAAATGGGTTAATGGCCTTCCAACAAGCACCGAGTTTAATGACAAATGGACATGGCTTAGTCCTATGTGTGAAACACCCAAACTGCAAGTTGGAGAAGTGGTTGGGTAGTGAGCCAACGTGGAGTTCCTCTAAGGTGGAGTTATTGAGAAATTAATGAGCATTGACAAGCACTCATACCGGATCGTGACTATCACTGAGAGACATTAAATGTCATTGTATGGGCGTGATGCGGCCATCAGTACGGTACCGTGTGAGGTGTCCATGTAGTTATTTTAAAGCAAAAAATGGCCAAAGATTTTTTGAAATATTTGTTTCACAAGGATACATTTGTTTGGGCTTACTTTACCAGCCAGTTTTTTTAGTTCATCTTGGAGTTGTTGGGACTGCTTCTAAAGTGGGTCTCTCACCTTTCCTAACTTTGCTGGTTGTTCGAGTTGCCAACTGATAGCCGCCAGCCGCTACTAGAGATCTGCAAGCAACGTATTTTTTTTTGGAGGTGAAGCTCCACTCTGATCTCAATCTTTGTCTCTTTGACTCTCTTCATTTGTTCTCTCTCTCCCATTCTCATCACATGAATCCAATTCTGTTGGGGTTGGAGTAGCATGTGGGAAAGGTGTCTGTGGAAATGTTTTTCAGAAATTGTAGACCGTGGTACACAACTTGCAAGCAGGCTTGAAATTTTACTTTCGATAATGTGATCTCAAAGTTCCCACTTATAGAGCTTCTCAAGATTTGTGGAAGTGTTCATAATATAGTACTTTTCAACTTGCTTTTGAATTGACAAATCAAATTGGCAACATAGCTTGGATTCATTATTTCATCTCTCTTTCTCAAGAACAGCGCATGTCAATCTTGTTAGTCAATTTAAAGTTACTATGACCATATATTACTTTACTATAGGTATGAATTATACATTGGACGTGATTAAAGCCTTAGGGTGAAAGATCTCCTTCTTCTAATTACTATGACCATATATTACTTTACTATAGGTATGAATTATACATTGGACGTGATTAAATGCTTAGGGTGAAAGATCTCCTTCTTCTGATTACATTGTGTTGGAGAGTGAGCCACAGTTGTAATGATTGTTGCATTAACTCAATTATTCCATTGCGCTAAAGTGGATATTTCTTTTCTGGCTTTGAAGTTTTTTCTTTTTTAACTTTGTTGTTCTTCTTTGAGGACCGTCTAGATTTTTTTTATCTATAAAAAACATCTCCCATAGACCACCATTATGCATGACCATTCCATCCTGAGCTTCTACGGAGAGATCATGCATTAGCTAATGTATTTTATTTACTAAGTGAATTTTCAGGTTATATAGTATCAGGGTTTGTAATTTAGTATGGTTGGCTCTATTCCAAAACCGTCAAGATATCAAGTTCCAGTTCTTCCAAGGAGGAGATGCATAAACTTGGCTTGTCCAACATTTGTGAACACATGCAAAAAGAACATCACATTTCTCAAGGGGACTTTGGTGAAAAAATGCGATTTCAGTTTGTTTGCTGAGGGAAATAGATCCTTAACTTGTTCATTTTGTAAGAGACCAGTTGTATGTAGGGGTGCATGTTCATGCTTGGTGTACTATGTCATGCCATCGAATACCAACCTAACTAGATTGATGATACATTTTGGGAGCCACTCACACGAAACACAACCTGGTTCATCCAAATGGTATGTGGAAAGAATTCAAATGATGGTTAAAATAGCTATCATGGTAGATCAAAACATTGCTCCAAGGATGGTCCAGATGAAAATTGCCAAGGGTTTGATCACATCTTTTGTTACCAAAAAATCATCCACATGCGATAAAAAAATGGGGGAGCTGGCTGAACCTCTTGGAAGTTCTTGCCCCAGTTGTTAAAAACCAAAGGTAGCATGCATAATAGTAGAAAAACAACATTGTTATCTATTTTTATCAGATCCTAAGTTCTTTTCATAACGTAACATTTAATATTCTGAAAATTGTACAGATTGCATGGATTTGTCACACTTGCAAGAGGAACAACAACACAAGCAGAGACTCTATCCACCAAATTTTGCAACTAGAGAGAACTTGCAAGTATGATTTTTTCCAAGTAGGTTTCCTGACCAATGTTTTGCTAGTGAGATGTGCTATTTGTTTCAGATGTCTACAATGGGACCTGCTTTTAGACTGGATTTGGTTAACCGTATGAGGCAAATTGGTCAGGGGGACTTGTGTAAGTCCTGGGTACAGTTTGATCACACAAGGCATGTGTGGGTATGGACAATAATGTCATGCCACGTGTACGATCCAAGCTACTATATTTGGATAGTAACCAATGCATTTATGTGGATATGACTTAGACTGTCTGCAACATTACTAACTTGTTCGTGTTTTGTGTGTGCAACATCCAGGAGCTATTGACAATAGCAACATGTGAGATGAAGGAAGAGGATACTAATTTGCAAGTCCGTTTTTGGGAGATGCTCAATTTGTTTATGGCTTGCAACAGAGACAAAAGAGTAAACTTCCATGAATTCATGGCTGATGAAGCCCAAGAAAACTGGAGAGCTATTCGTACGATGTTCAATGGGAGACCCGATAGAGAGTTACAACATCGTGAGTGTTCATGTCTTTTTCATTGGAAGCAAAGCTTGCAGATCCATACATCAAAGTATGTCTTAAAATATATTCAAGGAGGGCATAAGATAATGTGCGAAAGCTAGCATCACGTGGAGTCGAAAGAGGATGCTACCTCTCAATGTAAGATTATACGCGAATGGTGGCAAACTGAAAAAGTCAGAGATAATGATATCGCAACGATGGACAGTTGGATTAGTTGGTGGAGGATTAGAATTGCTCACTAGGGAGAGTACATGGTGCAAGTGAATTTGAAATTTGCTAAATACATTCTATATCATTCAAACATCTTTGCACATTATGTAAGGTACTATAAATTATTATTAACTAACGCAAATGTTCATATTTGTTGTTGTGGAAGATGAAAACACCCCACAGACAAATCTCTCTAAATTTAAGCATGGAAGCTGGCTAGCTGGTGAGGGAAGATAGAAAATCATAATGTTGTATGATGCATGTGTATCAAACCTTGCAAATGCCTTGTTGCAAAGTACAAAACAGAATGCTTATTCTACAAGAGAAGGCCCTAGCTTAAAAAACCTATTGCAATGGTCAATCTCAAGAAAAAGTCGTGGACCATGAAATGTCATGGAGACTATCAACGAGATAGTGTGTGGTACTCAGATGCACCACCAATGACCTCATGTGGAGAGAGACAAAGAGACTTTTCATAGAAGCGTAGGCCATCAAATGCGGTGGACATTGAAGACATTGCAAGTCATAGACTTGAATACACATACAAAAACATGTACAGTGGAAACTGTAGTAGACCAAGACAAACTCAATTTGCAAGTGTCCAAGTAGATGTGCCATGCTTGATAGATGGGAGAGCTGTGACTAAACATGATGTACACAAGTCCTTATGGGCAATAAGAAGAACAGAGCTAAATAGCAGAGTGAAGTTCGTTGGCTTGGTTCCAGGCCAGGGTCTTTGTGGACGTCTTATTGCTACATCTGGAAGAGATGCTCCTGCACCCTCATTCTATGGGTCTTGAAAACATGCAAATGGAACCACACAACAGTTCATGTGGTTCTGCACAAATGACTGTGCATGCACATGGGTGCCTAGCAAGAGCATATATTAATTGCCTCTTAAAGTGCCAAATGTGTGGCTAATTGCAAGGGGAATCAATCTTTCACAACAAGAGATCGATGAGTTGGCACGTGCATGATTCATCCTCACCACAAAGGGAACACCAATTGGTCAACCAACTGTGGACAAAGACAAGGGTGCAGAAACTTCAAATCCAGAAGAGTGGTCTCAAGGTACCCAAACACATTATACACCTCCTCCCAGAAAGCCTGATAACTCATGAGATGAAAGGTGTTTCAAAATGAGGATTGGAATATCAATGCAAGTACAAGAGAGAATTGCTAGATGTTTGTCAATGCTAGCAGCATTGAAGGTAGTGCGATGCATCAAAGAAGGGTATCAAGAAGTCTTCACCCTTGTTACATTTGGCAGAGATCAAAAAGGTGAGTCTAATGTGCACAATTCACAAGAGCCCTTGTGTACGTGTCTAGATTCTCAAAAGCAACAAGCTACCAATAAACCATATATTACTTGCAAACATTTGTGCTATGTGTTTTTTAGATTGCTAGGCTTGGATCAAAATAGCAATATGTGTCGGAGAATGAAAATATTGGAATATAAGAATCTGTGGATTTGAATGGGTCGAACAGTCGGATTAGAACGATCCTACACTACAAGAAAAGGTGACAAAAATTGCAGAAAAAAATTTTCTACAATTTTTTTTTGGTTGAAATTGCGGAAAGCCAAAAAATTGCGAATTTTTTTTCGCAATTTATACCATTATGGCACAAATTGTAGAAAATCATCTGCAATTTCTATCCTCATGGCAAAAATTGCGAAAAAAATTGCAAAAACTTCTGCAATTTTTGTCGTCATCAGAAAATTTGCGAAAAAAGTGCGGAAAAGATTTTTTGCAATTTTTTGGTCGTGGCCAAAATTGCGAAAAATGTTTTCGCGGCAGAAATTGCAGAAAACATTGAACAAAATTTTTCGCGATTTTTCTAGTCGTGGAAAAAATTACAGACAAAATTGTGGAAACATATTTTTGCAATTTTTGGGCCATGGCAAAAATTGCGAAAAATGTTTCCGCGACAGAAATTGCAAAAAAAAAAACTATAAAAAGTTTTCCATCGTGGTAGAAATTGCAGACAAAATTGCAAATTTTTTTTTTTTGCAATTTTTAGGCCATGGCAGAAATTGCGAAATTTGTTGCAAATTGCGGAGAAAATTGCGAAAAATTGCAAACAAAATTGTGAAAATTTTTCACAATTTTTGCCATCATGGCAAGATTTGCAGAAAAAAAAATTATGCAATTTTTTGTCTAGCGTCGACCATAGCGTCGATTACCAGTACTTAATAGATGCTATGGTTGACGTTAACAGCGTCAACCATAGCGTGCGTCGATTATCGGAAGCCGAATTGTTGGTGCGTCACGGTTTCTTTTCATTTCGATTTTCGATTTTTGAACGCGAAGAGGAGGATATTTTTGCGCCTAGCGGTGGTGCTGCTCTCTATGGATCTTCTAATGAGGCTTGATCTTTCTTATGTTTTTTTGTCACAGCCAAGCTCTCTACCTTTTCGCCTTAGCCAGGGCTTGGAGAAAAAGTGGAACATTGGACAAAAAGGTGAGCACCATAGCCAACATTCAAAAGTTTACTTGTTTTTCTTTGATACATTTGTGTTTATTATTGTTTATGTTCTTTTGTCACAACCAAAGCTCTTTACCTTCTCACCATAGCCAAGGCTTGAGCAAAAATTTGAGCATTGGACACAAAGGTAAGCATCAAAGCCAACATTCAAAAGTTTACTTGTTTTGCTTTGTTACAATTGTGTTTATTGTTGTTTATGTTCTTTTCTCTCTCATTGACACTTTTTTTTTTTCCATCAGAGTTAAAGCTTTTCAAAAGCTTTCAAAAGCTTGAGGTAAAGCTATTTAAAAGCTTGTAAACCTTTTCAAAGAGAGCATAAGAAAGCTTCTCAAAAGGAGTAAAACTATTTAAAAGGGTGTAAAGCTTGGAGTAGGGTTGGAGTAAAGTAAGTTTTTTGAAAACCTTGATGACTCTCTATCCTTTTATCTCTCTCACTCTTTTGTTTTCCTTTCATTAGAGTTAAAGTAGTTTGAGTAAAGCTTGGGGTAAAGCTTGTTCTCCCTCTCTCTCTTTGTCTCTGTCTCTCTCATTGACACTCTTTTTTCTCACTTTTATCACAGTATCCTCAGTTTGGAGTAAAGTTTTTTGGGGTAAAACTTTTGAAACAAAGTTTTTGGAGACAAGGTGAGCATTATTGTGAATCTTGTTTCTTTGTTTTGTTGAAATATTACTATTTTGTTTTGTTAAAATCTTGTTGCTTTGTTTGTGAGTATTTTCTTTCAATTGAAACTTTCTAAAATAATGTGAAGATCATATGCTACAGCTTGATAAAGATAAACATTTTAAAATCATGAAAACAAGTAAGATAGTTGAAAAGGGCTTTAGCGTTTAGAGTTTAGATTAAAGAATTTATAGAAAGGGTGTACATGAGGACATGATACAAGAGATTTAGGGTAAAAGATTTAAATTAAAGATTTAGAAACAGTGGATCAAAGGTAAGGATTATCAGAGAGAAATTGAATAAAAAGAGAATAAAGTTTATGTTTAGGTTTGTTGTTATAGCTAATTTTATGTTTTATGTTCATTATTATTATCTTAATCATAGTTCATTTTAAATATGCAGATGTCTGACCCTCCATCTCTTGGGTCTCCGTCTCATGAAGAGTGTATGAACTGGTTAAGTAGTGCATCTACTAGGCGGAGAGAACAAATGGATGCTATTCTCCAGCAGTATAGGTCCATGTTAAACTCTCCAGCGGCCTCACATCAGGGTAGTCCTCAGAGGCTCCCCACTAGTGCACATTCATAGCAGGGTAGTCTTCAGAGACTCCCCACTAGTGCACATTCACATGTACCATCATAGAGGCCCTCATCCGTACCATCATAGAGGCCCTCACCACATAGGTCCACTCCTCAGACCTCCACACCTTGCGTTGCTAGGTCAGCACCACGTAAGAGTCATTTAGGTGGTTGTTGTTTTGCTTGTGGAGGTGACGATGATTTCGAGGAGCCTAGATATACAGATGACTCACCCGTGCGTGATGCACCACCACCTGGTTACAACGCCCCACTTGCTAGAGCCGATCCGATATTATACTATGACATTGATACGTCAGAGGCTATAGTTGAGGATGTTAAGGGGAAGGAGGTCCTAGCTTATATGAGAGAGCTCTGTCATGGGGCATTTGATAGGAATATGTTTAGAGACTGGAGGGCTGTCCTTATCACTGAGAAGCGCCGGGTCATAAATGATTTAAAGAGACGATTCCCTAATCCCCTTGAGCACACCTTCAACGATAAAGTAATGATAGATAAGATGTGCATGTTCATGTTGATGAAGGCCAAGTTGAATCTACATTATTCAACAATTAGAGATGTACCAAAGGTGCAAATCGAGACAATTCGTCAAGCATTGCTAGTACTACTCTACGCTTATTTAAATCTTATATAGATCATGTGTGTGTGAGAGAGAGAGAGAGAGAGAGAGAGAGAGAGAGAGAGAGAGAGAGAGAGAGAGAGAGAGAGAGAGAGAGAGAGAGAGAGAGAGAGAGAGAGAGAGAGAGAGAGAGAGAGAGAGAGAGAGAGAGAGAGAGAGAGAGAGAGAGAGATAGTTTGATGAGTTTTATTTCATATCACAGGCAGAATATGATTGCTAGTTTTCATCACAAAACTTCAAGGACAAATTGTCATCCAGTTTTGGTTCATTGAGACAAAGACTCAAGAACGACATCGATAAAGTAGAGGCAGAAAATTTAATGCCAAAATGTCCTGAGTGGATGGAAAAGGAGAGATGGCAGCTTCTACGTCAATATTTAAAAAGCAAAATTTTTCAAATTGTATTTCACTTTTTTGTTTTATCTATGTATTTTGAAACCAAAATTTGACTTGAATGCTTGGTCATCTCTAGTTAGTGCATGATTTATTTATTTTACTACTGACTTATTATTCATTTGCTTGATGTGTGTACAATAATTTGCTTAGAAATTGAGTCAACAAAATAAAATCAACAGATCAAAACAACAAAAGATGCCGAATGTTGGTCGAGCTGGATATGCGGGCACCAATATGAGACTGATATGTTGTATACAACAAAACTTTCATTTGTATACTCCGATATCCAAAACTTCTTTTTTCATGATGTCATTTATTTCTGTCTATTGTTGAGTGTCAAATTTTAGGCACAAGAAAAGAATAGGGCTCCAACAGTTGCCGAGATCTATGTGGATGCTCATACTAGTAAAGGTTTTGGCAAACTAAAAGCAGGTGAGTTGGATCCTGACTTGTGGTTGAGACTTTGAAGGTAACACCCAACATGAGATATAATAACATATATTTTTTGAAATTATGGTTTAAATACATTTAACTTTATAAAATATAATGATGAACATATATATGATTTTGCATATAAATTTGATTAGCTATGTTTTTTTTTTTTTTGTAGAAGATATATTTTAGGAACAAACCCCGATGACAAAGTAATGAAGATTTTAGAAGAAAATAGTCGGGGACGAAAGAGAGTAAGAGGCCTAAGTGTCTATAGAAAAGAGATGCAGTATTCTTCCCAAGTAGATGAAATGAAGAAGGAGATAGAGAGACAAAGTGAAGAAATGAAAGAACTTCTAAAGATTGTACAAATATAGATGAAGATGATGAAAAGTTTATCCCAGGTTAGTCCGCTTTCTCATTTCTTCTTTCTCTCTCTCCATCTCTTTCTTTTGAAACTTGGTACAGTCCTAGCTATCTACATAAAGAGGGAGAGGGAGAGAGACAAAGAGAGAGAAAGAGAGAATGAGAAAGAGAGAGAAAGAGAGAATGAGAAAGAGAGAGAAAATGAGATATATTCCTTATTTCAGTTTTGATTATGCATCATGTTGCTATAGAGGAGGATCAAATGCTACAACAGTTGGATTCAGCTCAACTGTTATCTACAGTTAAAGAGATTTAACCTCACTTCTTTCTAAGAGTCTAATTATTACACATGTACTTTGAGATATAAGACAATGCATGAGATGTCATACTCTAAATTGTGAAAGCCTTATAAAAAGTATGGACTTCATTAGAGAGATAGAGATAAGTTTTCTTACAATTTCATAATTTTTTTCGTATGTCATGTAGTGTGCAACTATAGAGAAGGATCCGACGCCACGACAGTCACTTTTAGCTCAGCCGTTATCTGAGGTAAAGAATTTGCTATCGAGGTTTAGGGTTTAGGGTTGGTGATATTTTTTGCAATTTTAGCCAACAAATTGCAAGTATTTATTCACAATTTTTTTTTGGCAAAAATTGTCAAAAAAATTGTGGAAATTTAATTTTGAATTTTTTTTCAAAGTAGTGTATAAAAATTGTGGAAAATAAATTCGCAATCTATATTCTATTGAGAATTTATTTTCCGTAGATTTTTGACACTATTTTAAAAAAAATTACAAAAATGAATTTTCGTAATTTTTTTCGCAATTTTTGCATGAAAAATTGCGAAAAAATATCCGCAATTTTTGTCACAACAATTGCGGAAATGAATTTCCGCAATTTTTTTTGACAATTTTTGCCCAAAAAATATCAGCCAAACAAATTGCGAAAATAGAATGTGGAAATAAATTCGCAATTATTATGCCAAAAAATTGCGGGTGAGTTTCCCCAAATTTTTTTATTATTAATTTAGCCATAAAAATTATGAAAAATTAGCAAAAAAAAATTGTGGGTCTGAAATTGCGGATTTGTCAAAAAAATTGCGAAAATCGTTTCCGTAATTTTTTGGCAAAAAATGGCAAAAATTGCAAAATTTTTTCGCAATTTTTGCCACCTTTTCTTGTAGTGCTACTACCGCACGAAGGTAGTGGTCGACTAATTCCCTCGGTGTGTGCACTACAACAATAGTAGGCGAACACAAAACAGAACTTGATTGTGTGGTTGTTTGTAGTAATAAAAGAACAAACAATCAAAAAAATAAATTAGAGAGTCAGCCAAAAAACCGAAGGCATGTAGCACTGACAAAATCTATACTCAAAATTAGACAATAATTAATTCAGATTGAATGTATAAAAAATCAAGTCCGATGATGCTGGTGAGTACAAACAATAGTGAATGAAACCGCACAAAGATAACTACGATATGTAATAGCTATGACCTTATTCTAACAAACAGTCTAAAAGAAAGAATCAATGTTTGAAAGCATCTACTATGTCTGTCTCTGATAAGTTGTATTCCTAGCATCTAGGAACACTCGAGCATATATTGAATTGGCCTATCTAGTCTGGTTGTAATTTTTCTGTTTCTTTGATTGATTAAAATGATCAACTATATATAATTTAAATAACAACACTAGACAATGAATTCTTTCATAAATATGGATTTATCGATATTTGTATCTTGGTTGTTGTAGTCGGCATTGGAACCTAAACATTCTTTTTGTAAAGATAAATAAGGAGGGAGTATCAAATTTTCTATGTGTAAAATTAAACTCAGCTGCAAATACACAGAGAATTTGACTCTCTACTTCATGATGCCGTTCGGAAAAGATCGACAACGGCAACTTCAATTGGAGATATAACCATTAAATCTCTCAAGGTATATTTAATTTATCTCTGATATGCATGTATTTTTTTTTTAAATCAAATGTATCGTCATAGCATAAATAAAATTTTTATCATAATATTACTAATTTTCGTTCTATATATACAGTGTGTACAGCAAAATGACGCTTTTAGTTGTGCATGGTTCGTCATGTACAATACGAAGCTATTTTTTGAATGGTATAATTTCAAACGGATATAGATATTGAAAAGGTAATATTCTATTCATTTGTAGTTTATTTCATTCTGATTCATATTTTATTACTATCATTGTTTGTAATTTGCTGATTCTCGTGTTTTGTGATGACAGTTCACTCTTGAGCCGTATACTCCTGATGATGTATATAGATTTCGACAAGAGTTAATCAAAACCTTTGCCCAATACGGTGTAAGCGTTGCACCTGCAATCGAGGGCCCTCAAAAGGAAGCTACTCTTGTCTTAACAACCTTTCAAGTTGTTTAAGATGCAGATCTTATTTTATATGATTAAAAAAAAATAAAAGTCCTTCCTAATACAGAGGAAGGCAATTTTGTAACAGATATTCCTCTTGTCTTAAAAGACATTGCGACATTATTTGCTGGGATATGTATTTATTTTTCACGTTGATCACTATGTTCTTAAGTATCTTGTGAACAAACCATATTTATTTAGACGAATTGCTCGATGGGTTCTACTTCTGCAAGAGTTCACTTATCAAGTAGAACTTCACCAAGGAAAGTACCATACAAATGCTGATTATATATCACAACTCAACATTGAAAAAATTGAAGAACCGATTAATGATGATTTTCTAGACGAACATCTATTTGAAATTTCATCCACAAATTCGTTATATTCTGATATCATTACTTATCTCAAGGATCACATATATCCGGATGGTTATGATTTGGAGCAAAAGACAGTTTTTCAATATAAGGTAGCACCTTATACGATTATTAGCAATGTTCTGTACAAGCTTGGTGCTGATCATCAACTACGAAAATGTCTCAAAACTGAAGACATTAAAAAGGTCGTTAAAGCTTTACACTCAGAAGATGCTAGCAGACACTTTGTCTTAAAGAATACTGTTAATAAGATATTGACCGCCATGTACTGGTGGCCAACAGTATTCAAGGATGTATCAAACTTTATTTGTTCATGTGATCCATGCCAGAGATCTAGTAAGCCTACGAAAGCAATAAATTGGCCATTGACACCTATCTTGTCTTTTGCACCATTTCAGAAGTGGGAGATTGACTTTGTCGGTCCAATCAAATCTGTGACCCGACATACAAAATGTCGTTATATCCTTGTTGCAATGGATTATGCTACAAAGAACGTTGAAGCAGATGCGATGAAATGAAACGATGCGAAAACTGTCGCGGCGTTCTTATTCAAAAGTATAATCACAAGATATGGTTGTCCACTTGAATTAGTAACTGACCGAGGTACACATTTTCTAAATGACACTATACAGTTGCTGACAACATATTTTCTGATCAAACACAGAAAAACTACACTGTATAATCCAAAAGCAAACGAGTTGACAGAACGAGCTAATGGAATTTTATGTAAGATCTTGGACAAAATTACTATTGCACATGCAATGGATTGGGATCAGAAACTACCATCAGTTCTTTGGGTTGACTGTAACACAGAAAAAATTACGACGAGACAGACACCATATTTTTTTACGTATGGTATGCATCCTATTTTGCCTATTGAATTTGAGGTAAAAACTTTTTGTATTCAAGCTCAACGAACAGATGAAGAATGTATTAACGAAAGGTTGACCAATATTGAAGAACTAGTTGAAGCTCGTGCGAATTCACACAAATTAACAGAGAAAATCCAGGAACAAAGGAAGAAGAACTATTATCAGAAAATGTGATCTTACAGTTGATGACTTTGCACTGATTTATGACAGTCGACATCAAAAGTTCTCCGAAAAACTCTATATGAGATGGCTTGGACCTCATAGAAGTGTTTGAGAATGGTTTTGTACAACTTCAATCATTTTTTTCTAGTATTTTTCTGGTATTTTTTGTTACTTTTTGTTTATATTTTCTAGAAATTTTTGTGAAATTTTCTACCACCTCCTTCAAAGTGATTTCGAGAAATTTTTGAGAAATCTTCTAGACTTCTCAATCTTTCAAGATGTTGTCAAAGTATTTTCGAGAACTTTTCACGACACTCAATTTGTAAATCAAAATGTGTTTTAATTTTCACAGACCGTTTTCGAGAATTTTTCTAGAATCTTTTCTAGCACTTTTCTCCACATTTTCGAGAAATTTTCTAGTATCTTACTAAAATTTTCGAGAAATTTTCGTGAGTTTCTGTTTCATTATCTAGGATCCTCTGAGAAACTTTCGCAAAACTTTCTAGAATCTTTCTAGCATATTTTTGAGAATCTCTCGACCTACTTTTTGTATACCTATATTAAAGATGATGGCCACGTGAACATTATTCACACGTGTGTATGATCACATATCAAAACGAATATTGTTTCTTCTTAATTTATTTCTTTTCTTTTCACAAATGGTCTTTCGTCATTAAGATTGATCTGTCAAATCATAGTTTGAAACTTTGGGCCATCCACGTGCTCCATAAATAGAAATGACAAATGTCATGTCACCATGCCACATCATCATCCCTACCACACCACTACTCCTTATCATCGTTATTTTTTATTTTTCTTCTTTACACTTTCTTCTTGCGATTACATGATTTCCTTTGCTCACCCTCTTTGCAATCAAAGCAAACTTTTACATCCTATTGCGATATGCAGAGTTGTCGTCAATCATTCGACGCAATGGCTTCTGGATCGAGCTCTAGCTCTACTATTATCTGAAAAGCACGCGCAAGAATCTGTCTGGCATCCATCTAGTCCTTTTTGGATCGATGTAGGTTGGGTGATCTGAAAATGGAGCCTTCCATCATTCTATCTAAGGTTAGTACTGAATTTGTGAACTCCATCCACTCAATCTCTGAGGCAGACTTCAAAGTACATGTGCGAGGCAAATTTTTCACCATTATTGAAGACCTATTCTGCACAGCCCTCAGATTACCATTGGATGGAAAGATTGTTTCTACAAACAAAGATTATGTGGATAAAGCGACCCACTTTCTAAGCAATTGTTTCGTACTCACGAAGGGGTACAAAATTTTGATGATCAGAGATACTACATTTAAGTTGTTCTATAAATGTGCCAATCAAGCAATATTTTTAATGGATGCGGATGTGACAATTTCAGTCCAAAAATTTGATTATATATTGGATGCATTAGCGGGAAATCCAGTTTGCTTCGGTGTTATTACATACAAGGGTTTTTTGTAGTGGATCAAACACCAAAAGTTTTCTGGAGTCGGAGCACATGTTTCTCGATTGTGCGCTCATTTTGAAATTTTGATTGAGCAAGAGAGAACCATGCTGACGAGAAGAATATTGGCTCCAAAGCCAATTGATCTTTCCAGCCTCCTGACCGTGCCTATTTCGGTTAAATCAGATGCTGCACCAGCAGTCGAAGTAGTAGCTACCACTGCTATGGAGGTTGATGTTGCACCATCCCAATCAGATATAGTTCCAACCGTGGCTATGGATATAGATGTTGCTGCTGCTACTACTGCTGATCCTTCAAAGCCAGCATCTGCTTCCACATCCCAGAAGTAGCAGAGTGCATCTACCTTGGATGATGATGCAACTCAATCCGACACATCAGAAAAGACACGAGCAGTTGCTGAAGGCGACACTGGGACATCTGTTGAAGATGAAGATGAACTAGACAATCAGCCCCAGTGGATTTGCACCATGACAGAGAGAGCCAAGAACTTAGTGGCTGAAGTCTATGAGTTTGACAAGTATCACCAAAGGCTCACCATGGCGTTTGTCAACTCAGAGAGAAGATGCCAAGACTATTTAAAGGCGTCCTACAAGAAGATCGATTCGCTCGAATCAGACAACACGAAACTGATAAAACAAAATCGTTCTCTCGAAACACAGCTTCAGATTTCAATAAATGAAGCTGATTCTTTGAAGCAGACTCATAAGATGATTGAGGCCAAGTCTAAAAATTTTTAAACTCAAAATAATTCTTTGAAGCAACAACTTTTGGCTGCAAATCAACACAACGTCACCCTCCAAAAATATTTGCAGGAGGAGCGAATGACGCGAATAAAGACAAAAGCTGCTCTTTCTCTAAGCACCAATGCAAGGTCAATCATAGTAGACCTCATGAAGCTGAACCAGCTCCAAGACCAGATGCTCGAAAACTTTCGAGTCGAGTTCTTGCAACCGCTCAAGGATGCAAAGGCACTTGTCGAGGAAGAGTTGGCTGAGCTGAAGGAGCTGTCTAGTGAAGCCACCCCATCTTGCAGTGGGCCTGACTTTCACGAAAAATACCTTTAGGCCCTGCTTTGCATTGATGACCTCACATAGGAAATCCAAGCTTGAATATATGCAGATCAAAGAATTTCAATTTTTGAGGAACAAAGACAATAAGCGACATTTTTTAAAGCGAAAGTCGCAGTTTCAACTGTACAAACCACAAGTTGTTGCGGATCTAGGTGCTTCTGATGATGCAGGGTTACTGATTCATGTAAATATGGCCTATCCCAAATTATTCAGTGTTTATGTGGATTAGGAGTGGAATCTTGCAAAATATTTTGCGGAGATTCGACATAATCTGCAAGACAGAAGGAAGTCATTCCGTTACAAGCAGTTCTGTACAAATTCATTTTGGCAGTTTGGTACCTTTGTGGCAAAGACATTATTTTTCGTTCAAAATCTTTATGTTAAAAGCTCTTTTATCAGATTTTCAGCTCGTTACTATAAATAAATCACACTTCATAGTGAAGAGTGATTCAAATGAAGATAGAAAGTTAACTCAAGAATTGTTTGATGGCACACTGCTCCTGGTTAAGCTAGAAGAATTCGGCAACTTATCAGGTGGCCGTTATACGAAATCAAAAAAAGACTTGCTGTTGATTGAGGCTCAACAAAACTTGGAGTTTGCTAAAAAATTACAGGAAGAATTGAATCAATCCTGAATATTCATTCTTGTCTTTGTCGTGATGATGTTTCTATATGTGATGCTGAATCTAGATCTTTGAAGTTTGATGATGTTTTGAAGATTGATTCCAGTTTTTATCAACAATTCAAAGATTATATTAAATCAACCTATTTAACGAAACACCAAAGACACATATTCTCTAAGATGAAGAAATATCTAAAGGAAGAATCATACGAAGACATATCTTTTTGTCTTAACAAAAAATATGGAGAACAAGAATGTTTCACGAATAATCCTCGAAATGAAGATGATATGTTCACGAGGACGTTTCACATTTGAGGAAGGGGGTATGTGATGCCACTTTATTATTAAAAACTGAATATAACATAAATATGGCATGATATATTTGAAAATGAAGATATGAGCTGGATAAGTATAAATCATGAAGATACCTAAGTCATTTTTTGAGAATATATCTCCTGTACTTGTCTTGTAATTAAGGGCAAGACCTTTAAAAGGAAAGACATTGCCTTGAATAACCTTTACTAGGTCATCCACGCGAAATGACTCGATATGAAAAGACATGTTAAACTAGAGTAATCTTAACTCTTAATTAAATACACCTCTTATGGTATAATAGAAAGTATTTTCAATCTAATTGTTAACTAGACCATTTCGCGGGAGCGACGCACCTGTTGTTTTAGAGGTGTGTTTGTTCGCCCCGTAGAACATATATTGATCTCACACTTCAGTCTCGAGCATCAAGAGAGAAGAGTTTATGCTTATGTAAGAGTTTGAAGAAGTGAATAGAGTGCTGAGAGTTATTCTCCCATATCCATGTTCTTTGCACCGTCGAGTGTGAGTGATCCTGAGTCTACTAGCATTACAGTTGTTTGCTGTGTATCCGTAAAGCATGCTCTAAAGAACTGTCTTAAAATTATCTTATTCATTTGTCACGAATACTTTCTTTTCGGCACTCGAATAACGACTATCTTTGGTACAGTCTAGCACGATCATTGAATAAAACTGTATGTATACATATGAGATGACAGTCTCTGTCTGAAGAATTGAGTCTTTGATCTGTGTTCTTGATTGTAATTGATATAAGTTTCTAACGTGCTCTAAAACTATTTGTGTTCTTTAACCTTTAATTTGGACTAAAGTTGTTGAGGACTTCTATCTAGAAACGAATAGTTCGCAAATGCGATTAGTTAATTGTCTGCACAGCCACAAATATATCGAACATTTTCCGATTCTCTGACATCTTAATCAGCCAGAGTGTAGCACTGCTGTACTACTCTAATAACATCTCATCTGTAGAACGTTAGCTGGTGCGTGCAAGGGAGCGAGATCAGGAGAAGGAAGGGAGTGGAAGGGGGTTGTACAAGGGGAGGGGGTGTACCCCATTCCCCCTCCTAAACTTTTGTTTTTTTCAAATTTTTTTCAATTTGGGGGCCCAATGAAATATTAGGCCCTCTTCTTACCTCAATTCAAGTCATAATAGGGTTGCTGACATTTTCACAAAGGCCCTAGACAAAGGTCTCTTCGAGAGACAAAGGATCAGTCTTGGAGTCGTCAAGCTATATGCTTTGAGAAGGAGCTGAAGAAACAAAATGTTTCTAATGCCAAAGCTTTGCTAGCTTTCAATTTTGAACTTTTGACAAAAGATAATACAACACGACACAACATGACACGAAATCACCCGTGCTCCACGAACAGCCAAGAAGATCAGCCAAGTACCATGGTGTATAGATATCTGATCTGATATCATGACATCATCAAAAGTATTCTGGATTGTGGCTAATCTGTCACTCTTATAATTTACAATTAGTTGTAGATGTTTAATCTTTCTAATCTGTAAGTTACAAGACGCGACACGAAATTGTTCATGAACTATATACTTTCTGGTTGATGGATATGCAAACTTATGCAAGTAAGCAAACAGACATGAAATTATTCAAAATACAGTCCGATTGTGAGGGAGACAATCTTGAAAGGATCAGTAGATCCAAAGGTCTGCTAGTAAGCGAGACACGATTAATGAGAAAACTGTATTTCTCTCATGCCAATGCACTACATGGATCTGTCATGTAGTGCTGTTAAATTTCAAGACGATCAATAAGTAATATTGTAGCTGTTATGCACATGTTATTCTATACATTGTATGATCTCGAATGAATTTTTGTTTGATATTATTCGTGTGTCTGATTCACTTGTTCCATTCAATTTCACACATTGGTTTGATTTCGTTGAATTCTATCTTAATCTGTTAACGTAGATCAACAGTGTTTGTCTACTCTCTGAAGGATTGTAGGACTGATATAGCTGGCAGTGACCAACGATCATATCTGAATTTTTGATGAACTGATTTCGTTCACAAATCCTTTCGCTTCGTGTTTCACCTCACTTCGCTTCGCGATCGCTTGGCCATAAGGGTAATTCAATTACAGAGCTCATCTTAGGTTTCATTTTGTTTTGTCCTGTTTTGTCTCGTCTTGTTACAGTGCTTGATTGATCTTGTCGCAAATTCTTTCATTTTGTTTCGTTTCGTGATCTCTTTGCTTCCAACATGAATCAATGTCAGTGCTTCTTTAAGTTTCGTGCTTCGTTTTGTTTTCTTTCGGATTTCGTTTCGTTTCATTTTGTTGTGTTACAGAGCTTGATTGATTCAACTCGAACAAAAATAATTTGAGTTTCGCAAAAAGTTTCGTGAATCATTCGAGATTTGTTTTATCAGTTTGTCACCAGAGTTTTAGCTAGAATTTGCATTTTCTAAGTGTATTTATTTAGCATCATCCATCTCAATTGTCATTCTCTTATTGGTACACATGTTGTTATTAACACTTAGTATAATTAGTGAAGAGGCACTTTTTGAGTCCAAAAAGGGCCCTAATGGAAGAAGAAGACAATTTCGTCATCAAACTTGATAAGTTCTTGTTCTATGAAAAAGAACCTTTGTCGAGTTGCATGCAAGGGATTCATACAGAGTATTTTTAGATTGAAGGGCAAAGATTAATGCCCAATAGATCTTCAGAAATAACACAAAAAAAATCACAAAACCACTAAAAATCCTAAAAAATAAAAAAAGAACCTTCGTCCGATTTACTGCACATAGGTGTGATTCAGATCTATCTACTATGAGGTCGACAAAGATTAATACCAAAAATAAAAGGCCAAAGTGAATGTTATCTAGTTACTAGTAACCTTTTGTGGAAATTTTACACCTTTCTACAAAAATATTAGTTCTCCTGAAAAGAACCTTCACCTAAACCTTCGCCAAAGTCAGTGTCAGTACGACTTACTATTTCTAATAATCAATGAGTATGGCAAACGTTAAGACAAGGCTAGTTGTCCTATTGATCTATTTGTGTCAAAAGGGCCCACTTTTTTTGCAAAAATAACAATATTACTCTTGAACCTTTGCCTGAGCCTAAGCCTATTTTTCTGAGAATTCTAATTATAGTATGTCATCATTTTGGAGCTAGGTGAAGACTAGATCTGTTAGGATCATCCAAAAAGTCTAATTTTATCCTCGCCAAGTTGCAAAACCTTATTGTTAATTAGAAAGAACCTTCACTAGTTCTGCTCTAGTTTTAATTGTGTCAAATTTATCCACTGGTTAGTCGGTCAAGATTATTTTAACCAAATTTGTCAGAAAATAGCCAGATCAGTGATTTTTTTTTATCTAAAATAGTAGTGAAGAACCTTTGTCGAGTCACCTTCACCTAGGAAACCTTTGCCTATACTATTCTTAGGTTCTGATCTACCAAATCTAGCCATTGTCAAATTTCTGGAACATTATTTTACATTTTTATTTGATTATGAAAAAGTCTGATTTTCAAAGTGTCGATCGCTTGATCACAGATCTTTTTTCAAAAAATAAAAAATTTGATTATTGTCAAGTGATAGAAGTTTTACAAATCTGATCTATCACCAACTACAGATATACCTGCTATATCAGGGGTGTATCCGAATCTCAACTTAGAAAAAAAGATATACTAGTATATGAGACAATGGATTAAACAATTACAAGAACAAGAGAAATTAGAAGTAGCTAAGGCAACAGTCAAAGCCATTCTTCACCTGTGCCACCTTTAAATTTACATAATCCATGAATGGATGTTAATACTTAATTGCACCATCATGAAGGTACCCTTCAAGATGACAAAACCTAAAGTGTTGCAAACAATAATGATCATGAATATTCTATCTAGCAAGATGGATATTAAATTGGGAGAAATTATTAAACAAAAGAGGTATTAATTCAAATCGAACGAACAGTCCATCCTGAGCCACTCTTTTGTACCGAATTTGAAGAATCAAGTGACATACTCAATGTAGGAGCAGTCTGGGAAAGTCAGCAACGAAATATCACCCTGCCAATACAACATAGAAAGTTTGGTAAAGAAGCATCCATGATAGATAGAGGTTCAGGAGTTAATCTGATTTCAACAAAGCTATTTGCCAAATGGGGCCTTACAACGTTAAAACTTGCAACTTTTGTCATTAAGCTAGCTGATTGTCCTAAGGGGATGGTAGAAGATATACCTATCAAGATCGTCGGAGTTCAATTTGTCATGACTTTTGCTGTAATGGACTTATCTGATGCATTGAATGTTTACCATGTCTTATTGGGTCATCCATGGTTACGAGTTGCACAAGTAATTCATAATTGGTACACTAAAAAAATCACTTTTAAGAATTGTGAATGTGCAGTCAAAGTTGATCCAATCACTTGGACTAGCAAGCTAGTAGTCCAAAAAGAGGATGATGATACATCAACGACGGATCATACCTATGATCGACATGTAAAGAATTTGGGAGCTCATTATGACTCTCAAACTAATAATGTTAATCCTACAAGGCTATATCTGTCAACGAGACAATCAATCCGAATTGAGTGAGATTCCCTTACTAGATCGAACTTTGAATATGCCAATCACTTTTCTTCTGAATATGATGAATGTAGGCTACGTATTAACTCATTCATGCCTTGTCTGAATGATGAAAATGCAAAACTCACAAATGAGCAGATCTTAAATCACATGGATCGGTTTGGAATGTGCGATATTCTTGAAGAACCAACAATAAAACCATCTAAAACAGTTATATTGCAGGACGAAAACACTACAGGACCAATGACGAAGAAACAAACGAAACAACATTACAATACAATCCTAAAATGAGAAAAATCATCAAGAGAACCACTTCCTAAAGTTGTACCGACTTTATTGGATAAAGAAAAAGAAAAGATGAAGGAGGATTCTTCAAGTCAGAGTTCTCACAAGACATCATTATCAAGGAAGTTGCCACCTTAAAAAAAGGCCACATCTTCTAGAAAGTCATCACCTCTTCAAATGATTCCTGCCAAGAAAGCTAAATGAAGAGCCAAGGTCAACTCTTTTTGAGGAAGAACAGTCAAACAAAGACAACATGATATGCCAGAGTATTTCAAACGCTATGCTTTGGGTGATGTTGTCATTATGTTATCGAAAGCTCATTGTGAACCAGAAGAGACGCAAGTACCAGAAATGCAAGAGATTTATGATGGACCAGCAACCAATGAATCTCGTTGAACCAGAAGAATTAGAAAAGATTGTGCAAGTTGGAACGCAACTTACCCCAGAGCAGTTTCAAGCACTAAGGAAGTTGTTGTTCAAGTGGAATGTATGATATTTTGAGAAAATGTGTGTTGCCTCACGAAGTACCCGAACTAATCATGTTTTTATATGATGGGATGGGAGGAGGACATTTTTCAACATATATCACTATTCGCAAACTTTTACAATCAGGATATTGGTGTCTGACATGTTATATTCAGCCATGTGATGTATGCAAACGAGCACGGCGTCGTACGAAGTAGAATTATGGACCTTTGCATCTAGTTTTATCGTAGCACCATTCAAGAAATGAGAACTTGACTATGTTGGTCCTATTCATCCTGCAGCAAGAGGATCTCAAGCCCAATATATCATCGTAGCAACGGATTATAGAACCAAGTGGGTCAAGGCAAAAGCAGTTAGAGTTGTTGATGCTAAGTCTACGACTAAGTTTCTTTATGAGCACATCATTGTTAGATTTGGATCTCCTATCAAGATCGTAAGTGATCGAGATAGAATTCAAAAGATGTGAGGTCAAGTTGCTGTCCAATGTTCTCCACGGTCCAAATCTGACCAGGAATCTGCTCTCAGTTAGCAGACTCACCGATTCAGGTCAAAGGGTCGAATTCAATACAAAAGGCTGCACAATTCTTGCCAAATCTCAAAAGGTTCTAGCCTACGGAAGAAGAATTGACTACCTGTACAAACTCAGCCATTACTATTCTTCTAACAATCAAGATCTTCACACAATCAACTCATATGTTGTGGCATTTCAAACTTGGCCATCTTAACTTCAACAATATTCAGCAAATGTCAACTCAGAGTCTAGTACAAGACATGCCTTCAGTCAGCAAGCCAGCTTCTCCATGCGAAAGCTGTATTATCAGCAAGCATGCTAGAAGTCCCTTCAGTTCAGACTTAGTTCACACATCCAAGGGCTTGCTTGACCTTGTACATAGCGACATTTGTGGCCCGATGTAGACTGCTTCCACAGGGGGAGCTCTCTATTTCCAAACCTTCATCGATGACTTCTCTCGAAGGACTGCAACCTACTATCTAAAGAACAAATCTGAAGCATTCAAGTTCTTCATGCAGTTCAAGGCGTCTGCAGAAAACCAGACCCAGAGGAAGATCAAGGCACTACGCACAGATGGAGGGGGAGAGTACGTCTCCACAGAATTCAAGGAATTCTGCAAGGCCAACAAGATACATCAACAATATACAACGACCTACTCACCTCAGTACAAATAATAAAGTGTTTGTTGGAATACTTTTTCGTTATACACAGGTTTAATACTTCGTATATCCGAGGGGTAATAGACAAGCTGAATCTTTTAATAAGATTCTTTACAATATTATAACAAAAACGATTGAAGCAAGTTGTTCAGATTGAGAACATAAACTTCATGCATAATTATGGGCATTCGAAACTGCTTACAAAGTTAGTACAAATCAGACACCATTTCAACTGGTTTATGGTCAAGATGTAGTGATGCCGATTGAATTTTTAGTACCATTCTTGCGTATTGTAGCCACAAAATAATTGGATGATTCAAAATCCTTACAAATGCGTCATGAGGCTCTACATAAACTATGTGAAACCAAATTAAAGACATTACATGCATTAGCAGCATAGAAAGCTTGTCGCAAGGCATGACACGATCATTGCTTACACAAAAAAGATCTGAAAGAAGGAGATCTAGCTTTGATGTATAAAACCAAGCTGATCAAAGAGAAATTGAAGTTTACAAGTGAAGGACCATACAAAGTGAAAGAAATATTGTCTTACAGAGCAGTTAATTTAGAACATGTGGATGAAAAATGTTTTGACACCCCAGTGAATGGTAGCTGACTACGTAAGTTTTGGTAGCCCATTCAGCTAGTTCAACTGGTAAGATCCAACACCTTATTATTTTAAATTTTGTTGTTTTACAATTTTGTTGACTTATCCTACTTGATTGATTTTTTTTTTGGAAAAAGACAATGAAAAAATATTGAAGAAAAGTATTTCTAGAAATCACATTTTGATAAAAAAATGACTTAGAAAATCACTTTTTGAGTTAAATCTTGAACATACCATTTTGGAAATCTTCGCTGAGTTGTCAGATCATACATCCAGTTGAAATACATCTTTATTGAGTTGGGCGGAGGTTATCTTGCAGATGAAGTACCTATTTTGAAGTCAGACAGACATTCAGAAGCTTGTTACCACTTTTAGAATTCACCGACCCTGATATCATCATTATGAACCTTTGCTGACCTTCCAGATGGATTCAGAATGTTAAAATTAGGTTGTTCATAGGTTCAGATCTTAAAAATTGTCAAATGAAGGGTCGCCAGATCTATAGGACCTTCGCCGAGCTACATCATTGGGTCAAAATCTTCACTGAGAATTTTGGAAGCTATTTTAGTAGTACTTAAGATGCCTGCAAATTTTTGTCTGGAACTGATCAGCCAAACCAGTACTTTGTCTAATGGACCCTCCAAATTCACCTATAAAAGGGCCGAATTTGATTCTATTTCTCACTTGTGCTAGCAAAGCTCTTACGATTTTTTCCCCATGACCAAGCCTTTCTAAAACTTTCATATAGCCTTCTGATACACTCCACATCTGTTCTACTTTCAGTTTTTACCTTTTATCATCAGGTCTTTTACTGATACTAGTTAGTCTCCATGTTATGTCATTTATCGTGATGTTCCAACTACAACAAACATCATGATACTTCCTAGCACAAGCATGGTGGCTCATTCGATGACCCTTTTTGAGCCTTTTCTCAAGGCAATGGGTATCCACGAGCGTGCCTTTTCAAGTAAGATCAACATGCAATTCATTACGATGGCCTTTAGTACCTGGATAGAGGAGAAGTCCAAATTTTATATTACCTTCCAAGGAGCTACACACAAGGCACCCTTGCTACTATAGGCATCTGTTCTGGAACCCAGTCTTCACCAAACCAAAGCATGCCAAGAACATTATCGATAAGACCACTAATCGATTTTAACCTTCATCCATTCTTTATCAAGTTCTGTATATTTTTCTGTGTTTTTATACAGTTTGCAAAAATACACAAAGTTTACAACAGTGTCATCTTTTTTGCCTGTCAGACATCCCGTGGAAAAATGTAGTGTCGCTTTTTCGCATTTTTTGCTTGATAGAAATCTTGTGTAAAATCATAGTGTCGCATTTTTTACTTTTTCCAAAGAGCCTCAAATGTTAAGAAAATGACTCTGAAAAAGTATGGGGGCAACCCTAAATGAGATTTAGGGCACTGTCTCCTTTTTCGCATTTTTACCCTAAATCCCGACACTGTCACTTTTTCATGACAATGTCGTCTGTGGCTATTTTAGTTCATTTCTGCAGAGCTACAGTTTTGGTTCATTTATGCAGGCATAATGTTTACGGCCAATTTCACTGCTTATCAGCAATCAATGACAAGGAACCGGATGGATGCCAGCGGAGCACCAACCAACTAGCGATCACAATTGATGACCTAATGTTTTAGTATAAAAAGTTGTTCATATTTGTACAATTTGATTATGAAGTTATCAAAATTATCAGAAGAAGCATTTGAATAGTTAGCTCTCTCTCTCAAGCCTATGAGCTTGAACACTCCTGAACATTCTAGCTCACTTCTTAGAGTTATTTTAGAGATTCCTATTGTGCTACTGCTTATTAACATTGTGCTTAATTCAGTCTTTCATTTTAGCTGCTCAGAGATAGGATAGAGTATGGGTTTTGATCCGCAAATTATTGTACTCATTTACTTCGGTTACGGTTTTTCATACTAAATCAATGCTATCCTTTATTGCGTTCAGCTTCATCTTAGAATATATGCGTTTCTGTATTTCTTCGCGACTAATTTGCAAATAATTTGTGACTAATTATTTGTCTGATAATTTTTGATACTTTATTGTTTGGCTACAAAATTCCTGCAGTACTGATGATTTCAAAGTTAGTTACTATAAGATCAAACATGATTTCTATCACTATTGTTTTGTTTGAAATTGATAGGCGTAGTCATGTATTGTAAAAGGGAAAGATAGTTTATTCCGCCATGCACTAATTGTTTTTCTTTCTAGACACTCAAATTATTTTCATTTGTTTCTTTTCAAGTTCATTTCTTTTCGAGCTAGACCTACCTTCAGCACAGGATGTCAAAATCCAAGCATATATATCATCTTCTTTCCAGGTGTATGTGACCCTGGAAAGTGCATTAGTTTGATTTCCGAGATCCTTGTTCGAATCAAACCTTTTATTTTATCTTGCATTGCTCTATTGTTTCTTAGGTCCAAACTATGTTCCTCCTTTAGCTTTGTGGCTTTCAGCCACTTCCGAACAACACACATATTGGATAGATAAATAGTGTGTTGTTCTTTAAAATTTTTTTTCAAGGCATGTTTACCATACAATTTTCCTGGGGTCCTGCCGAAAACTTTTGGCACACAAAAAATATCATCATAAGACGGGATCTCCACCATATGTGGGTCAAACATGGTGGATTGTGCAAGTGAGCCATCCGATCTAGTGGCCTTGTTGATTTTATGAAAATCATGACCACTTTCAACGACACTTGAAGTGGAGGTGTTCTTTTTGGAAAGGTCCAAAAGTTCTTGAATGACTTTTCTGCCTTGCTCATTGGACAATAATGAGAGAAGGCCTTGAATATCAACGTTTGGCAAACCTTCCATAATAATGATAACCGTGCAAAAAACTGTAAACCTCAATAAGCAAAGACAACAACAACCATTTGTTACTATGACAAGAAAACATAGTGTTCCTAGATTAATAACGGACGCATAAAAATTGATTAATTAACAACATTGCTTAGCAAAAGATTTATCAAGTTTAGGGTTATTGTTGCTCATTTAAAAACCATGATTGAAAACTGCACGAAAGCAACTTCATAACAACAAAAATCAATATGGAACACGTACTAAAATAACAATAAATGCATCAGTGTGTTCCACAAACTACTATCAAACACATAAACAACTAAAAAACCCTAACGACTTTGATGGAAGGCCGACGTAACAGAAGAAAGAACCTAATTGCAAGTGACATGAATAACAAAAAAACATATTGTAAATAATTAACTAGTATGCATTATAATCATGTTACATGTGCAAATAACAAACATTATCATCAATTGAACATGCTAATCTTAATTGGACAAAGATGTTGGACACATTTCAATTGTGAAGTCATCTCACTCACTGGGATTATACATAATGCTATATGCATTATCTACAGCCAATTACAAGATTGTCACAAAGGAAGCAAGGATAATTTAACAAATTTGTATTGAACTTTAAAAATGACCACAATATCATATAACTAACGAATCATGGACATTTGCTCAACAGTGCTCAAAGGAAATTCTTCAAAATCAATATCAAATAAAAGTAAAAAACTTTTGCATTGTTCGCTATACCACATCACAGGTGTTCATTTTGATCTTGCACTTTTCTAGACAGTTTTATATTTAATTGCATGCCATTGCCCCAAAAGATTAATGCACTGGTCCCAAGTCACATTTTCTGTATTTTTAGATTCAACTCTCCAAGTGTCGGGTCGTGTTTTTTTTAACCAATTCACACAGATTGCTTTTGTGGAAGTGTCAATGTTGCGTATAACCCCAGGATGTTTGTTACTTTCAGAGCGTTGCACCAATACAATATCATTCTCCTCAAACCAAGGATGGATACATCCTGGATAACCAAGCTCTAGCAGCCATTTGCAGACACTGAAAATCTCTGGTCTCATAAGCAACAATATGAGATCTACGAGGGAGGGGAATAAACTTGTGTAGCAATGATGTGATTGGCCTCACACAATCCCAGTTGTAAGGAAGGTGTGCCTTGTCCAAAATGCTCATTCCCGTTACAAAATTGATTTTTAAGCTTTCTTCACCTCCCTCTTCTTGGATATGTTGTCGATAGTACTCGGTGCCAAAGAAGATCATAATCTCTCCATCGTGTTGCATGGAAAAAAAAGACTTTATTTGTGCTTTCCAATGTCCAACGCCAACATTCACATTTAGACTATCCATTCGAACAACAACATGTTGTCCTAGGGCATAAACATCACCATTAAGAAATATCTTTTTGTAAGCGGTGACCTGTTCGAAGAGGCCATTGCATTTACTTACGTTCCAAAAATGTTTGGCATACTTCAATTCCTCTTCTGACGTTGGACGGTACCGTTTTCTTTTCTTGGTGATAGAAATCCCCTTGGTTTTAAGCAACTCTTTGCATGGTGTTCCACAATTATTTGCATTGCATTGCTTCCATAGATTCCTTACTTGTGACATTGATGACACATCTAAGATACATTCGACTGCCACAGGCATGTTGGCAACGTTGTTAGATGTGTATCTAACAGTATAGTTGAATTTTCCCCGTGCATCTTGTCAAACATGGTTGTAATATGTGGTTGATGGAACCATCTGTTCACCAGATGGCGTGCATCCACATTTGTAATTGCAACTGCACTTGAAATAGGAGGGAGGTGCTCCACTATCCATCTACAAAAAAAATGTGAGAATCATGCACCTTATGAAGACGCAATTTTAATCCAATGTACATGTGTATTAATCAACATACAATAATGCGACTATAAAAAGTACATGGTCACTCGACTCCCATTGATTTAAAATTTCAAAAAAATTTATCAACGACAAAAGGGAATGGATCAGGCAGCCATTGAAAGTGGTGAACTAGTCACGTTGGACATAAATGGACAGTAGCTAGCCAAGAGCTCTCTTTGGCAGACTCTTCTTTCAACTCCAAAGGGTGGCAACCTTAAATCCTTGGTTTTTGGATAGATTCCTCTCTGAAAAGTAATGTTATAGTATATATAGGTTGAAATCAGACCAATATTTGTGTACAAGGCCAACCATCTTTTTGCACCATCACAATTGTTTATACAATGGTTGTATCAACATTTCAGCTTATAATTTAGTATTATTATTGTTAATTGAAAGATTTTGAAGAAACTAAGTGCTTCTATCATAGTATTAATATCTGCCTTCTTTTTGGTTTATGGTTTGGGGTTGACACATTTCAATGCTATTCGTATGGTTCAACGAGCTAGTTTCAGTCACACTTTCAAAAGGATCAACTTGTCTCCACTTTTACTTCCGCTTTGATCGGAGTATGCTTCAAACGTAAGCTTTACTGTTGGGGCCTGTGGTGATTGAGCATGTGCCACTTTAGGCAAAAAATAATCCTTGAGACTTGGTCCCATAATAATAAGAATGAGGCTGCAATATGTGATTTACTACTGTACCAGTCTTTTGGAAATACTCTCTGTCATTAAGAAGCTGTGGCTGGAGTGATTCTGAGTGATTTTGGCTAGCTCTGGCAAGTCAGCAATGTCTTTCAAATGCATCAGTGGCCATATTGCAATAGAGAAGTTCTTCTGGCTAGCAGCCTAGCTATATTTTTGTGACTGCTTACTATGTCTTAAATAGACTAATGTCAATGCAGACACTTGATTACAGTTGCTGGACTTATGTTCTCCTGTCTTCTCATCAACTGTCCTTGTTGGTGAGTTGCACACCAAAGAGCTGCATGATTTGTTCATACTACATTCACTAGTGATATATTAGCGTTTTTCCAAAATCTAATAGGTGGTACAATTAGAGATGTTTCTTTACCACATTCATGAAATACTGGGAAAAGATCAGACAACTACTTAAGGACTATAGCATGAGGCTCATGAAGGTTGCAACAGAATTCACAGATTTAGATTATCTGATCTGAGATTATAGCACAAGATATGTTCCCCTCTAATATTTTGGTCATATAGTTTGCCAGAATACTTTAGAGAGAAGATGCAACAAATCACCTAACTATGACATGAACATAGCTTTCTACATAACACTCTTTGTACAGTGACAGTTACACATATTTCACTTGATTGTATTATGCATCTTAGACTTGCAATCAGCCATCCTTTAGACAAAACACTGTACCTACATAGATGATGAAGGTTAAAGGGTTGAAAATCAAACTATCTTCCAATTATATACAGGCCCCATTGCTTCATCATGATAACCTTTTTTGTTACTTGGTTTAATTTGGAAGAAAAAAAGGCAATCAAGGTGGAATGTCAAGGCAAAGAAGGGCATATGAAGGAAACACGCACAACATGATCGTAGTGATAGGTGATGGCCTAAGAAATGTATGCCAAGGGTGTCAATACTTTAGAACTGACTGAAAGGAATTATGCAACAAGTCTCGTGACCTCCTGCATATTGATCTGATGTAGAGATGTTTAACGAGCATCAGCTAGCAAATCAAAGACGACCCAATATACTAGTAGCTAGACTTCTAGAAATAGTAGTAAATTGACAAGAGTTACTTCTCTTAGGACCTAAAACTCTTGAATAATCACAAAGCCCTGATGCATTACTCGAATCTTACATAAACCTTTGCTGCATTCAAAATTAGAGTTTGCGCTATTGTGTGAAGCTCTACATCAACCATCATGCAACATCTTGGATGAAAAGAAATCCAACAGGGACCTTATAGGCTTAGATCATGTCTCAAGTGAATTCTCACAAATTTTCCTACAAAGAATATCTCACCCAAACACCCCTGAATTTAGCGTGTTCTCTATAGAAGAGAATGTCGCTAACGATTCTTCATCAGTCATATAAGTCGATGGTCCTGATGAGATTGAAAATAAAAGCTACAAGAGTAGCGCTTCTCAAATAGGACTTTCAAAGCAAATCGAAGGCCTATCCCATCAATTCGACCTTGAGAAATGGCACAAGAGTTGTGAGAAAGTTGCTTTTAATGAAAAGGGTCGAGTGAGGCTTGCTACACAACTAAAGACAGAGCTGTCAGCAATGGTCATTTAGCTACCTGCAAATCAAGGCAGTTGGCTTGGGAAATGATGCTGATATAAGATTCAGATTGGGTTGGGATGTAAAGAGGCCAGGTTCAATTAGCTCAGGCATAAAAACTCTTTTCCAGAGCCATGCTAATTTTGGCTTAGAAAAGCTCTTCGAAGAAAATATTTGAGAGTCGTTATTCAACGAAGGTGTGGATATCCATTCCAACTCAGCTGAGCTTGAATTTGAGAAAGGTCATGAAGAGAAACTTTTGTTAAGCACTGAAGGTAGTTTGGAGGTAAAGCTAATGTCCGAAGGTTTATGAATTCAAATGATGAGCATGTAACTATAATTTTACCAAGTGAACACGGTTGCCCTACGACAGGATTAGAAGGCTCACAACCTTTGATTCCACGATGGAAGTCTGGTGGCAAATGTGATTGTGCAACTAGGACCTGGGTTGTGGTTTAATCATCCAAAAAATGAGCAGTCATGTGGACCTATAGAAGAAATCCTGAAACATAGACTGTTATCAAGCATACACAGGATCAGAATAGTCATGCATGTACTTCTTTCTGTCCTTTCACTATGAGCACATGCTATAGAACCTAGCTGAAAACTAAGCATTGGTTTTATTGGACTAGTTCAGAAGCCTATATATAACTTGACAACATTGCCCATAACAACAAGCTATCTCTTGCAGGAATGCTTCCAACTCAGAGCTTAATGGACGATTGACTGGCTTCGAAAGAAAGCAAACATCAATAAAATTTAAATAATACACTTACTCTGATGAGCAGTACTCTCCACACAGTAAAAAAAGCAGATGTCTCCTGCACACAAATGTCGATGAAGAACATATGCGTGATGCGCATTGTGACAATCACTGATCCAGCACAAAAAGAAGTCTCCGCACGCACAAATGTGGATGTGGATGGAGAAGGGCTCGCACGATCACTCCCAGCAGCATGCACACCCCAGTAGACAAGCGTTCAAGGACAAAGAAGCAAGAGCACGTGATGAACAGAGCATGCGATGAAGAGAGGAAGACGAAGCTGGAGAACAGAACGAAGAGCGAAGTTAGCGCAAATTTTTTTTGGTCTTAATTAATGTAGCCGTCATGCCAGTCGTTCAAGTTTGATGGGTTGTTATTTGTCATTTTTTTTTGTAGGGGGGAAGGCCCTGCCCGAGGGCCTTCCGTGCTGAGAGGGCCATTGCCCGAGGGCGGGAGCCCAAGGGCATGGCCCGAACTGCACGGGAAGGCTTGAGGGCCAGGGCCTTCCCCTGCGTAATGCTCAATGCAAATTCTTGCAGAATGCACTAGTATTCCAGCTATGAGATTGATCATTCCCGCAGAACATGCTACAAATCCAACTGTCACAACGCATTCTGCAGATCTTGTCATTACCAAATCTTTGTCTAAAAATTTTGTGGGAGGAGATGCTTCCAAAATACAAATGAACACCAAACACTGAGCATTACGAAAGCTTAATTTCATTATTAGATATTCATAAATGTACAAAAAATAGACATCGGTTTCTATGGCCGAAAACTACTGTAACTTACAGAACTGTTAGAAGCCCAAAAAGTAGATACTCTAGCATACCACACAAGGTAGCAGTTGAGAAACAACTTTAAGTATAATGTAAAAAGTACATAGCTAGCCGAATACAAGCCGTGGCAGACAAAGAGGGGGCTTCCCCCTCAAAAACTTGAAGATTCCTGGTTGTCCAAATCCTTCACAAGACCTTCAAGAATCATCTGTTGCTTCTGACCGTAGTTCTTGTTGGGGTTATTCCCAACAAAGTGTAAATAAATAAAATCATCCAATAAAATGTGTTGCAAGGGCATGGCATCCTGCGCGCGTAAGCCCATGGCCCAATGAGCACGCAAGTAAAGTTGTAAATAAAATAAACTTGACTTGGGCCTTGGAATTAAAATAAAAGTAGAGGCCCAAAGTTATTTTTTAACTTAGAGATTACTTTTTAGAGTTGGGTCCAAAATTTTTAGAATTCACACATGTGGGGAATGTCCACAAGTATGATTGATCTTAATTAAGCTTTGTGATTAGCACAGTAACCTGATTCTAGATTGTTTAGCAAGATCTAGTTCAGAAGAAATGGCTTAACCACAATCTAGCATGCTAAGCATCAGATTATGATAGCAATGAGTCAAAGAATGAACAAAAGTACAAGATTCTAGTGTATTAGCATTAGCTTGAACACGAGTTAGAGAGAGAAAGCTAGAGAAATAACAAGCAAAATAGTTTAGATCCAAAATGGCATGAGGTAGCTACAAAACTTTGGTTCTTCATCATAGATTGTGAGGAGAGCTACACATATTTATGGAGTTTGAGGTAGCTCGAGGTAGAACCACATCTATCCATTCCAGAATGACAACTAAAGTGACATCTAGAGTCTATATGACATTTGTCACTTGCCATGCATGAAATTCTACCGACTTTTTACAAGTGTGCTAGTTCTAACTAACAAAGTACAAATCATCATGCATGTGTCCATTACACTTTGTGCATGCCTTGCATGTCACTATGGATCACTTACAATTAATGCATGTGAATTGCCACGAGTTTCTACAAGCATGAATTTGCCAATTCTATGTGTACAAACTATATGCAAGTTGTATTCTTCAAACTAGACATTACATAACCATGTAGCTCGAGATCTATGTAGGCCAAACTTGGCATTTTGCATTTATGAGCTACATACTTGCATGGTGCAACATTAGTAGCAAGCCAAGAAATCAATATGGATTTGTTTTTCCAATTTTAACACTCCTCCTAGAAATAATCTATATTGATTTGAACATGGATCTTGGTAACTCTAAGATTGGCTCTATGCTTGATGAAGGAACTTTTGCTCAATGGTTTGATGAGCATATCAGCAATGCAGGATGATGTGTCGATGTGCTCCAAATTGATTTCCCCTCCAATGAGCTTCTCTCTCACGAAGTGATGTGCAACTTTGACATGTTTGCTCCTTGCATGGAATATCGGGTTGTTGGCAAGGGCTTGGGCTGAAAAGTTGTCACACATGATCATAGCTAGATCCTCTTCCAAGATTATCTTTAGTTCCACTAGTAACCTCTTGATCCAAAGCACTTCCTTTGTTGTTGTAGTGAGTGCCTTGTACTCAGCTTTGCATGATGAGAGTGATACAATATCTTGCTTTTCGAAAAGATAAGATATCAAGTTTCCTCCAAGATATATGACATAAGCACTTGTAGATTTTCGATCTGCTCTATCACTTGCAAAATTCGAATCAGAATAACCAATAATAGAAAGATTTTCACTTTTATACAATAAACCAAAATAAAAAATTGAAGATATATATCTAAGCACTCTCTTGGCCATTTTCCAATAATAGATAGTAGTATTTTGCATAGCTTTGCTCAAGTTATGAAGACTAAAGCTTATGTCAGGTCTAGTTATTGTGAGCCAAATTAAGGAGCCTATAAGACTTCTAAAAAATGTGATGTCCACGAAGGAACTTTCATCACCTTTGTTAGAATCCTTTACATTTTGCTCCATAGGTGTTTCTATACTCTTACAATTCAACATATTGAACTGCTTTAACATTGAAAGAGCATACTTGGATTGACATACAAAGGCTTTATCTATAAGAAGTCAATTTCTAATCCTAGAATATAGTGAATTTTTCCAAGATCTTGCATCTTGAACTCTTTTCCAAGTGCAATCTTGGTTTCCTCAACTATCTTGATACTACTTCCTATCAAAATGATATCATCAACATAAATAAGAAGAATGACAATATCTTTATCAAAAAACTTGACATATAAGAAAGGATCATAGTTACTAAGATTAAATCCTAGTGACTCAAGAAAGGTGTTAAGTCAAGAATACCATGACCTTGGAGCTTGCTTCAGTCCATATAAACTTTTGAAGAGCACGCAAACTTTTTCTTTATCATGGATGAACCCAATAGGCTGATCCATATAAATCTCTTCTTCTAGATACCCATTTAAAAATGCATTAGAGACATCTAGTTGAAGAACTTGCCAATTGAAAAAACAAGCAAGAGAAATTATGATTCTAATTGATACCATCTTTGCAACTGGGGCAAAGGTCTCCTCGTAATCAAGTCCATAAACTTGAGCAAAACCTTTAGCACAAAGCCTAGCCTTGTACTTGTTGATTGTGCCATCTTGATTATACTTGAATTTTGAGATGGAGAATAAGCACAAGAAAACTCTCTCTTTATTCCTTCACCTTCACAATACTCATGAAACTTGTTGGAGATGTATTCACCTCCTCCATCACATCTCAAAGCTTTAACTTTTAAAGAAAACTGTTTCTCAACATAATTATGCTTTGAAGATTAGGAAGTGATCAAAAACCATTTCCTTTGAAGAAAGTAGATACATCCAGGTATATCTACTAAAGTCATCAATAAAGGTGACAAAACATGTTGCACCACCAATACTTTTAGAAGAGGAAAAATGTACATCTGAGTGTATAAGCTCCAAAGGATGAGTAGTCTTTATAAAAGACTTATGATATGGCTTTCTGTGTGACTTTGCAATGGTACAAGCCTCACAAGGCTTGAAATCTTTAGAAAGAGATTTTGGAAGACCAATAGCCTTCACCTTCTTAACCATAGAAGACATAGATTTAAAGTTAGGATGACCCAACCTTCTATGCCACAGCTTCTCCTTAGACAACAAAGCAACTTCACAAAGGTTTGCATTCTCACAAGAATTCAACTTAAAAATTTCACCACATCTAGTTCCATCAGCAAGGATCACATCTTTTCTCTTGATAAAACAAGTATTGGAGTTGAAATTTACATCACAACCATTATCAAGCAACTTTCCCACACTAATTAAGTTCTTTGTGAGTTTTGGAATGAAAAGAACATTAGAAAGTGCAAGAACTTTTGAAGAAGCAAGTTTCAATGGAATGTTGCCAATTCCTTCTATTGGGCACTCATGATCATTAGCAGTATAAATAGATCTCTTGAGTCCTTTGAAAGGTAAGATTGAGTCAAATGACTCCTTTGAACACCACATATGTGAAGAGGCTCCACTATCTATGTACCAAGCTCCATCTTTTTTGAAAGGTGATGAAGAAAAACTGGACACCATAAGTGATCCTTCTCCATCACTTGCATCAGAATCTTCTTTAATCTCTTTGGAGAGATTAGCTTGCTTGAGTTGGTTTTTCTTCTTGAAGCAATTAGAGGCATAGTGCCCCTTCTTGCCACAGGAGAAACACTTCACTTTCTTCTTCTTGGTCTTTGAGTTAGAAGGATGAGATGTATCATCCTCTTCACCATCTTTGTCTCGATCTTTGGCTTTGTCTTTGTTGGATGCTTGAGAGAACTGGTTCTTACTCCTTCCTTTCTGCTTACTCTCTTCACTTCTTTGAAAACTTTGGAAAATCTTATTCTTAAGAGTGAGTATTCTAGAAGTATTCTTTGCTTCATAGATGGTCTTTTCCAGTGAAAAAAAGATGGAAAAGTACCAGTAAACCATCGCAGACAGCAAAATTTTTAGTTCCAATAGTCAAGAACTCTCGCAAAGGATTCTGAAAATCCATCTCAGTGAGACTAGGACACAGAAGAGCTTGTGAGAGTTAGTTTGATTCCAATGATCAAAAAATTGGATTTAAGTGCAAAAAAATCACTAAAACGTGAAGATCCAGCAAATTCTTCCAGTAAAAACTCTCGCAGACCCTCTCAATCGATTCAGAATGTAAATTTACATCAGTGATGAAGTCTGCGAGTGTTAGTGTAAAGATTTGGTGAAGATCAAGCCAAAAAAGTGGTTTGGAACCCTCGCAGATAGTGAAATTTTCACTTCTTGTGAGAGTTAACTCTTGTAGAGAATTCTATAGTGAGATCTGACCCAGATCTAGCTACTATGAGCCTTGCGAGAGTTACTTCCCAGAGATCTGAAAGATATCAAGTTTTTTACCTACAAAAATAGCTAAAGAACCCTTGCACAGCCAACCCTTGCACAAGAGAACCCTTGCAGACTAGATCAGTGAAAGATCTACATCAGATCTAGCCATTGTCATAATCTCAGGTCAATGCAAGGAGTAAAAAGTTATCAAGGAAAAACCATCGTAAAGGGCCTAAAATTCACTTCCGACCAATCAAATTGATAAGATCCTTAGGAATCCAGATTGCATCCTACTGTATAAGCAAGTTCCAATCACTTTGGAAACCACCATCGGATGAATCTGACATCGGGACGATCAATAGCACGAAGGATAGCAAATCAAGCACCACACCTTTCCAAATTAGCAACTGTGCAACAAGAGGCAGAACCGGAACCAGCACCAATGGATCCAATGGGCCAACCCATACCCATCGCTCCCTTGCAAGCAGTCCGGAGAGCACCACGGATGGAAATACCAGAATATGACGGATTATCAGATCCCATCCGATTCCTCCAGATCTACGAGCAAGCTTGTGAAATCTACAATGAACGGACACCTGCGGAGAAGCTGATGTTGTTCTCCATGTCCTTATTGGAAGTGGTTCAGGATTGGTTTTTTAACCTGTCAGAGGAAGAAAAATTCACCTGGGAAGCGGTTAAGGCGGCTCTCATTACGCGCTTTAAACCAAAAAAGTTCCTGAAAGACCCGTTTCTCCTACTAAGCAAAGTCAAGATGGAAAAATGAGAAAGGGTCAGGGACTATATTGAGCGGGTCAAACACTTACGATCTGAGTGCAGTGTAGTCCTAACTCCCGATCATGCGGTGATCATGCGGTTCCTAGCCGGACTACCACGAAGCATCAGAAGAGAGTTGAAATGACAGGAGCAGTACACTACTCTACAAGAAGCTATGGAAGATGCCATCAGGGAAGAGGATGAGGGATCTGACGACGAATATCCATCCACCCACATCCCTACTCCCTCATTAGTATCATTATCATCAACCGCATCTGCTCTATCCACAGAACTACTGTTGGAGCAAATGACGAAATTACACAAATAGCAGATGGAGCAACTTACGACGTAGTTTGACCAGAAACTGAAAGTCTTACAAGGAGCTGTAGCAGTAACGCCACATCAACCGAAACCAAACCAACTGTAGTATCCAAGACGGGAGAATGTATGGTATTCAGTGAGCACGAAAAACCATACAGCGAATGAGTGTCCATTCCTAAAGCAAAATCTCAGACTGACACAGGTGAAGGACCGTACAAGGTCAAGGAGATATTGAACTATGGAGCAATTATTTTAGCACACTTGGATGGAAAACGATTTGATACTCTGGTGAATGGCAGCTGACTACGCAAGTTTTGGCAGCCAATTCAGCCAGTTCAACCAGCTTGATCCAACACCTTGTCGATTTTACTTTTGTTGTTTTACAATTTTTTGTTTTTCACTTCCTGATTTATTTTTCTTTTTTTGGAAAAAGACAATAAAAAAAATGAACAAAAAAGAATGATGAGCAAAGTAAAAAAAAAAGTTGAAGTAATTTCAGGAATTACCTTTTTATAAAAAAAATGCCTTAGAAAATCACTTTTTGAGTCATTTTTTGCACATATGGTTTTAGAAACCTTCGCCGAGTTGCCAGATCACACATACATCTCAGATCTATGTAGGCAAAGATTTTTTAGAAAATTTATTACCTATTTTGAAGTCAGTTTAGCAGTCATTTTGAGAACTTTTGTCGAGCACCTTATAGTCATTATTAACCTTCGTCGATCTGACAGATGGATTCAGAATGCCAAAATTAGATTGGACATAGGTCCAGATTCTGAAATTTTTTATTATCTATAGTACCTTGGCGAAGTATGTTCTTAGGTGAATGATGAGAACCTTCGCTAGATCTTCAGAACCTTCACCAGATCAGTTCAGATATTCAGAAACCTTCACTGAGATTTTTGGAAGCTAATTTTACGGTACTGAACATGTCTGCAAATTTTTGTCCAGAACTGAACAGCCAAACTAGTACTTTGTCTAATGGACCCTCCAAATTCACCTATAAAAGTGCTGAATTCGATTTCATTTCTCACTTGTGCTAGCGAAGCGCTTGCCAAATTTTCTAGCGACCAGAACTTTTCGAAACTTTCTTCCAACCTTCTGATACACTCATGCGCTCTTCTTCTCAGTACTTGTCTATTTTCATCATGTCTTCTACCGATACTTCTCAGTCTCCTTAGTATGTCATTCATCATGATGTTTCGATCAAGACGGACATCATGATACTTCCTAGCACAAGCATGGTGGCTCAATGGATGAACCTTGTTGAGCCTTTGCTCACACAACAATGGGAATTCACGAGTGTGTCTTTCTAGAAAAATTAATATGGAATTTATTACGATGGCCTTTAGCACTTGGCCCGAGGAAAAATCTAAGTTTGACATCACCTATTAGGGGGCTACCCACAAGGTGCGTGTCATTGAAGCCGCCCTTAAAGCCATAGGCATCTCGTCAGGCACCCAGTCCTCACCAAACCATAAACATGCCAAGAACATCATTAAGCCTTTCATTGACATGTCCAATGAGTTGTATTGGACCAATGATGGCTATTTATTAGAGTCTATCCGAGAACCCAACATCCACGCGGCTGTGAACAACTTCTTGATGGTTGACAACCTCAGGAAGGAGCGCATTTCCTCACAAATCCTACACCGCATAGTTGAGTCTAACTACAAGTTTGACAAGAAACCGTTGGAGCCTTACAACTAGTTTTAAACGATTTTTGGTGAACTAAAGCGAGCCATCAAGGGTAACACCAAGCAACAATTTGCTGCTGGTTCTCTTTTGTCCACCATCTTTGCTTTTTGCTTGGTGAATAAGATCCATGGGTTTGTTCCAGAGTCAGTCATGTCTGTCTACGGCACCTGCTGAACCTTCCAGACAAGCATCTAGTCGCCGACGCCAAGTCATAATTTCTGACTCGCCTTTCGCGTCACGTCCCTGTAGTAGGCAATCAACGCTAGTTGCGCTACCACCTCCCACTGTCACTTGCTCTACACTTCCTATTCCCCCATCTACTGATGCTTTCCTAGCCTCCACTGCCTCGTAGGGTCGTTGGATCCACAATTCCAATCATAGCTGCCCAAGCCGCCTCTCTCCCAGACACTCAAGCTACTTCACCAAACATGTAAGCTTTCATGGATATGCTTGATGATTCCGATCCTTTGGGGGCAAATGAAATTTTTGTGATGCCTCAGAGCCCTGGACCCTTTGAACCTCAATCCCCTGGAAAAGGATTCGAGCAAGTCCATGATAGCACTAATGTTTTTTATCCATCTTTTTAGGTTGATCACCAAGATCAAGCAGATCAGGCACCAAACACAATTCCGGTCGTCCATGTAGTTAAATCACCAAAGCAGTTTGACACCACGGTGCCTGATAGTTATGAAGAAGACCTCTTCGAGGAAGAAGAGTCACCGACAAAATCTCAACGCCAAACAAGCACAGTACCTGTAGAGCAATATGATATCGTGAGTTCCTCAGGCGTCAAAGACAACCATTGTCTGATCAGAAACTGAGGAGTCATGGACGTCCATGTTCTGATAAGAGTGAGTAAACAAGCGCGATCAAACAATGACGAAAGTGCATTCAATTATAACAAGCATTCATCTACATTGTACACAGATAAAAACGTGCTGCTGCTATATTACATTGAAGCACAATATACAAATGGAAATTACAACCAAAATTGATGGCGTAATTGGGAGGCTCAAATAATGCGTCTCATGGACGGAACAACCAATAATCTGTGCTTGGATGATCTATTTATAGCTTTCATCCGTGTATTAATTACATTGAATGCTTGTCACCTAATTAGGAAAGCTGTTGTACTTTGAAGTATATGGCTTTTGTGTGTACATAGTATATATGGTCAATGAATCATTATCGTTGACGTGGACGAGGACGTCACTGGAACCTTCCTCGTTTATTTTAGACGACCTTCGGGATTTCAAAAGTGAGTTATACTCGCTTTCCATAGCTTCTTCCCACTTCACAACATCCTTGGAGTTTATTTCTTCGACTAGGCTCTCTGGTTCTTTTGATGAAGTCCAGAATGATTGGGGTGCATACCTCTTAGGAACTGCCCGTGTATGTGAGGATCTGCGGACATTGGGTTGACCAAAATGCGATGATGCTTCTTCTTGAATTTTTCCAGATCTATTCGAGCTAGCTTGGTTTGGTCTGATGACAGGTACTGTCAGCTGCTCAGCTTCTGTAGTTGTAGCTGTAGGTCCTTTACAACTTTGGAAGAAAAAAAAGCAAGGTCATGACGAAGATGAAGAGCTACCTATATGAGACATGATAATAGTATAAAAATAGAACAAACTTAATCTTTCGGTTCATTTGAATTATGAATCTGATGGGGCAAGGGAGATAGGAAGAACGACAATGGAGAAGAGAGCAAGAATATTGCGGAACAGCTCTCCCATTCCAATCGGCTGCTAGGTACAAAAACAATCTATTAGACAGGGTATGCTAAAAATAATCACAGCTTTATGCATTCTAATTGCCCCACAGGATCTTAAAAATTAGTCCATACTCTAAAACAAGAGTACAGCCCACCGAAGAGATTAGAGATGGTTTGTGTGTGGTACTACTAAAACCAGATACAATGTGAAGTACCGTCCTCATCCATGTTTCCACAGTTGCTTCTCAAACCCTACCCGCTTTGCCAACAAAGGTTGTCGAGGGCAACCAATCGTTGCCTGATGATGCATTTGTCCAAACAGTGTTTGTACCATCGCCAGATCGGACTGATCCTATCGCCCCAGATGGCATCAAGTCCAATGAGAACTTGATAGAAGACAATGACGACGGTACTCCACAAGTCGTCGGGGCCGATACAACACAAGCCCCTGCCAGTTCTAGTGTACCGGCTGCTCCCACAAATCTAACGACAGCGTACCAAACTATGGGAGAATACATCTTGGATGCGGTTGCGGCCAAAGCCATTTTGGAAAGCAGGGTACTACATCTGGCGATGAGTAACACACAGCTGCAAGCAGACCCCACCAAGCTGCAGTAAGAGTTGATTTTGGCTCAACAACACGAACAAGTAGAGCACCAGAAGATTGCCAAGCTGCAATAGAAGGAGGAGGGCCTCAACAACTATATCCAAAGCCTCTCCAAGGCACTGACTGAGGCATCCACGAAGGTGTGGGAGCTTCAATCTGAAGCGTCCCAACGGCTTGCTCCCATCCAGATGCAACTAAACCTTTTGGAAGCAGAGAATACGCGCCTGGGGACGGAGGTCGAAGCCCTACAAGAATAAAAGCTCACTTGGTTAGCTCACCTGCACCGGACTCAAGGTCGTTTTCTCAATCAGAAATGAATCTTCTACGGTGTCAGGTGTAGGTTTATAGCCAAACCTTAAACAGCTACCAGGCTGAGTTCAACGAATATCGGACAAGCACAATGCATGAGCTCGTCCAGGCCAAGCAAGCCCTCAAGGCCTGCCAGAAATTCATGGAAATGAAGGCCCAGCCCACCCCCGTGGTAATTCCACCGCCACCTACTTTTGACGCTGCACAGGCCAGTACAAGCCAAGACCAAAGCCAGTAGACAACAGGGGGATTTCAACAAGATCAAGGGTTCGAAGGCCAGGACCAAGGGCCGACGGATACGGTTGTTGAGACGCGAGACCAGGGCCAAGACGCAACTACTAGCCCAAGCCAAGCCACATCATCCAGAGGTTCGCGCACGATATCTGCCATCCGGGCCTTTCGAAGACCAAAGTCCGTGGAGGAAATTATCAACGAATTTCTATCAAAGTATCTCCATGAGTCATCAAGAGGCGGCTGGTAGATATCGTTTTCTACTCAGACAATCAAGGGCAACGAACTACAAGTATTACCCACCCTGCAACCACAACCAGAGTGGCGTCAGCGGTTGTTCGAAAGAGACCCTACGGCCATCAGGGCCTACGTGACGAGTCCACAATAATTACGGGTGAACGTGCACTTCCTGCCATGTCCACGAAGATCCAAATGGGCGGAATGCGGCACCTCTCTGGACAAGATCACACTACAGAATTTTAATTGACCATCAGAATATGGGTGGACTACGGATGTAGACGCCAGAAGGGCTCTCACCGCATTCGCCAACCAATATATCAATTGCCCTGATCCAACAGTCCACACGGTAGCCACTTACGCCCGGGACTTAGAACATCTGATGGGGATCAAAACTAAATGGGACAATTTTCTCCCATCCATATTCTTTGATGTTAATAAGGCGCTACCTTCAGAAAAAATCGCTCGTGTCTATTACCGAGCTGCGCTTCAGGGTGATCCATGGACACGTCGATTCCAAACATGGGTCGACCAAGATTGGCTGCGGGGGCCCACAAGTCTCTTCACACGCCAAAGGACTTGAAGAAATTGAACCGCCTCAACTTTATGGAGGACGTCCACACCTACCTCATCCATCAAAGGCGGGTGAAGAAAACGCTCTACTAAACCGACAGAGTGCTGAGGGACTGGCATTGCTTCAGACAGTGGCTCCTGTTGGGGGTATTCCCAACAAAGTGTAAATAAATAAAATCATCCAATAAAATGTGTTGCGAGGGCATGGCATCCTGCGCGCGTAAGCCCATGGCCCAATGAGCATGCAAGTAAAGTTGTAAATAAAATAAACTTGACTTGGGCCTTGGAATTAAAATAAAACTAGAGGCCCAAAGACATTTTAAACTTAGAGATTACTTTTTAGAGTTGGGTCCAAATTGGGACTCACATGAATCTTGTGATTACCAATGTACTTTTTGTGGACCCTTGGATCAAGTTGGGTCCAAGATGAATGGATAGGATCATTGTGAATATTAGCCAATAGGATTGAGGGGCAAGGGCCTTCCCCATTTTATAAAAATGCACCATTTGTACACTATTTTCATGCTTAATGAGAAGGAGGAAACTCTACCAATTTTGGAAGAGAAGCATCCTCATTTGCAATTCAATGCTTGCTATTGCTCTTGTTGTTTTCAATTGCTTTCAAGTTCATGCTTTTTGGTTTCAATAGTTTATGTTTCTCCTTTAGCAAGTATAATGTGCATTTGAGCTAACCTCCACCCTCACTCTATCTCTCTCTTCTATCTTCTTTTCCCTCCATCTTTTCTAATCATCCCCTTCCTTTCACCTACACTCATGATGAATGTTAGTGTAGAGGAGTAGAGTTAAGGGAGAGTAGTGTTAGTGGTGAGTAGAGTTAAGGGAGAAAGTAGGAAACTAACTAAAAATAGCATCTATGCATAGTTAGGTACCTATACAGCGATCTAACCCTTGTTGACAAGCGGGAGGGCTATACTATGCAAGATCTTCGACCCTACAGTTCTTTGCCGTAGTTTGCTGGTTTTGCTCACGTGGCAACTTCCTCATGCCAGCTTGAACCAAGCCCATTTTTTAGGCTTTCAACGAGCCATGTGAAATTATTGACTTATTGCGATGTCATTGCGCACCTGGTTCAATGGAAACGATTCTCTTAGTCACCTATTGTTAAGAGACACTATGGGGCAATTTCGATTTATAAGGACAAAAAATGAACTATCTTGGGTCATGGACATCAAATTTGTTCTATCTCATGTGATGCGACTCAATGCCACTGATAGAGAGTGAAACTCATTCAATCTGAATGTAGTACACTTGATATTGGTTTAATTTGATCACTCAATTAGCCATGCCAAGTGACAATGGTCAAAATTGCATGATAGGCATCCAATTTGAGCTAGCTTGAGTCACAGGCATGAAATTTGAGCTATTTGATTGTCCTAAACTCAAGAGTTCTCTAATTTGGTCACTAAGTGGGCAATTTTAATTTGAGCTGTCTAAATTTCAAAAGCTCAAGATTTCAAAAGCTATTTGAAAGCTCAAAAGCCCAAGATTGACTTTTTTGAGTGATGACATCAAGTTTGTGCTATCTCAAGTGGTAGACATTAGTTTAAGCTATCTCAAGTAATAGGGACCAATTCTATCCATGAGAGATCGAACTCGAGTAAATGGAATGTTCTATCTTAGTTGAGATTGGTTGAGTTTGGTTACTCAATGATCTATGTCCAATGACAAGAACAAAAATTGCAGCGTTTTACCCCTAATGTGAGCTATTTCGACCAATGTACATGAATGTCCCCCACACTCGAGATTCCTCTAGTTTAAACACTCAATGTCAAGTGACGAGTGACAAGGAACAAAATTGAGATTTCTTGCATGTAGGCATCAGATCGAAGTTATGTCAAATGATAAACATCAACTTTGGGCTATCTCGAATAGTAGGGACCATTTGATCGACAAGAATCAAACTTGAGTAATCTGAATCTATTATTAAGAGACTTTCTGAGACAAATTCAAGTGATAAGGGCCCAAAATTGAGCTATTTCGAGTCATGGACATCAGAGTTGAGCTACCTCACGTGATATGTGTCAAAATTCCAATGACAAAGAGTCGGAATTAAGCAATTTGAATATATTGAGATTGGTTGGATGTTTGCACCCAATGAACCATGTCAAATGATAATGACCAAAATCATATGTTAGACATCCATTTTGAGCTATCTTGAATCAAAGACAAATAGGGGATGAATCAATGAGCCATGTAAAGCAACATGGACCAAAATTGACTTTTCTAATATGTATGCATCATACTCAAACGCCCATGGGTTGTTGACATCAGAGCTATCTTAATAGATAGGAGACAATCCCATCTATAAGGGGCCAAAACGTATTGTCCTAAACTTTAGATTAATCAAGCTCAGTCACTCAATCACTTCGATCACTTGAATATCAAATCTGAGTTATCTCATGTGGCTGGGGTCAACTCCATTGATAAGGGGTCAAAGGTGACAAATCTTAATATACTGGACTTGAAACCGATTGAGTCTAGTTGATTGATCAGCCATGTCGATTGATAAGCATCAAGATCACACATTAGGCATCTAATTTAAGCTGTGTGGAGTGGTAAACACCAAATTTGAGCTATTCCATATCTTGAAGTCAAAATTTTGCTAATTTCATCACTAAATGGAAATCACCAAAAGTGAGCTATCCCACAAGATGCTATGTCAAGTGATATGGACCAAAATCAAGAAAGAAACTTGAGTTATATCAGCACGCACACTATGGTAAGTAGGGCTCTTTGAGTTGGTGAGCACGATATGGTGGACAAAGAGGATTGATGATGCTATGGGTACAACACATATCTAGTCTATTGTTGCTTTATGTCGAGCTTCAATAAAAACCATAATAACCATAGTAGATATCATAGATGCTTCTTGATACAACACATCTTTGGCGTCTTGATGCTACATATCGAGCTTCAATATGAACCCCAATATGGATTGCTAATGCTTCTTGGTACAACACATCAAATGCTTCTTGGTACAATGCATCCTTGATGTGTTGATGTTTTATGGCGAGCTTCAATATAAATCACAAAATGGATTGTTGATGCTTCTTGGTAGAACATGACTTTAATGTGTTGTTGCTTTCTGTTGAGCTTCGGTATAAACCATATTATGAATTTCTGATGCTTCTCGGCACAACAAATGCTCGATGTATTGCCACTACTTTTTTTTAGCTTCAGTGTAGTTGATAATGTGGCTTGCTGACATTTCTTGGTACAACACATCCTCTCACTAGAGGAGTTCTAAATCCAAAAAAGACCCCTTGTAAAAATTCTTTTTATGATTTTTCTCAATTTTTTCTTACACATGGACCAATCAAAACACTCAAATTTGAAATCTACGTAACGTAACTTTTTGAGCCCATATTTTGATTCCACACTAAAAATGACATAACTTTTTATTAGTAAGTCCAAATTTAGCGAAGTTTAGTGCATTGCAAAGCGCTCGGCAAAGGCTTTTCAATGATATGTTAGATGACATACTTCTGAACTACGATTAAAAAGTTATGGCAAGTCAAAAGTATAAGTGTTATAATATTTTAATAGTATAAACTACATCTTGCACGAATTCTTAAAAGGTCTTTTTGGAGTTCAAAACTCCTCTAATGGGTATGGAATTTGACATGATCAATAGCAAAAAATGAATATGTGCAATGGCAAGGGTGGATCGGATGTTCTTGGCTACTATGCTCTACCTCGGTACTCAAAATAATCATTCATGTGGCCCAATTGTACAAAAATCTGGCTACTCTTAACAAGGGCCATCATTTCTTTTTATACCTTGAGTGATCTATCATTTGTTTCATCCTGAAGGCCATCATTTGTTCTCATATCCTGAGAGCCATCATCAGGTGCCAAATTGCTTGGTCACACTTGATGGGCATTAAGTATGGACAAACCATGGACAGATAGTTACATGCTCCCATGTGACCCGATAGTTTTGGGTATAGAAGAGAGGAAATAGAAGGGGCGGGGGGGGGGTGTGGGGGGGGGGGGGTATACCTAGGGCAATAGATATAAATTTTATTAGTGACTTTTGTGACACGACATTGTCATGTGTTCGTTTATTACTCCAATGTGAAATAGTCTATTGTGGATGTGACTCTCTCTCTCTCTCTCTCTCTCTCTCTCTCTCTCTCTCTCTCTCTCTCTCTCTCTCTCTCTCTCTCTCTCTCTCTCTCTCTCCACCCTCTTATGGTCCTAGAGTTGGGATGGAGTATACACAAATCTTATTTGTGGATTGTATGACATAACTTTTTAATGTGTGTGCTCGTTGCTTGGGTGTGTATGCCAAATAACCTCTCTAATTGTTTTGTGTCGAAATAATCCCCCATCAAGCCCACGAAAATCAAACTAGAATAGATGCGGCTTATTCTAGATTTATTTGAATGCTTTGCAATTCTTTCATTGGAAGAACTTACAATTGTGGTTCCCTTACAAGTTTTAAGGTTTGTTTGACATGACTTTGAACAGTGGCTACCTTATAAGGGGTGTCTGAATATTAGACGGATCGACCCACCTCAAGACCTAAAGTGCCTCGAAAACATGTGGGGGAGAGCGAGTAAATATACCTCATTGACTATTTGCATTGCTCTTGCCTAAGAGGCTGCTTGTAAATGAGGGACTCTCCTTAATTGTGGGCTCCTTAGAATGTGGGATGACTCCAAAACACCACCGCTTTGAGCAAGAGGTCTTAAAATGTGCCTAAAGGAGGGGGCATACATTTAATTGCTGGACTTACATTCTTTAGAACTTTTGGTGTATTGCATTTATACAATTTTTACATTTTAGTCTATTGCACCTATACATTTTTAGCGCTGTTTATGTCTTGAATTTTTATAGTTTCAGTGGTTTTAGTCTTTAGGACCCTTGGATATTTTAGGGCTTTCAAATGTCTTAAAATTTTACATTTTTTATGCTTTTCATCTATTTGATGCATGAATTTTTACTTTTTTAGGCTTTTAATATTATAATCCCTAGCATTTTTTAGGACTTTCAATGTCTTCAATTAGTCATTTTTTGGGCTTTTAATATTTTAATCCCTAGAATTTTCTAGGGCTTTCAATGTCTTAAATTAATCTCATTTTTTGAGCTTTTAATTAGATGAACTTGCATTTTCTTAAGACTTTTAATGTTTTTAATTTTAACATTTTGTGAGCTTTTAATTTGCTTAAATTCTACATTTAGGGGCTCTATTTAAGGTTTAAATGTATTTAGTTTTCCTTTTCACATTTTATTAGTGCTTCTAATTTGTTGTGCTTTTACATTTTATTGATGTTTTAATGTATTTTTAGATTAAAAAAAGTATTTATAAATTGTGATACATAAGAAAATGTGAATTGCAAATGCATATATTTCATAATTTAAGATTACTTACATGACAATGCAAGTGTTCTTAGGTGTTTATAAATTGTGTGTGAATACCTACATGACAATATAACTTTTAAATAGGAAAAATGTGAATTACATATACATTTATTAATCATTTAAATTCACCTAGATAACATTACAAGTTTTCCTACATAGGTTGAACCAATTTACTACTTCCTAAACCTTGGAGATCCATTGCAAGTAGGGAAAACATTTTCCTGCCCCTGTATTGAAATGGGAAATTGGTTGTTGAAGTAGGAAATTTTGGGATTTCCCCACATGGAGAATGGTTTCATTTTTCTTGTGAAAGTGCTAATAACGAAATTGTAACGAGGAAGAATTTTATTGAATTCCATAAGTAAGCTCTGTCTTCTTATAATTTTATTGAGCTCCATAAGTAAGCTTTGTCCTCTTATAAGTATCAGCCAGTGTAGTGTCTGAAGATGATGTCGATAGGCAATGGGGTTTAATGATCGATCAGTAGAGGTGATGAGGCAGGCGAGGAGTTGCGATGGCGTGTAAAGGAACTGCCTTAGGTAATGTGAGCCCAAACACTTCCGACATATCCAATTTTTCATGTGAAGATGGAAGAGACCACTCAAAGCTTTGAAGAAGCACAGCCAACCCCAGCTGCACTGACGCCAATCCCAGTGCGAGCCCCGGGCATGCCCTCCTCCCACTGCCAAAAGGTATGAGCTCAAAGTCATACCCACGCACGTCAATGTTGCTATTTAAGAACCTCTCTGGACTGAATTCCAGTGCTCTTTCCCAGTTTGAAGGATCTCGCCCAATTGCCCACACATTCACCAGCAGACGGGTGTTTGCAGGGATGTCGTAGCCGGTCACTTGGACGGCTTGTGTGGATTCGTGCGGCACAAGGACTGGACCAGGTGGATGCAGACGAAAGGTTTCCTTCACAATCGACTGGAGGTATTTGAGCTGTGGAAGATCTGCCTCCTCTACCTTGCGCTCACGTCCAACCACATGATCCAACTCTTGCTGAGCCTTTTCCTGCACCCAAGGATTAAGCAGGATTTCCGAAAGCGCCCACTCGATCGTTACTGCTGAACTTTCAGTGCCCGCTGCGAGCATATCCTGCGTCATCAAAATTAAACAAAAATAAACATTATGACAATATCTTATCTAAAGCGGATTAAAATGTCTACAACAACCACGAAAATAAACTGACAGCTATTTTGAACTTACGATAACTAAGGCCTTGATGCTGTCCATACTGAGGTGTTGATAATCTTTATTGTTTTTTAAAGATAAGAGGACATCTACGAAATCAATCGATGCATCTGTTGAAACGCCTGTCGTCTTTTCCTGGTGCTCCTGAATAATTTTGTCTATAATAGAATCCATTCGCTTTCTGGCTGCCATCAGCCGTCTCTTGTAGCCCCGGATGTCCAGCAAACCAACGTAGGGAATGAAATCTCCGAAATTGATTACGCCAAGCAAATGAGAATATTCCGTGCCAATTTCTTTGAACTCCAAAGCCTCTTTGCTGTTGGAAGCGAAATAGTTCCTGTTTAATACCATACGTGCAATGATGCTGCGTGTCAGTCCATAAATCTGTGAGTGCACATCAACTACCTTTCTTCCCTCACAATTAACCCGAATAGACTTCACCATGGAATAAGCCTCTTCTATTCTGATATGCTTGCTTGCTTCCATCCGTGCAGGAGAAAGCAACTCTACCAGACAGATCTTTCTGATTTCTCTCCAGTATGGTCCGTATTGTGACCATGCCACGTCCTTTTGATTGTAAAAAAGTATATTTGCGGCCAGCATCCTTGGACGTGATCAAAGATCTGATCGTAAGTCTTTAGAAATTCTCTGGCGAGCGCTTCATTGGAAACTACAACAGTAGGGACAGTGCCTAGCCTGAGAAACACGAGAGGCCCATAGTTACAAGCTATTTGTGCCAAAGATTGATGTACCAATGTGCCCAGAAGGTGAAGATGTCCGATAAGTGGCCACGCTGGTGGAGATGGGGGCAGATTGAGCTTGTTCTGTGGTTGATAGAGCAGAAGGATCAACTTGGAGAGCATAAACAGCAAAACTAGCCCAAGCGCTGAGGCCGGATAACCTATCATCTCCATACCTCTCAACAGTCTATGATCAGCACTCAGCACCCAAAATGTGCGTCGCTCTCCAGATCACTCCAAACTCTAGTGTCAGTAACTCTGACGATATGACGACTTAATGCAGTTCTATCTCCGTGAGACGCGTAGGAGCTAAGAAGGGATATAAAGTTCAACTTTCGGACTCGATAAATAGCTCGAAACTTGACGATAGCGTAAAAGAGTATCCTTCCTCTTGCACGTGAAAAATGCGTCCCTGGTGCATGGATGATCGCGCACACTAAATACTATACACGCATTAAATGCCTCACCGCACATGTACGCCCCCGGGGCCCGCCCCGGTGATGCTGGGAAACCTCCTCAAGTTTCCCTTTAATCTTTTACATTTTTCAATGCATATTGGCTTTTGAAAAATGATGTCTTCTAAAACCAGCTCAAGAATGTTGCATTCTAGAGTTTTAAAACTATCAAAAATTAGAGTTTAGTAAACGTAAAATCAGTTTTTAAATTTTTACAAAGGAAATGGTGATGCCTCACAGAACGTAATCTGTGGGGCAAAATATTTTTTACAGGCACTTTTCGGACACCGAAAGGTGCGTGTAAAAATCAATTTACGTCAAAAAAAAAAAGAAAAAAAAAAAGTAAAAACGGAATTCACGGCAGGGAAGGACCATCTCCTCGGCCCTTCTACCCGCGGAAGACTGTGTGCCCTCGGGCCTCCACCCTCGGGAGCACAGTCTTCCAGGGCGGAAGGGCCACCCCCCCCCCCCCCCCCCCCCCCCCTAAACTCCAATTTTTCAAGGTAGAAATTTTCCATTTCAAAATTTTACGTGGTTTTGTAAAGTATTAGAATAATCTACATGCATCCTATATATTCAAAAGCCAATAGTTAAGATCCTACATAGTTACTAAACATAAAATCTCCTACGAAATAAATTTTTATTGGTTTTTAATAAGTCAACATCCTGCATTATATATTTGAAGTCAATTTTTTAGAAAGGTTGCCGGTTTCATTCCCATACTATGCCGGTTTACCTGAGCACTACTTGGCCCCGTATTGCCTGGTTTGTCGGCCGGCTGTGGGCGCCTCCACGCCATCGGCAGTGGGCGCCGGTGCCCAAGAAAATGTGCTTTGCGAGGGCATCAGAGCCCATGCAATCCCCTGCACTGGCGCCATGTGGTCTCCGCGGCAGGTGTCACGCAGTCCAGAGCACTAGGTGGTCGGACCTAGACCCTTCCACGTGGGCTCTTCCTGTGCGCCAACACACATGGTCCCGGCACCATGTGGTCCCATGCGCCGGGTACCGACGCCCTCAATCACGATGCCCCAATCCAGTGTACTGGGATGTGCACACACACACACACTTTGCTCTAATATGTCCCATTGGAAAATACTCTTGATTGCTTATGGGACATTGTTTGGCTACCCGGTGACGTGGCACTCGGATAACCACTTCTGAATAAAAACTTAAAAAAAAAATTGTCAGCAGGGGGCGCGACATGCAGGCAGGCAGGCCGAACGATACACATGCACAGGCTTTAAAGCTTGTGTGCGTTCTAGCTCAAGGCGCACGGTGCACCCTACCAAATGAAATGACCATGGAATTACTGCCTGCACTTTGGCTTTTAATGACGCCAAGGGACAGTGTTGGAGAAACCTCTTTGGGTTTCCTTACAATTTCTTGCATTTTTTGAACATTTTTCAAAAAAATTTACGAAAGTTTTAGAAATTTTCATGAACGACTTTTGTGTCTATTCATCGACTAAAGACCATTTAGACGCATTAGAGAAGACATTGAGAAGATGTCAAGAGAAATCTCTTAAATTGCATCCGGCCAAGTGTTATTTTGGATGAGGGAAGACATCATGTTAGGACATAAAATTTCGAAGGATGGCATTCAAGCCGACATCGAAAAAGTAAAAATGATTTTAGAGTTATTAGAACCAACCAATCTACGAGAGCTTAGAGGATTTCTAGGACACGTAGGATATTATTGTAGGATAATTAAGGATTATGCCATAGTAGTAACTTCTTTAACAAGCTTATTAAAAAAGCTGTTGAGTATCATTGGTCACAAGACCATCAACAAGCTTTTGATAAGTTAAAACAGTCATTAGCAGAAGCAACTGGAGTTAGACCTCCAGATTGGGCTAAAAAGTTCCATGTATATGTAGACACATCATCATTTGCAATACGTGTAGTGCTTAGTCAGAAAGATGACCAAAATATAGATTACCCAATTTATTATGCGGGTAGACAACTCACAGCATCAGAAAAGAACTATTTTGCTACAGAGCGTGCAGCACTAGGAATGATTTATTCTGGAAAGAAATTTAGACATTATCTTTTAAAATACCCTTTTGGTTTTCATGTAGATCACTATGCATTGAAACATTTAGTGAATAAACCTGATCTTTCGGGTAGGGTAGCTAGATGGTATTGTTATTATATGAGTTTAATTGTGAAGGAGAATTAAGAAGAGGCAAGGATCATCAAAATGCTGATTATATATCTCGCCTCCAAATGAAAAATCAGTTTGATCCCATTTCTGATGAATTTCCGGATGAACATATAATGCGTATTCAATCGGAAACATCAATTTATATGGACATTATTAACTTTTTACAGGACCAGATTTATCTTGAGCATTTTAATAAACAGCAAAAACTATTTTCCTTTCAAAAGTAGGACCTTCTATGATTATAAATAAAATATTGTATAAATTAGGAGCCGACGATAATCTTCGCCGATGTTTAGAACCAACCGAGATGCCCACTGTCATAAGTGCATTACATGAGGAAGATTCGGGGGGTCACTATGCTCTTAAAAATACTGCAAGAAAGATTCTTAATGCTAAATATTGGTGGCCTACCATCTATAGAGATGTTAAATTATTCATTCAAAAATGTGATGCATGTCAGAGGATGGGAAAACTCAGCTTCGCGACACATTGGCCACTTACTCTGATTATTCCCTTAACACCTTTTGAGAAGTGAGGGATAGATTTTGTAGGGCCTATCAAACCGATCACTCGTAAAACTCGCCGATGTTACATTCTTGTTGCTACGGACTATGCTACCAAGATGGTAGAGGCCGAAGCCACAGTTAAAAATGATGCTAAGACTGTAGCAAAGTTTTTATTCCAAAACATTATTACACGTTATGGATGTCTCTTAGAACTCTTTAGTGATAGGGGAGCCCATTTTCTTAATCAGACCATCGAGGCTATATTGTCATACTTCTCCATTACACATCGCCAAATCACTCCATATAATCCTAAAGTGAATGGGCTTACGGAGCGGGCAAACGGAATTTTGTGTAAAATTCTGAATCAAGTAACGGAAATGCTTTCTTTTGATTGGGATCAGAAGTTACCATCTGTCTTATGGGCATACAAAACTGCTGAAAAGATCACAACTAGGCAGACTCCATACTATCTTATGTATGGAATGCATCCCATATTACTCATAGAATTCGAAGTTTTGACATTTCGCATTAGTAAGGAAGAGCAAATGGATGAACACGATAGTCTCTGGGAGCGGATGATAGCTTTCACACAACTGGAGGAGGATCGTCGTCTTTCATTAATTGAGATTGAACGAGTTCAGAATAAAAGAAAAGAAATTTTCGATCAATCTATTAAACAAATAAAAATTAAACGAGGGGACTATGTGCTTCTGTATGATAACACACACATGTTGTTTCTTGGGAAATCACATACCAAATGGATGGGACCTTACAAAGTCATAGAAGTTTTTAACAATGAATCAGTTCAGTTAGCCGATCTTGAAGCGCATTTACTTGATACTTGAGTAAATGGCTCAAGAGTGAAGTGCTACTATGACTTTTTTCCGATGAATATGAAGAAGTTCAATTTTTTGCAAAATTTGCGAAACATGCAAAATTTCCGATACTATCCACATTTCATCCAGTTTGAAAAACTTGTCGCCTTTGGTCCAATAATTTCCACTGTAGTTTGCGAAATTTGTGACACTCACACCTTCGCATTTTTTGCCCATATGTTGTAACGAAATTTGCGACAATGTTCACATTTCATACCTTGTTATTTCTAGTTTTGAACTTCACTACATTAATACTTTCCACCGCATTTTTGTGAAAATGCCAACACCTTCGCTTCATCACTGTCACTATATTCCTTGCAAAAAGTGCGACACCATTATGGAATATGGTATGTTAAGTAAATCCACCATTTTTGGGAAAACGGAAATTACGACACTCCAACCTTCACATTTTTCGGGACTTACCTTCGTTCCATCCTTGACCTTCGAGAAATTTGCAAAAAAATAACAATATTTCTCTAGTATGTTGCATATCATTTTGTTATGCTCCTTTGTTTCCACCATGTTTCCATGTTGACAGCATATTGGAAATATGCGAAAAACCCAACACCTTCGTGTTTATAATTTCTATGATAGTTTGCGAAAAATGCGACACTATTTTTGGAGTTTTTATGTTGCTCAACTTACCATTTTGGAAAAGCGAAACGTGCGACATAGTCAATCTTCACATTTTTCGCTTATACATTTTTTCGCTCTTGCATTTTAACGAAAAAAGTGACAGTCTTCGCTATCAATATCATATATATTGTTTCATAGATTGTGTATATTGTTTATTTTCGCAATTCAATACTCATAAATATTGAACTGATCTTTTGCAAACTGAGCAAAGCATTTGTGTATTTTATTTATTTATTTTTGTTTTTTAAGAATAGATGCTTTATTGTTGAGTCTGTACCTTCAAAACGAATGACACGCTTTCATTAAATACTTGTCTAAATCCACCGATATATCATTAATATACCAAAAACCTCAAACACTTCTGTTTTTTCGTCACCTCTTTTCCATCACTCTTGCTTTTTTATTTTGTGAACTTTTACGATTAAGCTCTCTTCCGCCATCGCTAGTTTACCATTACTATCGTCATGGCAATTGTGTTCAAAACGCATCCAAAACCAGTCTTACCGGTTTTGCAGTCATTAGCCATACGAGCACAGATTGAAGGACTCCTTCAATTCGATCCATCAGTAATTCTTACAGATGTGTGCCACAAGCTAATTCAAAATCTGAACGAAACAGAGGAGGGACATATTTTCACCATTGTCCAAAATCAAGAGATTGTTATTACAGACGGATTTTATTGTCGTGCCTTGGGTTTGCCTATGGATGACAGTATGCCTGTTACTAAGCCCGACTTCATCATTGGGAGCGGAGCTTTTCAAGAGGGAGCAGAGCTTTTCGAGAGGAAGCTTATCTGGAGAAAAGGGGATATAAGCTTTCATATATCAGAGACCCCAATCTCAAGAGCTTCGTGTGATTCGCTCTTGCTTCCATATTCTTACTGGAGGTTATCCAAATCTATCTTTTTAGAAAGATTACAATTAGAAGAATAACTACTTCCTTGCTACAAAAGGGATGACCCTCGAACAAGTTAATGAAGAAAATGAAGCCCGAGCAAAAGCCATTTTCCATAAAAAGCCATCCAGCAGGAAGCGACAAAGGTGAACGTAAGAAATTTGTTTGTGAGCCGCTGCACAGCTGAGGAAGGGGATATGTGGAGCCTCATGATCACACATTATCCAAAGTTATTGTTTTATATTGCAAAAAATTTCAATTTTTATGTGACGTTCTATAGAGACGCATTAGTAGATCTCAACCGACATCTTAACTGTTGGAAAACAACATTCGGTGATTTCCAAGGGAATTTGTGCAAAGCAAGAACCTCCAAAGACACTAAGGTAATCATCCTTAGGCTTCTTGAATAATATTTCATATGGTGTATTTCCTTCAACAACTTCAATACTCATCAAGGAAGAGCTACCAAGCTTGGAGGCATTGCAAAGTGTTCTTATAGCTAAAGAAATAAGGCAAGAGAACAAGCTACTAAGGATAGAGAAGTTATCGATCAATTGTTATGGTGATGGCAAGGCTCTTTTTGCCAAGCACAAAGGGAGGAGTAGAAAGCAACACCAACATATCTCCAAGAACAAAGCAAAGGACAAAGACCAAGATGATGGAGAGGAGCATGACACCGCTCATGCTTCTACCTCAAAGAAGAAGAAGGAGAATATCAAATGTTTCTTTTGTGGCAAGATGGGGCACTATGCAACAAAACAAATTGCTTCAAGAAGAAGAATCAATTTAACCAAGCCAACCTTTCAAATGAGAAAGAAGACTCTATTGCAAGTGATGGAGAGGGATCTCTTATGGTCTCTAGTTTTTCATCACTTTCAAAAAGATGGAGCTTGGTACATTGGTAGTGGAGCATCTTCACATATGTGTAGCTCCAAGGAGTCCTTCACATCTATTATGCCTTATGGAGGAGCTAAGAAGACTATCAATACCACAAATGACCAAGAATGCAATATTGAAGGCATAGGGAGTATTCCCTTGAAGACCTCATCTTCCAAAATTCTTTCTCTCAAGAAGGTTCTTTATGTGCCTAATCTTACAAAGAACCTCATAAGTGTTGGCCAACTTATTGATGGAGGCCTTGATGTGAAATATTGCTACTTGTAATATCAAGAAATGATGAGACCCTTGCACATGGATCAAGATTTGGAGGCATATACAAGCTTGATCCAAGAGAGAGTTGTGCTATTGCTTTTGAGACAAAGCTTTCCAAGGAGGAATTATGGCATAAGAGGTTGGGACATCCCAACTACAAATCTGTGCTTTCTATGTGCAAAGAAGCCAAAGCTATTGGCTAACCAAAGAATCTTTCAAAGAAAATCAAGCCTTGTGAGGCTTGTGCTATTGCAAAATCACACAAGAAGGCATACAAAAGATCTTCCATCAAAAGCACCCATCCTTTGGAGCTAATACACTCGGATGTGCACTTCTCATCAACTCAAAGCAAAGGAGGAGCCACATGCTTTCTGATCTTTATTAATGATTTCACAAGATTTACATGGCTATATCTTCTTACTTCTAAATCTTTAGTGTATGATCACTTCTTTATTTTCAAAGCATATGTTGAGAAAAAATTCTCATTCAAGATCAAGGCTTTGAGGTGTGATGGAGGAGGAGAATATATCGCCAACAAATTCCATGACTATTGTGAGCAAGAAGGTATAAAGAGGGAGTTCTCTTGTGCATATTCATTTTTCATTTTACGTGAAGTGGTTTTCTCTCACTTCAAAATTTTCGGAAAGTGGTTGGGAACATCCCTTGTTCAAAATAGACGACCTTTCGGATTTTTTTTTCTCTTCATATTTTTGGCAAAAAGCCGAAGGTGCCCGTAAAAAGGCGAAGGTGCCCTCAAAAAGACAAATATGTCTTTAAAACGGTTTAATTCATGAAAATAGATGACCTTCGAGAATTTTCTCTCTCTTTGCATTTGTCGAGACAATGCGAAAAAGCCGAAGGTGTTAAAAATAGTTAAACTTTGAACTGGAGAGAGGAGGAATAGATCCTTATATGAATGTGCAAAAGCAATGAGGATTGACGTATCATTGCCTAAAGACTTTTGGGGAGAAGCTATTAATTGTGCAAATTATCTTTGCAATAGGCTCCCACATCTTGCTCTTGGAGGAAGGACACCATTTGAGGTCTTATTCAAAATGAAGCCTAAGGTTGATCACTTTAGAGTACTTGGCACTATTTGCTTTGTGCATATTCCCTTGGAAACAAGAAATAAGGATGATCCATGATCTAGCAAAGGAACTAAGGTTGGATATTCATCCACCAAAAAGGCTTATAGAGTCTTTGTGCTCTCTACTTCTCAAGTGATTGAAAGTAGAGATGTTATATTTCATGAAGATCAACATCCATTATTTGAAGGGGCCAAGTTCAATCAATCTCAAGATCCATCACCTATCATGCCTATTGAAGACCATCAAGACATGTTGGGGTCGAGATTTGAGGAGGAGACTCCTCGGGTTCATACACCTAGGAGGACTTCTAGAGAGAGATCCGAGCCTAAGAGGCTTTCCTATGATAACAAAGGCAAGCAAGTGGAGCTTGATTCCACTCATGGCATATTTCATCTCACATGACGAGCCAAAGGACGTTGAAGAGGCACTCAATACTAAGGAGTGGTATGATGCCATGAAGGAAGAGTATGAAGCCTTAATCACCAACAACACTTGGGAGCTTCTCCATCCAACAATCACATCATTGGATCCAAGTGGGTATTTCGAATCAAGTATAATCAAGATGGCACTATCAACAAGTACAAGGCAAGATTATGTGCCAATGGATTTGCTCAAATCCATGGAATTGATTATGAGAAGACATTTGCACCCATGGCAAAAATGGTGACTATAAGGATTCTTATCTCTCTTGCTACCTATTTCAAGTGGAAGGTGTTCCAATTAGATGTTTCCAATGCATTTCTCAATGGTTATCTTCAAGAGGAAATCTATATGGAGCAACCTCAAGGATTCATCAAGGATGAATAAAAAGTGTGCTTACTTTTCAAAAGCCATTATGGACTCAAGCAAGCACCAGGATCTTGGTATGAGAGACTCAACTCTTTTCTTATCTCACTAGGATTCACTCTTAGTGACTATGGTCCTTCCATGTATATCAAGTTTGTTGCTAGTGATATCGTTATTCTTCTCATTTATGTAGATGACATTATCCTATGTGGAAGTTGTATCAATTTGGTGGAAGAGACCAAAATAGTACTTGGGAAAGAGTTTAAAATGCAAGATCTAGGAGAGATCCATTACATATTAGGCCTAGAGATTGACTTTCATGATGATTATGCTTTTATTTGTCAATCTAGATATGCTCTTGCTATGTTTAAAAAGTTTCATATGGAAGGATGTAAGGGCATTGACACACCTATGGAGCACATTGTAAAAGATCCTAATAAAGGTGATGAAAGATTCTTCAAGGACATCATGTTTTTTAGGAATCTTATTGGCTCTTTGATATGGCTTACTATCACTAGACCCAACTTGAGCTATTGTGTGCACAAGATGAGTCAATTTATGCAAGATCCAAAAATCCAACATTGGAAGATGGCCAAGAGGGTGCTAAGGTATGTATCTTCATCACATGATTATGATCTACTCTACAAAAGTGAAGATTTATCTATCATTGGCTACTCGAATTTGGACTTTGCAAGTGACAGGATGGATCAAAAGTTTACAAGTGCATATACTATATTTTTTGGAGGAAATCTCGTATCTTGGCTTTCCAAAAAGCAAGATACTATCTCTATTTCTTCTTGTGAGGCCGAGTATAAAGCACTCACTACATTGACAAAAGAAGTGCTTTGGATCAAGAGGATTCTTTTGGAGCTAAAGTGCATCAAAGAGGAGGAGCTACCGTTGCTATATTGTGATATTATCTCGGCCCAAGCACTTGCAACTAATCCAATTTTTTCTGCAAGAAGCAAGCATATAGAAGTGGGACACCACTTTGTGAGAGAGAAGCTTATTGGAGGAGAGATCCATTTGGAGCATGTTGATTCATTATCTTGTATTGCTGGTCTACTCACCAAGCCTCTACTCAAGGGTCCTTCATCAAACATAAATCCAATCTTGGAATGATTTCAAGATCAATGTTTTTTCAAGATTAGATATTTTTTTAGGAGGAGTGAAAACTATGAAAAACTATCTATCTTAGTCTTAGCGGTCTGATAAAGTTTTTATGAAAACTTCTTTGTGTAGAGTTGTGATAGGACCAAAAATTGGCATAGATGGCAAATTGGCAAAATCTACATGTAATGCCTCTATTGAGCCAAAAGTGAATTATGATGCAATCTTGAGGATAGGCACATGAATAGAGTTTTGACACTTGTAGTATAGTAATTTGATGAGTGATAGAGTCAAAAGTTGGTTTTGACTAAGGGGTCCAATAGAATTGAAGAGGCTATGATTAGGGGTCCAATAGCATGCAAGGAGAGATCTCCACAAGTTCTATATGTACTTCTCCTTCAAATTATTATTAAAGTTGAGTTTTTGAGTCAAACTTTTGGTTGGTGAAATTTGCTTGTTTACTCTTCTATCTCTACACGAGTTGAAATTAGTTCTATTCTCTCTCTACCCGAGGAGAGGAACTTTATTTTACTTAGGTTTTTTCAAGAAGCTTTTTCCTTCATGTGTATGAACTTTGGTCATCAACAATTGCATCCATCTTTGCCTCTATGCCTTCGTTTTCTGATCTAGATCTTGGAAATCAATCTAGAATCCATTGACAAGTGTAGAAGCTTACACATGAGAGGAAGTGCTTCTTGAAAATCTAAGTAAAATTAACCTCCCCTCCTTGAATAGAGAGAGAATAGAGCTAATTCAACTCAAGTAGAGAGAGAAGATTGAACAAGCAAATCTCACCATACAAAGATTGACTCAAAAACTCAAATTACATAATGATTGGAAAGAAAAGTACATACAAAACTCGTGGATATCCCTCCTTGCATGCTATTGGACCCCTAATCATAGCCTCTTCAATTCTATTGCACCCCTAATCATAGCCTCTTTAATCTTATTGGACCCCTCTTGAAGATCTCTTAGTTCCTATTGGACCCCTTGACCAAGGCCAACACTTTGACTTCATCACTCATCAAATTACATTATCACAAGTGTCAAAGCCCTATTCACATGCCTATCTAGCTCGAGATTGCATCACAACTCACTTTTGGCTCAATACAAGCATTGCATGTGGATTTTGCCAATTTGCCATCTATGCCAATTTTTGGCCCTATCACAATTCTACACAAAAAAGCTTGACATAAAAACTTTATGAAACCCCTCAAGATATGATAAACTATTTTACACATGTGGGAACATGCTCTACACATGTGAAATGTACTCACAAACATAAAGACATAAAATTGCCAAGCTAGATTTTTGTCAATTTTTCATAGAAAAGTGTTTTCCTTGAGGCGAGTGAATATTTTGACCGAATGATGTCGGAATTGGAAAAGAATGGTTGATTGGGTCCACATCGAGTTTGCGAACCTAGGGTTACCAACCGTCTATAAATCCGAGTGATTCTAAACTGTTCCGACACCCGAAGCCCGTTTTTGGGGTCAAACTTTAAACGGAGGCAAGGTTTTCGTAATTACATAATTACTCCTTTTTTTATGTAAATAACTATATTTTTGACATATTTACGTTGAAAACCATAATAATGTTAACAAAAAATGACCCGTTGGTGGCGTTTGGACCGGGGTGCCCTCTAAAATAGCCCGACGGATATTCTTACTATAAGAAATGGGTAGACCCCATCCTATTTCTCACATTTCCAAGCTTTCTTATAATTGCTTTTGCAATATATTGCTTCCTAATCCTCTTGCTTACAGTTTTATTTCCGCATGACACTAATTTAATGTAGTTAAATTTTATTTTTTGTACTTAAAAAAATTAGATATTGCTTTTTTACTATACAATATCTTAAAAGTTTAAGTCCAGAGTGGTTATTTCTCAAGTTTGTGGTTATTTTAGATTCATTTTTGGTTCACGACTATTCACTTGGCTAGGTGCTATTATTGAATTTACAATAAGCATTTGTGCACGTTGTTGTAATTATTGATTCATCTTTGGTGGGCTAGGTGCTATCGATGAATCTATAACTATCATGGTGGTTTGTTGCATGATTAGTCTCTTGTGATTATTTTAGATTAATTTTTGGTGCACGACTATTCACTTGGCTAGAACCTAGTGCTATTGATGAATTTTCAATAATCATTTGTGTAACTGATAATTATGGATTCATCCTTGGTGCATGGCTATTCACTTGGCTAGGTGCTATCGGTGAATCTATAACTATCATGGTTGTTTGTTGTATGATTAGTCTCAAGTTTATGATTATTTTGGATTCATTTTTCGTGCACGACTATTCACTTGGCTAGGTGCTATTGATGAATTTTCAGTAATCATTTGTATACATGATAATTATTGATTCATCCTTGGTGCACGACTATTCACTTGGCTAGGTGCTATTGGTGAATCTATAACCATCATGGTTGTTTGTTGCATGATTAGTCTCAAGTTTGTGATTATTTTGGATTCATTTTTGGTGCACGACTATTCACTTGGCTAGGTGCTATTGATGAATTTTCAATAATCGCTTATGTACTTGATAATTATTGATTCATCTTTGGTGCATGGCTATTTACTTGGCTAGATGCTATTGATGAATCCATAACTATCATGGTTGTTTGTTGCGTGCTTGTTATTTAAGAATTGTGTACATTCTATGTTTGTTGGTTGAAGGATTAAGATTGTACAAATATTCCAGTTTCAACATTTTTAGTATGTGTTGATATTTTTGTATGTGATATAGTAGATTTCAATTTTGTATTTCATATTTCAATCACAACACATGCTTATAATTTGATATTTCTAGCATTAGTAAACTCGTTAACTTAATTATGAGCATAGATTTGTTATTCTTAACATCTAGTACAAAAGATTTTTTTTATCAGATGCTATTTGTTAACTTAACAGTTGTTATCATATAAAATTTGTTATTGTAAATATGTAATATCTAGTAAATTCAATTTTCTATTGTGGGTCAACCATGGTGGATTGTGCAAGTGAGCCATCCGATCTAGTGGCCTCGTTGATTTTATGAAAATCATGACCACTTTCAACGGCACTTGAAGTGGAGGTGTTCTTTTTGGAAAGGTCCAAAAGTTCTTGAATGACTTTTCTGCCTTGCTCATTGGACAATAATGAGAGAAGGCCTTGAATATCAACGTTTGGCAAACCTTCCATAATAATGATAACCGTGCAAAAAACTGTAAACCTCAAGAAGCCAAGACAACAACAACCATTTGTTACTATGACAAGAAAACATAGTGTTCCTAGATTAATAACGGACGCATAAAAATTGATTAATTAACAACATTGCTTAGCAAAAGATTTATCAAGTTTAGGGTTATTGTTGCTCATTTAAAAACCATGATTGAAAATTGCACGAAAGCAACTTTATAACAACAGAAATCAATATGGAACACGTACTAAAATAACAATAAATGCATCAGTGTGTTCCACAAACTACTATCAAACACATAAACATCTAAAAAACCCTAACGACTTTGATGGAAGGCCTACGTAACAGAAGAAAGAACCTAATTGCAAGTGACATGAATAACAAAAAAACATATTGTAAATAATTAACTAGTATGCATTATAATCATGTTACATGTGCAAATAACAAACATTATCATCAATTGAACATGCTAATCTTAATTGGACAAAGATGTTGGACACATTTCAATTGTGAAGTCATCTCACTTACTGGGATTATACATAATGCTATATGCATTATCCACAGCCAATTACAAGATTGTCACAAAGGAAGCAAGGATAATTTAACAAATTTGTATTGAACTTTAAAAATGACCACAATATCATATAACTAACGAATCATGGACATTTGCTCAACAGTGCTCAAAGGAAATTCTTCAAAATTAATATCAAATAAAAGTAAAAAACTTTTTCATTGTTCGCTATATCACATCACAGGTGTTCATTTTGAGCTTGCACTTTTCTAGATAGTTTTATATTTAATTGCATGCCATTGCCCCAAAAGATTAATGCACTGGTCCCAAGACAAATTTTCTGTATTTTTAGATTCAACTCTCCAAGTGTCGGGTCGTGTTTTTTTTAACCAATTCACACAGATTGCTTTTGTGGAAGTGTCAATGTTGCGTATAACCCCAGGATGTTTGGTACTTTCAGAGCGTTGCACCAATACAATATCATTCTCCTCAAACCAAGGATGGATACATGCTGGATAACCAAGCTCTAGCAGCCATTTGCAGACACTGAAAATCTCTGGTCTCATAAGCAACAATATGAGATCTATGAGAGAGGGGAATAAACTTGTGTAGCAATGATGTGATTGGCCTCACACAATCCCAGTTGTAAGGAAGGTGTGCCTTGTCCAAAATGCTCATTCCCGTTACAAAATCGATTTTTAAGCTTTCTTCACCTCCCTCTTCTTGGATATGTTGTCGATAGTACTCGGTGCCAAAGAAGATCATAATCTCTCCATCGTGTTGCATGGAAAAAAAAGACTTTATTTGTGCTTTCCAATGTCCAACGCCAACATTCACATTTAGACCATCCATTCGAACAACAACATGTTGTCCTAGGGCATAAACATCACCATTAAGAAATATCTTTTTGTAAGCGGTGACCTGTTCGAAGAGGCCATTGCATTTACTTAAGTTCCAAAAATGTTTGGCATACTTCAATTCCTCTTCTGACGTTGGACGGTACCGTTTTTTTTTCTTGGTGATAGAAATCCCCTTGGTTTTAAGCAACTCTTTGCATGGTGTTCCACAATTATTTGCATTGCATTGCTTCCATAGATTCCTTACTTGTGACATTGATGACACATCTAAGATACATTCGACTGCCACAGGCATGTTGGCAACGTTGTTAGATGTGTATCTAACAGTATAGTGGAATTTTCCTCGTGCATCTTGTCAAACATGGTTGTAATATGTGGTTGATGGAACCATCTGTTCACCAGATGGAGTGCGTCCACATTTGTAATTGCAACTGCACTTGACATAGGAGGGAGGTGCTCCACTATCCATCTACAAAAAAAATGTGAGAATCATGCACCTTATGAAGACGCAATTTTAATCCAATGTACATGTGTATTAATCAACATACAATAATGCGACTATAAAAAGTACATGGTCACTCGACTCCCATTGATTTAAAATTTCAAAAAAATTTATCAACGACAAAAGGGAATGGATCAAGCAGCCATTGAAAGTGGTAAACTAGTCACGTTGGACATAAATGGACAGTAGCTAGCCAAGAGCTCTCTTTGGCAGACTCTTCTTCCAACTCCAAAGGGTGGCAACCTTAAATCCTTGGTTTTTGGATAGATTCCTCTCTGAAAAGTAATGTTATAGTATATATAGGTTGAAATCAGACCAATATCTGTGTACAAGGCCAACCATCTTTTTGCACCATCACAATTGTTTATACAATGGTTGTATCAACATTTCAGCTTATAATTTAGTATTATTATTGTTAATTGAAAGATTTTGAAGAAACTAAGTGCTTCTATCATAGTATTAATATCTGCCTTCTTTTTGGTTTACGGTTTGGGGTTGACACATTTCAATGCTATTCGTATGGTTCAACGAGCTAGTTTTAGTCACACTTTCAAAAGGATCAACTTGTCTTTTCTACACTTCTACTTCCGCTTTGATCGGAGTATGCTTCAAACGTAAGCTTTACTGTTGGGGCCTGTGGTGATTGAGCATGTGCCACTTTAGGCAAAAAATAATCCTTGAGACTTGGTCCCATAATAATAAGAATTAGGCTGCAATATGTGATTTACTACTGTACCAGTCTTTTGGAAATACTCTTTGTCATTAAGAAGCTGTGGCTGGAGTAATTCTGAGTGGTTTTGGCTAGCTCTGGCAAGTCAGCCATGTCTTTCAAATGCATCAGTGGCCATATTGCAATAGAGAAGTTCTTCTGGCTAGCAGCCTAGCTATATTTTTGTGACTGCTTACTATGTCTTAAATCGACTAATGTCAATGCAGACACTTGATTAAAGTTGCTGGACTTATGTTCTCTTGTCTTCTCATCAACTGCCCTTGTTGGTGAGTTGCACACCAAAGAGCTGCATGATTTGTTCATACTGCATTCACTAGTGATATATTAGCGTTTTTCCAAAAGCTAATAGGTGGTACAATTAGAGACGTTTCTTTACCACATTCATGAAATACTGGGAAGAGATCAGACAACTACTTAAGGACTATAGCATGAGGCTCATGAAGGTTGCAACAGAATTCACAGATTTAGATTATCTGATATGAGATTATAGCACAAGATATGTTCCCCTCTAATATTTTGGTCATATAGTTTGCCAGAATACTTTAGAGAGAAGATGCAACAAATCACCTAACTATGACATGAACATAGCTTTCTACATAACACTCTTTGTACAGTGACAGTTACACATATTTCACATGATCGCATTATGCATCTTAGACTTGCAATCAGCCATCCTTTAGACAAAACACTGTACCTACATAGATGATGAAGGTTAAAGGGTTGAAAATCAAACTATCTTCCAATTATATACAGGCCCCATTGCTTTCATCATGATAACCTTTTTTGTTACTTGGTTTAATTTGGAAGAAAAAAAGGCAATCAAGGTGAAATGTCAAGGCAAAGAAGGGCATCTGAAGGAAATACGCACAACATGATCGTAGTGATAGGTGATGGCCTAAAAAATGTATGCCAAGGGTGTCAATACTTTAGAACTGACTGAAAGGAATTATGCAACAAGTCTCGTGACCTCCTGCATATTGATCTGATGTAGAGATGTTTAATGAGCATCAACTAGCAAATCAAAGATGACCCAATATACTAGTAGCTAGACTTCTAGAAATAGTAGTAAATTGACAAGAGTTACTTCTCTTAGGACCTAAAAGTCTTGAATAATCACAAAGCCCTGATGCATTACTCGAATCTTACATAAAGCTTTGCTGCATTCAAAATTAGAGTTTGCGCTATTGTGTGAAGCTCTACATCAACCATCAAGCAACATCTTGGATGAAAAGAAATCCAACAGGGACCTTATAGGCTTAGATCATGTCTCAAGTGAATTCTCACAAATTTTCCTACAAAGAATATCTCACCCAAACACCCCTGAATTTAGCGTGTTCTCTATAGAAGAGAATGTCGCAAACGATTCTTCATCAGTCATATAAGTCGATGGTCCTGATGTGCAGATTGAAAATAAAAGCTGCAAGAGTAGCGCTTCTCAAATAGGACTTTCAAAGCATATCGAAGGCCTATCCCATCAATTCGACCTTGAGAAATGGCACAAGAGTTGTGAGAAAGTTGCTTTTAATGAAAAGGGTCGAGTGAGGCTTGCTACACAACTAAAGACAGAGCTGTCAGCAATGGTCATTTAGCTACCTGCAAATCAAGACAGTTGGCTTGGGAAATGATGCTGATATAAGATTCAGATTGGGTTGGGATGTAAAGAGGCCAGGTTCAATTAGCTCAGGCATAAAAACTCTTTTCCAGAGCCATGCTAATTTCTGCTTAGAAACACTCTTCGGAGAAAATATTTGAGAGTCGTTATCCAACGAAGGTGTGGATATCCATTCCAACTCAGCTGAGCTTGAATTTGAGAAAGGTCATGAAGAGAAACTTTTGTTAAGCACTGAAGGTAGTTTGGAGGTAAAGCTAATGTCCGAAGGTTTATGAATTCAAATGATGAGCATGTAACTATAATTTTACCAAGTGAACACGGTTGCCCTACGACAGGATTAGAAGGCTCACAACCTTTGATTCCACGATGGAAGTCTGGTGGCAAATGTGATTGTGCAACTAGGACCTGGGTTGTGGTTTAATCATCCAAAAAATGAGCAGTCATGTGGATCTATAGAAGAAATCCTGAAACATAGATTGTTATCAAGCATACACAGGATCAGAATAGTGATGCAGGTACTTCTTTTTGTCCTTTCACTATGAGCACATGCTATAGAACCTAGCTGAAAACTAAGCATTGGTTTTATTGGACTAGTTCAGAAGCCTATATATAGCTTGACAACATTGCCCATAACAACAAGCTATCTCTTGCAGGAATGCTTCCAACTCAGAGCTTAATGGACGATTGACTGGCTTCGAAAGAAAGCAAACATCAATAAAATTTAAATAATGCACTTACTCTGATGCGCAGTACTCTCCACACAGTAAAAAAAGCAGATGTCTCCTGCACACAAATGTCGATGAAGAACATACGCATGATGCGCATTGTGACAATCACTGATCCAGCACAAAAAGAAGTCTCCGCATGCACAAATGTGGATGTGGATGGAGAACGGCTCGCACGATCACTCCCAGCAGCATGCACACCCCAGTAGACAAGCGTTCAAGGACAAAGAAGCAAGAGCATGTGATGAACAGAGCATGTGATGAAAGAGAGGAAGACGAAGTTGGAGAACAGAACGAAGAGCGAAGTTAGCGCAAAATTTTTTTGGTCCTAATTAATGTAGCCGTCATGCCAGTCGTTCAAGTTTGATGGGTTGTTATTTGTCATTTTTTTTTGTAGGGGGGAAGGCCCTGCCCGAGGGCCTTCCGTGCTGAGAGGGCCATTGCCCGAGGGCGGGAGCCCAAGGGCATGGCCCGAACTGCACGGGAAGCCTTGAGGGCCAGGGCCTTCCCCTGCGTAATGCTCAGTGCATATTCTTGCAGAATGCACTAGTATTCCAGCTATGAGATTGATCATTCCCGCAGAACATGCTACAAATCCAACTGTCACAACGCATTCTGCAGATCTTGTCATTACCAAATCTTTGTCTAAAAATTTTGTGGGAGGAGATGCTTCCAAAATACAAACGAACACCAAACACTGAGCATTACGAAAGCTTAATTTCATTATTAGATATTCATAAATGTACAAAAAATAGACATCGGTTTCTATGTCCGAAAACTACTGTAACTTACAGAATTGTTAGAAGCCCAAAAAGTAGACACTCTAGCATACCACACAAGGTAGCAGTTGAGAAACAACTTTAAGTATAATGTAAAAAGTACATAGCTAGCCGAATACAAGCCGTGGCAGACAAAGAGGGGGCTTCCCCCTCAAAAACTTGAAGATTCCTGGTTGTCCAAATCCTTCACAAGACCTTCAAGAATCATCTGTTGCTTCTAACCATAGTTCTTGTTGGGGGTATTCCCAACAAAGTGTAAATAAATAAAATCATCCAATAAAATGTGTTGCAAGGGCATGGCATCCTGCGCGCGTAAGCCCATGGCCCAATGAGCACGCAAGTAAAGTTGTAAATAAAATAAACTTGACTTGGGGTAGATCCTCTTCCAAGATTATCTTTAGTTCCACTAGTAACCTCTTGATCCAAAGCACTTTCTTTGTTGTTGTAGTGAGTGCCTTGTACTCAGCTTTGCATGATGAGAGTGATACAATATCTTGCTTTTCGAAAAGCCAAGATATCAAGTTTCCTCCAAGATATATGACATAAGCACTTGTAGATTTTCGATCTGCTCTTTCACTTGCAAAATTCGAGTCAGAATAACCAATAATAGAAAGATTTTCACTTTTATACAATAAACCAAAATAAAAAATTGAAGATATATATCTAAGCACTCTCTTGGCCATTTTCCAATGATAGATAGTAGTATTTTGCATAGCTTTGCTCAAGTTATGAAGACTAAAGCTTATGTCAGGTCTAGTTATTGTGAGCCAAATTAAGGAGCCTATAAGACTTCTAAAAAATGTGATGTCCACGAAGGATCTTTCATCACCTTTGTTAGAATCCTTTACATTTTGCTCCATAGGTGTTTCTATACTCTTACAATTCAACATATTGAACTTCTTTAACATTGAAAGAGCATACTTGGATTGACATACAAAGGCTTTATCTTTAAGAAGTCAATTTCTAATCCTAGAATATAGTGAATTTTTCCAAGATCTTGCATCTTGAACTCTTTTCCAAGTGCAATCTTGGTTTCCTCAACTATCTTGATACTACTTCCTATCAGAATGATATCATCAACATAAATAAGAAGAATGACAATATCTTTATAAAAAAACTTGACATATAAGAAAGGATCATAGTTACTAAGATTAAATCCTAGTAACTCAAGAAAGGTGTTAATTCAAGAATACCATGACCTTGGAGCTTGCTTCAGTCCATATAAACTTTTGAAGAGCACGCAAACTTTTTCTTTATCATGGATGAACCCAATAGGCTGATCCATATAAATCTCTTTTTCTAGATACCCATTTAGAAATGCATTAGAGACATCTAGTTGAAGAACTTGCCAATTGAAAAAACAAGCAAGAGAAATTATGATTCTAATTGATACCATCTTTGCAACTAAGGCAAAGGTCTCCTCGTAATCAAGTCCATAAACTTGAGCAAAACCTTTAGCACAAAGCCTAGCCTTGTACTTGTTGATTGTGCCATCTTGATTATACTTGAATTTTGAGATGGAGAATAAGCACAAGAAAACTCTCTCTTTATTCCTTCACCTTCACAGTACTCATGAAACTTGTTGGAGATGTATTCACCTCCTCCATCACATCTCAAAGCTTTAACTTTTAAAGAAAACTGTTTCTCAACATAATTATGCTTTGAAGATTAGGAAGTGATCAAAAACCATTTCCTTTGAAGAAAGTAGATACATCCAGGTATATCTACTAAAGTCATCAATAAAGGTGACAAAACATGTTGCACCACCAATACTTTTAGAAGAGGAAAAATGTACATCTGAGTGTATAAGCTCCAAAGGATGAGTAGTCTTTATAAAAGACTTATAATATGGCTTTCTGTGTGACTTTGCAATGGCACAAGCCCCACAAGGCTTGAAATCTTTAGAAAGAGATTTTGGAAGACCAATAGCCTTCATCTTCTTAACCATAGAAGACATAGATTTAAAGTTAGGATGACCCAACCTTCTATGCCACAGCTCCTCCTTAGACAACAAAGCAATTTCACAAAGGTTTGCATTCTCACAAGAATTCAACTTAAAAATTTCACCACATCTAGTTCCATCAGCAAGGATCTCATCTTTTCTCTTGATAAAACAAGTATTGGAGTTGAAATTTACATCACAACCATTATCAAGCAACTTTCCCACACTAATTAAGTTCTTTGTGAGTTTTGGAATGAAAAGAACATTAGAAAGTGCAAGAACTTTTGAAGAAGCAAGTTTCAATGGAATGTTGCCAATTCCTTCTATTGGGCACTCATGATCATTAGCAGTATAAATAGATCTCTTGAGTCCTTTGAAAGGTAAGATTGAGTCAAATGACTCTTTTGAACACCACATATGTGAAGAGGCTCCACTGTCTATGTACCAAGATCCATCTTTTTTGAAAGGTGATGAAGAAAAACTGGACACCATAAGTGATCCTTCTCCATCACTTGCAACAGAATCTTCTTCAATTTCTTTGGAGAGATTAGCTTGCTTGAGTTGGTTTTTCTTCTTGAAGCAATTAGAGGCATAGTGCCCCTTCTTGCGACATGAGAAACACTTCACTTTCTTCTTCTTGGTCTTTGAGTTAGAAGGATGAGATGTATCATCCTCTTCACCATCTTTGTCTCGATCTTTGGCTTTGCCTTTGTTGGATGCTTGAGAGAATTGGTTCTTACTCCTTCCTTTCTGCTTACTCTCTTCACTTCTTTGAAAACTTTGGAAAATCTTATTCCTAAGAGTGAGTATTCTAGAAGTATTTTTTGCTTCATAGATGGTCTTTTCCAGTGAAAAAAAGATGGAAAAGTATCAGTGAACCATCGCAGACAGCAAAATTTTTAGTTCCAGTAGTCAAGAACTCTCGCAGAGGATTTTGAAGTTCCATCTTTGTGAGACCAGAACACAGAAGAGCTTGTGAGAGTTAGTTTGATTCCAATGATCAAAAAATTGGATTTAAGTGCAAAAAAATCACTAAAACGTGAAGATCCAGCAAATCCTTCCAGTAAAAACTCTCGCAGACCCTCTCAATCGATTCAGAATGTCAATTTACATCAGTGATGAAGTCTGCGAGTGTTAGTGTGAAGATTTGGTGAAGATCAAGCCAAAAAAGTGGTTTGGAACCCTCGCAGATAGTGATATTTTCACTTCTTGCGAGAGTTAACTCTTGTAGAGAATTCTATAGTGAGATCTGACCCAGATCTAGCTACTATGAGCCTTGCGAGAGTTACTTCCCAGAGATCTGAAAGATATCAAGTTTTTTACCTACAAAAATAGCTAAAGAACCCTTGCATAGCCAACCCTCGCACTCGCAGACTAGATCAGTGGAAAGATCTACATCAGATCTAGCCATTGTCAAAATCTCAGGTCAATCAATGCAAGGAGTAAAAAGTTATCAAGGAAAAACCATCGATCTTAAAGGCTAGACCTTATCAGCTGATTGTCGGCCAGTTGTATCGAAGAGGTCCAGATGGAATTCTTCGGTGGTGTGTTCTTCCTCGTGAGGCCACCCAGATCATTTCGCTTTCACATGAATGCATGGATGGGGGTCATTTTGCATATGACATTACAGTTTGCAAGATCCTGCAATCAGGATGTTGGTGGCCAACGATTCATAAGGATACGGAGGAATACTTGAAAAAGTGCAATGTGTGCCAAAGGGCCTCGATACCAACGAGATTGAATTACGACTTACTACACCCAGTCTTAGTCCAAGCACCACTCAAAAGTGAGGATTGGATTACATCGGTCCAATTCACCCTGTAGCAAGGAGTTTCCAGGTTCGATACATAATCGTAGCCACAGACTACCTCACCAAATGGGTCGAAGCCAAGGCAGTAAGAGTAGTTGATGCTAGGACCACTGAAAAATTCCTTTATGAAAATATCATTATATGTTTCGGATGCCCGATGGAACTAGTCAGCGATCACGAAAGCCATTTCATCAACGAGACCATCAAGGTCCTGCTGGAGGAATTCTTCGTGATCCAAAGAACCAGTACGTCTTATTATCCTCGTGGTAATGGGCAAGCATAATCATCCAACAAGATCCTGTGTCGCGTGCTCACGAAAATAGTTGAAGCTAACAGATCGGATTGGGAACATAAGTTGCATGTTGCACTGTGGGCATTCAGGACAACATATAAAGAAAACACTGATTAAACACCCTTCCAATTGGTATATGGTCAGGATGCCGTAATGCCAGTAGAGTTTTTAGTTCCTTCATTAGGGATTGCCACCACGCAATGTCTTAATGAGTCCAAATCTCTACAACTACACCATGAAGCTCTGCATAAACTCTGTGAAACACGCTTACTAGTTGTGCACGCACTGACAGCTGAAAAGGAAAGACGCAAGGCATGGCATGATCGCAAGTTACTAAAGAAGGATCTTCGCTCCAGAAATATGGTCCTGATGTATAAGACCAAGGCGATCAAGGAAAAGTTAAAATTCACAGGCGAAGGTCCTTATAGGATCAAGAAAATTCTTAATCATGGAGTTGTGAATTTGGAAAAGCTAGATGGGATATCATTCGATACACCCATCAACGGTAGCTGGTTGCACAAATATTGGCCACACAGTAAGATAGATCCAGATTGGTGATGGCACGTTACGAAAAGCTATTCTACTATTCCATCACTACTAGATCTAAGAAGGTCAAGCCGAATCAAGCTAGATCCATCAGGATTCAGCCAGATCTGGCAAGATCGAGAAAATCCATCAGAATCCAAGAAGGATCCAGATCTAGATAGGATCAAGAAGGAAACAGATCATCAGACTGACTGATGGATCTACTACCAAGTATCCATCAAAATTTCCAGAGAATCACCAACAGTCAGATCAAGCATGGATGAAGCTGATTACCAGTTTACAAAAGTTAAAAATCAGAACATCTCAAGATCTCATCTAAAAACACTCTGAAAGATCATTTTTTTATGATTTTTTGAGATCCCTTGAGAGGTAGCTCTTGAAACTTGGATAGCCACCAGATCTAACCCAAATGCATCCATGAAAATCTCTGCGAGAGTTCTTGATGGAGGAATCATCATTTTTTAGTGTATGCGAGAGTTTCCAGAAGCTGAATTTTCAAAACCCTCGTAGAGCCTCAAGATCATCTTACCAACCCTCGCAAGGTGCCTAAATGGAATCAGAGCAGTGAAATTAGCTTGTTTACATGGTTTGATCTTGAAAATCCAATCAGAGGAACAAGTTGTGCGAGAGATCACTTCCTGCGAGAGTTGAACCCTCGCAGAAGTCAAATCACTTTCAGAACTCTCGCAGACTTCCCTGAGGTCTTAAATTTTGTGAAGAAGGTGCCTGCCAAAATTTGGGTGGAACTGAACAAGGGAAAGTGGATTTCATCTAATACGCACTCTAAATTCCTCTATATAAGGGCTGAATTCGAGTCATTTGTCACCTTTGCTAGCGAAGCTTTGTTGAAATTTACACTAAAATTATCAAGTTCTCCGTTTGCGACCAAACTTCCTACCAGCTATCATCTAATCATATTGAACACCATTCTGCGCTCTGAACTACACTTCTTGTCATCCAACACTCGTTATTCACAATTTTCTGTCGCTTCCACACCCTTTTTCATTTTCCACCATTTTTCCTATTTTTTTGACCTCTAATCATCACTGCTAACATGGCCTCCTCATCCTCTGAAGACTCTGGCGCCAAACAGGTGATCCAGCATGATATCCCCAAGGCCACACAGATTTGGCCTCTACCCTCTGACGATCTGATCCAACCATGGCTACAGAGAACCGGTCCACTTCTAACGACAATGAGATTTTACCCGGCGCTCTTCCATTCAGAGATTAACATGGGCCTCGCCCTTTATGCCTATGCCACATGGGACAAGGAAAAGACTCACTTTCACTTCTTGTACCAAGGTACCACGTACAAGGTCAGGATTAATGCAGACTTGATGGTCACCATTGGCATTATGTCCGGTGATCGTCAACCCATCTCCCATCGCCATGCCAAAAGTCTGATCAAACCTTTCATCACCCAAACCGCACCAGAAATTCCCATACATACTAACAATGGTTACCTGATAGAGGCTATCACGGAACCCGTCATTCAAGCGGCTGTGAATCTGTTGAATAACTTTCTGATTATGTCAACATTTCGCAAAGATAGAATCCAGTCTAAGCTGCTGAGTCAGATAGTGGAATCCTTTCTAGAATTCTCTTGTCCCTCAGTTGTGCCATATGACTGGCATAGCTTCTTCCTTCGAGAACTAACCAGCTCCATCAAACCCAACAACCGTGAGCAAATCGCAGTAGCCCCCCTGTTGTGTAACTTTGCCTACACACTTCTCGAGGCAAAGGTGAGCAATTTCCAATGCTCATCCCTTTTGTCTACCCTCGTGTCACACACTAACCTTTATCCGCCATCTCAAGCATTCACCTCCTCCCAACCTGCAGTTATTAACACAATGGCCAGCAAACAAATGCGTGGCGTTGCCTCTACATCCACATCTCCACCTGCTACCCGAAGACGTCCCTCCACTACCGCACTAACCAATCCATCAACCACTGCCACTTCTTCTTCTGTGCAACCCCCCACTTCAATTTCTATTGTCGCTATCTTTCTTTATGTTCCATCCACATCTATTTCTGTCTCCACCCCTGTTTCTTCTGTTGATACTTCTCCTATTTCTCTTCTAGTATCCACTACTCCATCCATCACCATCGCATCTTCCATCAATCATGTCGCCACCGTTGCTTCCATTCCATTCAATCCTTCTGATTCTCAATTGTCTCCCGACACTCTGGCATGGATGCAAGTCATCAATTTTTCACCCCCACGCCAGACACTTTCTACTCCATCCTCACCTTCTTCCATACTCCACACCACCCTCCAGTTCCCTTCTGTTCCTCCCATCATCTTGTTCGGACAAACCGTCCTCATCCCTATTTCCATAGTTGCTTCTCAAACCCCACCCGCTTCGCCAACAAAGGTTGTCGAGGGCAACCAATCGTTGCCTGATGATGCATTTGTCCAAACAATGTTTGTACCATCGCCAGATCGGACTGATCCTATCGTCCCAGATGGCATCAAGTCCAATGAGAACTTGATAGAAGACAATGACGACGGTACTCCACAAGTCGTCGGGGCCGATACAACACAAGCCCCTGCCAGTTCTAGTGTAATCTTCATTTCATATTAGGAATAGAAGTTTCAAAAGACAAGGATTTGAGTTTTATTTGTCAATCCAAATATGCTCCTTCTATCTTAGAAAAGTTTAAAATGAAAGATTGTAAAGGAGTAGAAACTCCTATGGAGCAAAATGTAAAAGTTTCCAATAGTGATGATGAAGCATCCTTTGAGGACATCACACTATATAGGAGACTTGTAGGGTCCTTGATCTATCTTACTATAACTAGACCTGATCTAAGTTATAGTGTAGGCAAACTAAGCCAATCTATGCAAAATCCATTGGTTCGTCATTGGAAAAATGCAAAAAGGGTGTTGAGGTGCATCTCGGCCACCAAAAACTTTGGTATTTTATATGATGGATCTAATCTTGTCTTAAGGGCATATTAGAATGCTAATTTTGCAGGTGATAAGGTGGATAGGAGGTCCACAAGTGCTTTTGTTACCTTTCTTTGCAATGGCATAGTGTCTTGGCTTTTCAAAAAGCAAGATACTATTTCTCTATCTTCAACCAAATCGGAATACAAGGCACTAACATCCACAACAAAGGAGATCCTATGGTTGAAGAGGCATTTGGTGGAATTGCAAGTCATGGAGGTCGAGGAGCAGCCAACAATATTTTGTGACAACCAATCAAGCCAAGCATTAGCAACCAATCCCACATTCCATGCAAGGAGCAAGCACATAGAGATTGCTCACCATTTTGTGAGGGAAAAGGTTCAAGCAAAGGAGATCAAGCTACATCATGTGTCTTCTTCAGATTGCCTTGATGATCTACTCACTAAAGCCTTGCCAAAGGCTTCATTTATCAAGTTAAGATCAGCCTTAGGAATTGTAGATAGATGTACTATAGTTGTATCATGTAAAAATTGAGGCGGAGTGTTAGAATTAAGCAATTTTCACATAGTTTGGAATGTATTTTGACATCTATGTGGATCCACGTGTGTGAAATGACACTTGTAATATTCAGATCCATTTTAATTAGCTTTCATTTGAGTCTAATATGACATCTCCTAAATTATAGGAGTTAGGTCCTAGATTGTAGGAATCTAGAAGGTCAACACAAACCAACAATGGATGATGTGGCAAACTTGATAGATCTTATCCAAAGTGGATATGGATGAGTACAATGAGATGTCCCACACGTGCTGGATGCAGCTTAGAGAGAGATTATGGTGATTTGGTACTTGATCCATGATGGATCCATTGTTGAGCTAATGATGAGAAATTTTGGTTTGTGAAGCAATCTTTGTGTTTTGACTCTCTTAAGCACTTTCTTTGTGGATGAATGCTTAGTAAATGATAAGTAAATTATTTCTCTGTTATCAGGCGGACAGTAGCTGTACTTCACACATGTGAAGCCGTGGATCATCATTTTTTTATTGTTCTTGCTTGGAATCACAAAGATTGTCAAGTAGAAGCTATATTTGAAAGCTAGTCTTGATATAGATCAAGATCCCAAGCTACCAATCACGCTTTGTGATCATTTGTAGATCAATTTCAGTTCTTAAACTCTGAAATTTGACAGGAAGCACTTTAATTTTAAAGAAGCATGTGTGAATCACTGTGAAAGATTTCAGACCAATTAAGATCTAAATCCATAAAATGATCTTGGGTTAGAAAGACAACATATCACCAATCTTGCCAATATAGAGAAATCAACATCTATTCCAAGAATGAGATGCAAACTCTAATATTTTCTGATCAAACATGAACCAAAATATAAAATAATATTGTTGTCTGTACAATAACAATAAGCTATTGTATTTCACACATGTGGATCTGAAAATAGCATTTATTGAGCATTCTACACATAGAATTGCAAGATATCACAAGTATAGTGCTCCAATATAGTAGAACCCAAGAGAGCCATGTATAACCATGAATGAGATGAGAGAGAGAGAGAGAGAGAGAGAGAGAGAGAGAGAGAGAGAGAGAGAGAGAGAGAGAGAGAGAGAGAGAGAGAGAGATCCCTCTTTCCACGAGTTACATCCTTTTATAACAGTTCCAAAACCTAAATTGTCACTTGGTTTTCCTCCATAGTAAAAACCCTACTATTTTTGGGACTAGATTCAATGTGATAAAATTTCCAAAACTCACACGTGTGGGGAAGATCCACAAGTATGATAGATCTAATTAAGCTTTATGATTAGCACAATAACTTGATTCTAGATTGATTAGCAAGATCTAGTACATAAGTTATAGCTTAACCACAATCTAGCTTGCTAAGCCACAGAGAATGATAGCAATAAATCATAAATGAGCAAAAGTACAAGAATTTAGTGTATTAGCATTAGCCTCAACACGAGTTAGAGAGACAAAGATAGAGAGATAACAAGCAAAATTTGTGTGGATCCAAAATGGCAAGAGATAGCTACAAAGCTTTGGTTCTTCATCAAAAATTATGAGGAGAGCTACACATATTTATGGAGTTTGAGGTAGCTCGAGGTAGAACCACATCCATCCATCATTTGATGACATCTAAAGTGAAAACTAGAGTCTATGTGACAATTGTCACATCTCATACATGAATCTCTACCTACTTTTTCCAAGTGTCCTAGTTCTAACTAGAAATGTACAAATCATCATGCATGTGTCCATTTCACTTTGTGCATGCCTTGCATGTCACTATGGATCACTTACAATTAATGCATGTGAATTGCCACGAGTTTCTACTAGCATATTTTTGCTAATTCTAAGTCTACAATGTATATGCAAGTTGTAATCATCAAACTAGATATGTCAAATTCATATAGCTCGAGTTCTATCTAGGCCAACTTTGGCATTTGCATTTATGAACAACATACTTGCATGGTACAATGTTTGTAGCAAGCCTAAAGTCAAGATGGATTATTTTTCCATGTCAACACTCCTCCTAAAAACAATCTATATTGACTTGAACATGGATCTTGGTATTACTCCAAGATTGGCTCTATGCTTGATGAAGGAACTCTTGCTCAAAGGTTTGGTGAGCATATCATCAAAACAAGATGATGTATCGATGTGCTCCAAGTAGATTTCCCCTCCAATGAGCTTCACTCTCACGAAGTGATGTGCAACTTCGATATGCATGTTCCTTGCATGGAATATCGGGTTGTTGGCAAGAGCTTGGGTTGAAATGTTGTCACACATGATCATAGGTAGATCATCCACTAGTATCCTCTTGATCCAAAGCACTTCCTTTGTTGTTGTAGTTAGTGCCTTATACTCAACTTCACAAGATGAGAGTGATACAGTATCTTGCTTTTTGGAAAGCCAAGATATCAAGTTTCCTCCAAGATATATGACATAAGCACTTGTAGATTTTCAATCTGCTCTATCACTTGCAAAATCCGAGTCAGAATAACCAACAATAAAAGGATCTTCACTTTTATACAATAATCCATAATCAAAAGTTGAAGATATATATCTAAGCACTCTCTTGGCCATTTTCCAATGATAAACAGTAGGATTTTGCATAGTCTGGCTCAATTTATGAACACTAAAGCTTACGTTAGGTGTAGTTATCGTGAGCCAAATTAAGAAGCCTATAAGACTCCTAAAAAGAATGATGTGGTCCACGAAGGATCTTTCATCACCTTTGTTAGGGTCTTTTACATTTTGCTCCATATGAGTTTCTATACTCTTACAATCTAACATATTGAACTTTTTTAACATTGAAAGAGCATACTTGGATTGACATACAAAATCTTTATTTTTAAGAAATTCAATCTTTAATCCTAGTATGTAGTGAATTTTTTCAAGATCTTGCATCTTGAACTCTTTTCCAAGTGCAATCTTGGTTTCGTCAACTAACTTGATACAACTTCTTGTTAGAATAATATCATCAACATAAATAAGAAGGATGACAATATCTTTATCAAAAAACTTGACATACAAGGAAGGATTATAGTTACTAAGATTAAATCCTAGTGACTCAAGAAAGGTGTTAAGTCGATAATACCATGACCTTGGAGCTTGTATAGACTTTTGAAAAGCAAACAAACTTTGTCTTTGTCATGGATGAATCCAATAGGTTGATCCATATAAATCTCTTCTTCTAGATATCCATTTAAAAATGCATTTATGCATCGATTCTTTCTTCAGACTAATCGTCAGTAATAAGCTCATGGCTTTCACAGAGCGAAGTTAGCTTCTTGAGCGAACAATCCATTTTTAGTAAGTTGTTGCTAGAAAGCTAGTCTTGAGAGGGCAAGAGACATCTAGTTGAAGAACTTGCCAATTGAAAAAGCAAGCAATAGAAATCATGATTCTAATTGATACCATCTTTGCAATTGGAGCAAAAGTCTCCTCATAATCAAGTCCATAAACTTGAGCAGAACCCTTAGCACAAAGTCTAGCCTTGTACTTGTTGATTGTGCCATCTTGATTATACTTGACTCGAAAAACCCACTTGCAACCAATGGTGTGTTTGTTGGATGGAAGATCCACAAGCTTCCATGTCTTGTTGGCCATCAAAGCATCATATTCCTCCTTCATGGCAAGATACCATTCCTTCGAATTGAGTGCATCATATACATCCTTTGGCTCCTCATGTGAAATAACATAAGCACAATTAGTGGTGTTGAGTTCCACTTGCTTGCCTCTATCTTCATAAGTAAGCCTCCTAGGCTCGGATCTCTTTGAGATCTCCTTGGTGAAAAGATTCGAGGTGACTCCTCCTCAATTCTCGGTCCCATCTCTCCATGATAGTCTTCAAGGGTGATGATTGGAGTATCTTTGTGAGAATCTTTGAGCTCGGCCTCCTCAAGTATGTATTTTTTATCCTCATGGAATATAACATCCCTACTCTCAATTGTAATTGAGATAGAGGGAACATAGATTCTGTAAGCTTTCTTGTTGGATGCATATCCAACCATGATCCCTTTAATAGAATTAGGATCATCTCTTTTCCTTGTTTCCAAGGGTACATGAACAAAGCAAGCACAACCAAAAACTCTAACGTGATCTACCTTTGGTTTTTTCTTAAACAAGACTTTCAAAAGGTAATTTTCCAGCAAGTGCATTGTGAGGTAATCTATTGCACAAATAGTTTGCACAATTTATAGCTTCACCCCGATATTCAATAGGCAAAGAAGCTTCAACTCGAATTGCTTTAGCACATTCACATAAACATCTATTTTTCCTCTCAGCAACTCCATTTTGAGATAGAGAATAAGCACAAGAAAACTCTCTCTTTATTCCTTCACCTTCACAATATTCATGAAACTTGTTGGAGATGTATTCACCTCCTCCATCACATCTTAAAGCTTTAACTTTGAAAGAAAACTGTTTCTCAACATAAGCTTTGAAGATTAGAAAGTGATCAAATACCATAGCCTTTGAAGAAAGTAGATACAACCAAGTATATCTAGTAAAGTCATCAATAAAGGTGACAAAACATGTTACACCACCAATACTTTTAGAAGAGAAAAAATGAACATCCGAGTGTATAAGCTCCAAAGGATGAGTAGTCTTGATAAAAGACTTCTGATATGGCTTTCTATGTGATTTTGCCATAGCACAAGCCTCACAAGGCTTGAAATCTTTAGAAAGAGATTTTGGAAGACCAATAGCCTTCACTTTCTTGACCATAGAAGACATAGATTTAAAGTTAGGATGCCCCAACCTTCTATGCCACAACTCCTCCTTAGATAACAAAGCAACTTCACAAAGGTTTGTATTCTCATAAGAATTCAATTTAAAAATTCCACCACATCTAGATCCATCAACTAGGATCTCATCATTTTTCTTGATAAAGCAAATATTGGAGTTGAACTTTACATCACAGCCATTATCAAGCAACTTTCTCACACTAATCAAGTTCTTTGTAAGTTTTGGAATGAAAAGAACATTAGAAAGTGCAAGAACTTTTGAAAAAGCAAGTTTTAATGGAATGTTGCCAATTCCTTCTATAGAGCATTCATGATCATTAGCAGTGAAAATAGATCTCTCAAGTCCTTTGTAAGGTACAATTGAGTCAAAAGACTCCTTTGAACAGCACATATGTGAAGAAGCTCCATTATCTATGTACCAAGCTCCATCTTTCTTGTAAGGTGATGAAGAAAAACTGGATACCATAAGTGATCCTTCTCCATCACTTGCAACAGAATTTTCTTCAATCTCAGTTGCATACATTTTTGCCCCACCATTGCTAGTTGTACTAAAAGAATGAAGATCCGAATGCACAAGTTGAAAAGCTTCTTTAGATCTAGAAGTAGATCTAGTATAAGCAAGTCTATGAGATTTGGACTAGGCACAATGTTCACAAAATGTATTATTTGCAACAAGACTTTTAGGGAGACCAAGAACATGCTCTTTCTTTGCCATCACCTCCAAAGATTTGAAGTTGGGATGGCCCAACCTCTTTGCCAAATTTCTTGGTTTGTCAATTGTTCCCTAGCCATACATCCTTCATTCTTAGAGATCACACATGCATCAAGTTTGAAAAGTTTACCATGTCTTCTTCTTTTAGCAATCAAGGATCCACACTTACTTATCAAACAAGCATCTCCAATGAACTCAACATCAAGCCCCTTGTCAATCATTTGACTAACACTAAGCAAGTTCTTAGTGATTGAAGGAATGTACAATACATTTTCAAGATTAGTTTTTCTATTTGTTGAAAGAGAAATAGGAATTGTGCCTATGCCTTTGATGTCACATTGACCATCATTTGCAGTATAGATGATGTTGCTCTCTCCCTCATATGCCTTTGATGTCACACTTCCTTATGTCTTGTCATGTGAGATGAAGCTCCACTATCAATCCACCAAGGATCATTCCCATCCATATGTGCAAGTAAACTTGAAGTCATAACAAGAGATTCAGAAATGCTATCCTCTTCTTCATCTATTGCTATATTTTCTTGCCTCTCACCTTGATTTATTTTCTTCTTATGACCTTCATTAGCAAAATGACCTTTTATCCCACAATAAAAGCACTTGAACTTTGACTTATCTTTCTTTCTAAAAGAAGTAGAAGAGGAGGAGGAAGAGTGATCATCATGATCCAAGTTACCACCTTTGGACCATTTTCCTTTGCCTTTACCTTTGCCTTTGACTTTGCCTTTTGTGAAAAAAGCCTCTTCACCTCCACCTTAAAAGGATGCACCATCAAGTTTTGATTGCAACCTATGTTCTTCAGCCAATAAGATTTCTTGCAAGTCAACTACACTTGGCAAGACTCTTTGAATGGCAAAACTTTGCACAAGGTCAGCATGTTCATCTAGCAAACCATTCAACATAACTTGGACTATTTCACCATCTTTTATGTTTTCATCAATACATGCTAGATCATCACTTAAGGACTTAACCCTCAAGACAAATGCATGAGCACTTTCTCCCTCTCTTTGTCTACTAGAAAATATTTGCCTCCTTAGGGTCAATGTCCTAGATGTGGACTTTGATTCAAAGAGCTTCTTCAAGGCATTCCATGCCTCACTTGCACTTTGACTTTTACCAACTTCCTTGATAAGTTCATTGGTAACATTCATTTTAATGATATGAAGAGCCCTTTTAGCCTTCTTATCAAACTTTTGTTGCTCTTGAACTGTGGGTGGTCTCTCTTCAGTTCCTACAACTATGTCCATGAGTTCATTCAACTCAAGTAAGGAGTCCATCCTCACTTTCCAGGTAGAGTAGTTTGTTGAACTCAACCTATCATTAGTTTCTAACATGATCCCACCATTGGAAGCCATGAATATAATGATTCTTCAACTTTTAGGCTCTGTCCTAATGCACCTAGAACTCACTTTCCTCTCAACAAATGATGGATAAGGAGATCTCAAAAGATCTAGGACCCTAAAACACTTCTATCTTGAACCTAGCTGGTTTCCAAGCATAGAAAGGAAGATTGAAAACACATGCAACACTTTGCACACACTAAGAATGGATTACAAACTCAAACAACCTAAACACACTCTTGCTTAAGCTCTCAAACTTCCCAGCAAGTGACCAAATCAAGTTATGGTGTGAAGAGTTACTTGTATTCTTAGAAAATACAAAAGACTAGGCTGCCAAGAATACCTAGAATTGAATAAACTTGATCAACATATGCTCAACACACTAAGATATTGATTCAATCTGTAAAACCACATGTAAACCACATCCAACTTTTGTACATATACAAAGACTGGCGTAAATAGCATTCAATGCTTGTAGGATATTTTTGAAGACACTTGTAAATATATATACTAGCTGAATCAAGCTATGTAGGAGTTGTTAATCAAAGTGTTGTCTTAACACAGTTAGAGTTCTTCTGTAGCTAGCGTTATCACGCTCAACAAGCTGAAGTTATCACTTCAAACCATTGTACTCACTGTTGATATTAATTAGAGTGCAATTTTTGTCTCACTACTGTATTGTTCATTCAAATTCCATACAAAAGGCTGCACAATTCTTGGACCTTTAGTAGAACATATGTTCTAAATATAGGTTGTTGTTGAAACAGCTTCAGCGACCATTTGACTGAGGCGAATAAGAGGTGATGTATTGTTGCTCAATGTCGTTGTTAAGGCAGTACTCCTTGAATTCGGTAGAGATGTATTCTCCCCCATTGTCGGACCTCAGTGCTTTGATTCTTTTGCCGGTTTGATTTTCTGCATGCTCTTTGAGTTGTTTGAACTTGATGAAAGCCTCTTATTTCTACTTAATAAAGTAAAAACTATTCTTCTAGAAAATTCATCAATAAAAGTAATGAAATACTTTGCATCTAGTAATAATGGAATTTGCATAGGTCTACATATATCTGAATGAACAACATCTAACAGACCTTTTGTTACATGCCTATGACTGATCTAAAAGGAATCCTAGTCTACTTTCCAAGGATGCAGCTATGCAGATAGAGAGAGATTGACTTTGCCAAAAAGATAGTCGAGATCAAGTGCAAGGGATTGTCTGGACATGTTCGATACATGTGCATAATTCAATTGTCCTAAGCGATGATGCCATAGTAATACTTTATTGACAAGAACAGAGATTTTCAAAGGCCTAACTAGAATTAGAATAACAATGTGTCAATCTACATAAGTATCCATGTATCTTGCCGAGTGCAAGGATCTTATTATTCCTATCAATAATTCTACATTGATCAGACCAAATCTATAATTCTACTTACTGATAATAGATTTGTAGAGAGTTTAGGAACATACAAAACTTTTGACATAGGTTTGAATTGATCATGTTGGAATCTTAATCTTACAGTACCTGAACCTTCGATAATGTGAGTGCTATCATCACTAAGATGAACATACTTCTTTGTGTTGTAAGGTGTATAGGAATGGAAAATCTCACGATGATTGGTCATATGTTGCGTAGCTCCAGAATCCAAAAACCACAAATTATCCGAATTTGCGTATTTATCTTTGACCATAAAAGCGCCTTCATCCATTTTGACTTCAGGAGATTTTGTAGCTATATTTGCTTGTTGATTAGGTTGCTTAGCTGTATTTTTCACGTTGAGAATTCGGCAATCCTAGATCTCATGGTTATTGCGCTTGCAATACCTACAAAACATCTTCTTCTTTGATTGTCAATCAACAAACATGGCCGAAGTGGCCGAAGTCTTCGAAGTCCTTGAAGTTTGTTGATGATGTCAATAAACGTCAAAGCCACCTGTGAGCCAGTTTCAAGTAGTTCTACAAACTGTGTAGAAACACAAAGAAAACTGGAGATCTGGATAAGAATTGGAGTACTAGACCTTGAGCAGACATTTGCTAAATACTGTTGAAATTAAGATGGCCAAGTCTGAAATTCCATAGCATATCAGTTGATTCAGAAGTAGCTCTATGAAGAGCTTGACTATTAGAAGAGTAGCAATGGCTGAGTTTGTAAAGATAGTTGTTTCTTCTTCTGTAGGCTAGAACCTTCCAGCTTCAAAAGAAAACACTATTAACACTCAGAAGGCTCAAAGAGTGTTCAATTACTTCAAACTTAGTCTTGATCTACAGTTTCTTGTGTAGGATGCTAACAAAGCAAGGTTGAATCAAATCAAAATGTTGTCACATGGATTTTGGACCTATCCCTATCCTCTTTAAGAGCTTATAACTCTTGATAGACACATCAGATTGATTTGGTTTGACTTTCTATGAAAAGTACACATCATAAGCTTTTCATCAAGCTATAACACCACTATCTTTGGATCTACAAGCAAGGAGATAGAAGGGACTGAAAATCTCTGATTTTCACACGTGCGAAATTCCAGATTTCTGTACTACCACTTTTCAGGTCTGAAAATTCAGTTCCAATCCGATTTGATCCAAATACACTTAAGAGAAAGGTGAGAAAAAGTGTAAAATTGTTTTTTTGCTTGATTTAGCTCTCAATTTCTTGTACAATCAAAGATGTTAGCATGCAAAGCTCAATTTGGCTCTGATACCATGACAAAATTTCCAGAACTCACACGTGTGGGGAAAATCTACAAGTATGATAGACCTAATTAAGCTTTATGGTTAGCACAATAACCTGATTCTAGATTGATTAGCAAGATCTAATACAGAAGTTATGGCTTAACCACAATCTAGCATGCTAAGCAACAGAGAATGATAGCAATGAATCATAAATGAGCAAAAGTACAAGAATTTAGTGTATTAGCATTAGCCTCAACACGAGTTAGAGAGACAGAGATACAGAGATAACACGCAAAATTTGTGTGGATCCAAAATGGCAAGAGATAGCTACAAAGCTTTGGTTCTTCATCAAAAATTATGAGGAGAGCTACACATATTTATGGAGTTTGAGGTAGCTCAAGGTAGAACAACATCCATCCATCATTTGATGACATCTAAAGTGAAAACTAGAGTCTATGTGACATTTATCACATCTCATGCATGAATCTCTACTTACTTTTTTCAAGTGTCCTAGTTCTAACTAGAAATGTACAAATCATCATGCATGTGTCCATTTCACTTTGTGCATGCCTTGCATGTCACTATGGATCACTTACAATTAATGCATGTGAATTACCACGAGTTTCTACTAGCATATTTTTGCTGATTCTAAGTCTACAATCTATATGCAAGTTGTGATCATCAAACTAGATATGTCAAATTCATATAGCTCGAGTTCTATCTTTGCCAACTTTGGCATTTGCATTTATGAACAACATACTTGCATGGTACAATGTTTGTAGCAAGCCTAAAGTCAAGATGGATTATTTTTCCATTTCAACACAATGTACCCAACTTTCAAATTTGAATCTACTAAAATTCGACTTCTACATTTTTTCACACTTTCAAAAAGTATTTATTCAAATGCTTTTAGACTAATATAGCTTTGAAAAGTCAACCTCTAAGTCTAATATGAAATTGGCCTCAAATGCCAAATAAACAAATGTAGCAAAATTGACTAAACTAGTTGAAAACTTTCACACTCCCTCTTCAACTAGTTTTACCATGGACTTTGATAACAGTCCAAGTGATGTCCTATGCTTCATAAGCGCAAGCAGCTGTCCATAGACAAAATGGTAGGTACTATAGTAGGCAGTAGAATATGGCTCTAAACATGTGTGTTCATAGCCTATAAAATTGTGACACGTGTTCACTATCACTCATGAAAATTACGATTCTCATTTTCTTTGACGCCATTTCCAAAGGTTTTTTTGTCTTGATTTGGATTATAGGACATGGCCCTATTTTTCATATATAGTAAATTGTTAGTTTTTTAATTTCGTGACTTAAGTAAATTACTTGACAAATAGAACACATTATATATAATAATGTGCAAATGCTAAATTTTGGAAAGCGATTAGCTTTGAAAAGAGACACTTATTTGAATGTAGTTTTTCAAGATCTATTATAAGTACAATGTGATATGTGTGAGAAATTTCAACTAGTTTTGCTATTTTGGTCATATTTGTATATTGGCAATTGAGGTCAATTTTTATATTAGACTTAGAGTTTGAGCAGCAACAACGAGAGCACGAGAGAGAGAGAGAGAGAGAATGTCACCCCAGTTAGACAAAATGGGATTTGCACATTCTCATTGGTCCACGTTTGCCCTACAACATCATTGAAGGGCAATTGAAAAGCATTTGAGGTGGGCTTGAAAATCTAGAAAAAGAACACATGTTTTTGTAAACTTCTAGAGAGAGAACACATGTTTTCTGAAACTTCTAAAAGGAAGTTTATAGACAGAGAAAAACCACATATAAAATCATGAGCGCGCGCGAGAGAGAGAGAAAGAGAGAGAGAGAGAGAGAGAACTTAGAAGTTGCATGCGATGAACTTTAAGAAGAAAAAGAGGATACTCTTACTGAACATAGCTCATGAAGACACGTCTTTCATCCAAAGTTGAATAGAACTTATCAGAATATGAAGAAGCAGCAGCAGCACTGCCACCAACGATGATGAACACCAAAATTCATTTGTTGCTGTAAAGTTTGTCGTGAAGATCCTCGCCATCTGCAACAGAAGAAGAAATAGGGAGAATGGAGCGACTCTTGGGCAGGGCAGCCTCTGTGTTGTTGGTGCTTCAGATGAGATGAGATAAAACAAGAGTTCTGCTTGAAACTTGAAGCATGGTGAAGCTTTAGAAGTAGTAATAGCTGGAATCTATGCAAAAGACATATTTGAGAAGAAATCAGAGAGCTTTGGTCTTGGTGAATATTATTGTCGCTGAGGGGTCGCATGCTACCTGCGAAGAGGGAGAGTTAGTGTTTTTGTAAATCTGCGTTGATTATAACCCGCAGAGGTAGAGCTTTCATCTTCTAGAAAGATTATTACAGCAAAGAAGGGGTCAGCTGAGGGCTGTAGGCAGAGGTAGAGACTTGTCAGGGTTTTACAGACTTTCAAAGAGCATAGCGAATGTTCCAGCCGTCAGATCAAGTTCATGTAAAAAGCAAAAATGGTCGCATTTGTCTTGTCTATATTCTGACCGACGCGATTGTACAGATTCAGTCGAATTTAGAAGTTCAAGTGTTTTTGTGAAGCACCCTGCAGAATTAGGATCTGTCTCTTTGTCTCCCTTAGCAGAACTTTGGAGGCAACAAGATTGATCGCTTTACTTCAAGTTTTGGTGGGCACTTTTGTTTACACCAGTCCTTCGGGAATCTATTGCTAAAGGTTTACATCGGCAGACAACTCCATCGAGGTTTACGACTTTCTGTGTGAAGATATATTATTAAAAAAAAAAAAGGGTCTCAGTTCAGTTGGTGAGGTGGTCCATCACAAGGATCCCTTTGTATAGTTGTTCTCATGGCTTCGGACATCTCTCGACTTCATCCTCTCAATCTCAAACGACCTGCTTCCACTGTCTCTCCTCCTCCAGACTCTCCTCCTCATTCGTGTCAGGCTGTGCCTTTTGCTGATGATTTCACACTTGCCTCAATACCCTCTGTTCCTCCTTCGGCCAGCTCTCCCCATGGCACTATTGCCCCCTTGCTTGGTTGTGAACCTCCTTCGACCCTTGTCAGTGCGCTGCCTTCTCAACCCCCTAAACGAGTTCCTTGCCTTGCTTGTGGTCATTTCTTCTCTCCTAGAAGAGGTCTTGCCCGTCACCAACGTTTTTGTCCTGCGTTGCTTCAGTCATCTCAGGATTGCCCTCCTCTCCCAGCACCCCATACGCCCTTTGCTTCAGCTTGGTCTTGGATTTCTTTCCTCGACGTCCTCGATGCTTTTCACTTTGGCTTCCCTCGTCCAAGGCTCTACTTTCATATTCCCCTTGCTCTCCGTCATGAAACTCAACTTGCTTTGCGTCTTCCTCTTGATCGCTTGGCTATTGACCCCTTTGACGTTCCGGCTTCGAACCTGTTTCTTCTTTTTCCCCTTTGGTGTCTAGTCCTCCCTCCGAGGGGTGGGGATGCTGGTCACAAAGAAACTCATGCTCGCCTTCGTCGCTTTCTATCAGGAGACTGGGAATCGCTTCATGATGAACACTTTGCCCGTTGTCAGGCACTTGCTGCTCGCAACTCGCAGGACTCTCAATCTCAAGGCGCCTCTCCTCTCAACCATCGCCTTCGTCGTACCCTTCATCTTGGGCAAATTGGTGAGTATTCTCGTGCAGCTCGAGCTTTAGCTCCTCTCACTCCCGCTCGCTCTTCTGTTGATACTGTTGCTGCTCTCCGAGCTCTTCATATTGCTTCTGAAGACATTCTTCCCTTGTTTGTGGAGGACTTTGTGCCTGATGTTGACTTGGTGCTTGATCGTGATTCTTTCTCTCGTGCCTTCTATCGTAGTCCTCGTCTTGTTGTTGGTGGTCCCTCTGGTTTGGTCTATAAAGACCTTCGTGATGCTTTCCACCTGAGGACTCTGCTAGTGGCTTTGTTCAACTCTTTCAAGTCTGCTCTTTTATAGTCTCTGGTCACATTCCTTCGTATGTTGCTCGTCTCTTGTCTGCGTCTCGTTTGATTGCCATGACTAAGGCCTCGGGTGGCGTCCGTCCCATCGTTGTTGGCAAAGTCCTCTTCCGTCTTGTGAGTCGTTCTATCTATTTTCAGTTTTAACATTTTTTCACCTCTTTTCTCTCCCCTCATCAGTTTGGCATCTCTACTCCTGGCGGTTGTGAAGCTGTCATTCATGGTTTGCGTGCCGTATCCCTTGATCTCCATCCTGATTGGATTGTTCTCCAAGTGGATGTTTCCAATGCCTTTAACTCTGTTTCTAGAACTGCGATCTTTTGGGAGCTCTTGGCGGCTAGTGGTGAGTTGGCTCAGCTTATCTCTTTTGTGTGGTTGTTCTATGCTATTGAGAATCCCCTCTTTTACAGTCACCGTGTGCGCTCTGGGGATCTTTCTACTATCCAGTCTACAACAGGTACTCGTCAGGGTGATCCTTTGGATGGTCTTCTTTTTGCTCTGGCTCATTTCCGTGCACTTCGAGCTTCAGCTGAGGCCTTTCTCTCCTATTTCCTTCGGTTGCTGATGACACTCATATTGTTGGTCCTGCTCCTATGGTGCTCCTCGCATTTCAACATTTCTCTGAGAAGTTGGCTTCTCTTGGTTTGTCTATTCAACCTCGCAAGTGTGCAGTGTGGTCTCTAGCAGGTCTTCCCCCGGATTTTGTTCCTCCTTCAGGTTTCCTTGTTCCTTCGGATGGCATTCGCATTCTGGGTGTTCCTTTTGGATCTGCTTCCTTCAGCTCTGCTTTTCTTGGTGAGGCTCTCCAGGAAGATGCTGTTCATTCTGATCTGCTTCCCCGGTTGGGCGACACTCAGGTCGCGTTTGCCATCTTGGCATCCTACTTTATCCAGCATACTTATTTGCTGCGTTCTTTCCCCCCTACTCTGGACTTTTTGCATCTTCTCTCTTCCTTTGGCAGCTCTACTATGGATGTTTTTGGCCGCCTTCTAGGCCCAGGTTCTTTGGATGGTGTGGAGACCCTTTCAGCTCAGCTCGGTTATCCATTTCTTGTGGAGGTGTGGGTAACCTCTCTACTGTTTCTTTTGCACCTGCAGCTTCTTGGGAGCTGGGCTCTTGTCGCCCCTGCTTTGTCTTCTCGGTTCCTTTCTGGTTGTCGCCCTCTCTTGGCGGACTGCATTGCTCATGTGGATTGCGGTTCTCTGCCTTTCCAGCACCTCCTCATCGTTGCGCGAGAGCTGCTCCCCTTCTCCGCCCAAGTTTGTCTTCCCCCTTTTGAGCAACTCTTCGCTTTCAGTTCAGATCACCTACAAGAGACCCTCTTGGAGCGCATGCACAAGCAAATTCTTTCCAGCATGCTCTCTGAGGCTCCTTCGGCGTTGCATCGAGCTCGGCTTCTTTCTTGTGTGGGTCTAGGTGCGGGGGCTTGGCTGTCAACTCGGCCTGTCGTTCCTTCCCTTCGGTTGTCCTCGGCCATCTTTTAGCACGGCTCTTCGTCTTCGCTTGGGACTACCTAATCCTTCAGTTTTGGGTCTCTCCAGGTGTGTTTGTGGTCACCCTATAGATGCTCTTGCTATCCACCTCCTTCGTTGTCCTTCTGGGAGTGAGCGCACAGCTACGCATGATGTTGTCAGAGATGCAACGGCTGCTATAGCCAGAGATGGAGGATTCCACGTCCTCAGAGAGCAGTGTCATGTTCTTCCTTCTACCGCATCCCACTCTTCTCGCAGACGTGTTGACATTGTCCTCTCTCCAGATGAGCTTCGTACTTTGGCAGATGTTGTTGTTGCTGATCCCACGTGTGGTGACCTACTGCCTCGCTTTGCCTTCACACCAGGAGAAGCGGCAAGCGTCGCAACACAAGAGAAGGAACTACTCCGACAGACACCCCACTGATGCTTTCCTTCCCCTGGCTATTGAGACTTATGGCACCTTGCATCGGCGCTTTGAGGATTTTCTTCGCATGTGTTCTCATCAAGCGGCAGAGCGTCAAGGTATTCATGGTTCTATTGTTCTGGCTTTTTTCAAACAACGTATTTCCGTTGCCCTGCAACATGCTCAGGCCCTATCAATCCTGCAACGGGTGACGGTAGTTGGGTCTGCTACATCTCATCTCCCTTCATTAGCCGACTCATACAAGGATCTGAATTAATCTTAGCTTTACTACAAGCTTCGCTCTTGTTTGAGCTTACTTTTGCTTGAACTTCCCCTTCGAGGTGTATATATCTCTTTCATCAATGTACCTACTAGTTTTTTCTATGAATACAGGGTTCTCTATATTGTACCTTCAAGTTCAGTGTTTTGCTCTTTTGATCCAACAGATAAAAAAACGCCACATGTTCACCTGTGTCAAGATCCATATCCACAAGCAAATTTTCTGAAGCCGCATGAGTAAAATGCAGATTTGAGCACAAAAGTTGTTCATACCCAGCTCAAGGTAAAGCCTTTTGTAATAGTCATCTTTACCTCTGGCTTTCAGTCTTCTATCAGATAAGCTAAGACCAATGAAATATCTCCTTCATCAAGGCTTCCATTCTTTCCCCTTCTGAAATGAAGAGAAGTCTTTCGAGATGATAGCTTGCAGATAAGCTAAGACCAATGAAATATGTGATGAACGGCAGCCAAAACAGTTTTACGAATCGCAGAGACGCTAGTTAAAGAAGTACCTAATCTGGAATTCCTTCATTAAATGTCCAAGCAATAATACTGCAAATAAACAGCTAGGGTTTATTGCCCAAAGATGATAAGAGCATCTTACCTTAGATTCCATAGTCAAAATTATGATCTCGAGCACTAAATAGATATCGCATGAGCCACTCTGGTCCATTAAGTCCTCACTAAACTTTGTTTGTTCAAATTGGAAGCGAACACCTATCTCACAAAAATTTATCAGAAGACTTCTGGTGCCTTTGCAGTTAAATGTTTCAAATTGCATCGGAGCCTGTTTGCCCCTGCAAACGTGGACAGGCAAATTCTAGGCATGGGCACAAAGCTAAAAGCGAGCTGCTCACACTAGATAAATTGCAAAATCAGCATAACCGGTAGATGAGACGAGACACAGCCCTCTTTCTCAACTTTCACGTGTGTAGAAATCACTTAAAAATAGAGTACTTATGCAACAAACACATGACAGCAAGGGGAGGGGGGGAGAGAGATCATGTAAAACATGGATGGTGTCATGATGGAGATCAAAGTTTGTATATATCATTGTGCAGACTTTCTACCCTGATCCATCTAAAAACCTGTCCAAGGCATGTTCCTTGCCATTCACATAATAATCTATGATCCCAAGCATCCGATCATACTTATCTGGATGATAGTTGACATGGATTGTTACTGGTTTGTGATTGGCAAAATTCCCGTGTTTGCGAAGAATTTTAAACAGCACTTTACTATTGAGGAAAAGGAGGTAGTCCAGCACCCTCTTTGATGCATGGAGACCCTCAAAACCTGGCCTGGATGGAAAGAAAAGCTCTTCATTGAAGACAGCCTGATCCCATGCCTTTTCTTTGGATAATCTGGCAGTGACACGATCAAGCAGCTCTATGGAAGGTACCGTGGGACGAATATAGAAGAGGCCTGAATTGAAAACCCATATGTGAATTGTGTGTGCATAGCGGGCCCAACCCATGGATGGATCATCTGAGACATCATCGTAGCCATAAGCAGTGCCATTGTCGAATCCATCAGACATGCTTTCCACATCGCAGTCACGACGAAGATGATGAAAAGGGTTTTGCAGGTATAAGACATCCACATCAGACAAGAGCACACTGTATCCAAGGACAAGAAACTCCCTCAGAAGATGGAACTTTGAACCCGATATGCCATGATTGTCCCCAGTGGCCGCTTGCATCTTGGAAATCGCGGCGTCACGGCGATACACAGGAACGTTATACTCCCTGCAAAATTGAGCAATCTCATCATCAAGGGCTACCACAAGATAGTTACTGATCCCGGCACGTTGGATACTCTCAAACCATAATTTGAGCATGGATCGCACCATATTATTAGAAATTGCTACAATCAGCTCCCTGTTAATGGCAATCTTGGACAAGAGCTTGCGTAAGTCTGGATTAGCTGCTTCATCAGGGGTTAGAAGAGGGTTTGTCCTCTGACTTCTGACCATGCCAAAGGAAGCGGATTTTATGCTTAATGTTGGAGCAGCCAGAAGCTCTTCCATAGCAGCTTGTCTTTCTTCTTCTGATTTTTGCAATTGGGTCTTCAGAGATGCTTCTTTCCTCCTCAGGGCACTGTTTTCTTGTTTCAAAACCTTTATCTTTTGTTCTAGGGTTTCCAGCTTGTGTGCTGAATCTGTAGTAATCTCCGTCTAAGCATGCACATAAAGTTAGCCAAGATCAGAACTTTACCCCGAGTTTCAAAAGAAAATAAACAATAAAGCATTCACTTCCAATAAATGTTAAACAACAAGCACTCACTTCCAATAAATGCGGTACCTTGCATATGTGGGCTGTTGCAGATTGCGTGAACTAGCCAAAATCAAAGCTTTTCTCTTAGTCTCAAAAGAAAACAAACAAAAAAGAAATCGTCCAGAAGAAACGTGGTACCTTTTCTATGTGGCCTGCTGCAGATTGACTGAACCAGCCATGAGGAAATAAGAAAATACTCAAGATGGCATTCAAAGAATGACTCACTCTAACATGTACATCATTGTTGGTCTTAGCCAACACAAATGCACAACAAGAAGTCTAAGTGAATTTTAATAGTAACATTTCAATGAACTAGGATATACTAAGCAAAATGACATCTAAAACATGCAAAATCACATTCAATGAGTTAAGAATGGCTCAAACTCGACAACATCTACATCCACGTCAGACATAAAGTTCATATGCACAACAAAAAGATCAAATGATTTACAATAGCAACATCTTCAACAATATAGGATACTACGCTACCGAACAAAAGTACAACGACTGAGCATGAGTAGAGATAATGTTAATGGCCAATGCAACACACCATGATACTAAACAGTGACGTGCAAGGACCAAGCGGGTTCGTCTAGACATGCAGCACAGGATGGAATAGACGGCATGCAAGACGGATCCCATTCGGTGATATTGGACCACTTCTCAAAAATGCCAAAAGGTAGTCTATTTATTGTGTCCTAGTGGCATTCCTCCCGCACGAAGGGCGTTTTCAAGCATACGATGTCGGAATTGAGCAACAACTAGTCTAGTGTGTTTGTGTTGAGCCCACAAACCTTTGGACACCTACCGTCCGAGGTTTTGAATATTTTTGACTGAATACGATCAATTCTTTGCTCGACGGGCCTAGAATCCTAGGACTACGTTTAGGGTTTATGGTCCAGATGAACGTTTCGCTATGAGTATTGAATCATAGAAAATCTTGATTTTTACCCTCGCCAAACTATAGAAACCGTGTTTTTTTGTGTCAAAAACTTTCGTCGGGTTTACCATAGCTTTATTTGTGTCAAATCTTGAATCTGAGAGATCGGCGAAGATTATTTCCCTAGAAATGGTCAGAAAAGTTGATCAGAGTGTTTTTTTTTTTCCAAAATAGCACTGTTGAACCTTCGCCGAGCTAATCTTCGCCTAAGGAACCTTTGCCAGTACTATTATTAGGTTCTGATTTTCCAGATCAAGTCTCTGTCAAAATTTGGGTCAAATCTGATACATTCTGATTTGGATTCTGAGAAATTTTTCATTTTTTAGAGATATCGAATGATTGAATTTTGAAAACTTTTTCACGATATAGAAATCAGATTTTTGAAAAGTGGAATAGATCTAGCAGATCTGATCTGAGATAGTTTTGATTTAAAAATCTAGATCCAATCTCAGTCTGCTTGATTTGAATTTTTTAAGATGGCTGCTCCTAGAGGTGCTCCTCAGAAAGTCAATCCTATCATTGTTAGAAGAGCACCTCGTTTGTATCTACCCAAATACAATGGGTTGATAGATCCAATCAGATTTCTTCAGATCTATGCTGATATTTTAAACATTCATATCTTATGCTAAGCATAGTAATCATATTCTCTTTGCTAGGATCTCAAGCCTAGCATAGATTTAATTTACTAATTATCTATTATGTTCATCCTTACCTTTTTTAAAATCGAAATTTTTTTAATTATTTATTTTGTACATCTTATGTTAAGCATAGTTGCATTCTCTCTTCTTTCAGTCGGTTGAAGACAAGAAAAATAAAGTCTATTTGGAACAATTTAAACGACATATTCTTAAAACGGAGGCAGAAAAAAGAGACAGAGAAAGACTGGCACAGGGTGAGACTATTGTCAAGGAGGATTCACCAGAGACTTCCCTCCCAAAATGTGTTGATGATCAACCATGTTTTTACACTATGGAAGAAGGAGATTATAGGGAGATTTTAAATTTTTTTAAGAAAAAACCCTACACTCTTTGCATAGCAGACATCCCCAATGGATTTCAGATGAAAGAATCTCTAAATATTGATTCTCCATTCAAATTCACTGAGATCCATAGTGTGATGCAAGGATTTCTTGAAATGACAACCTCTCCTGATATTCCATTTAAGTTGGCAATCGGCTTCAGTGCAAAAAGCTCTTCTAACTTTTTGCAATGTGGGAATTGAAAATGCTATATGGTATGTCTTTAACTTTTTTAGAACTTATTAACTTTATTTGTCTCAATTTTTAAATATTCTATGCTTAGCATAAATCATTGTTTAAAATAATAATTTACTTTTAATCTTCTATGCTTAGCATAGCATAGATCATTGTTTAAAATAATAATAAATTACTTCTTTTTTGTAGGTACAAGCCCAATGTTCGCAATGTTAGTGGTGCACGGTTGTGCAAAGAGATTGAATACACAACCATTGGTTATTATTCATTGGATGGCAAACGTTCGATGCTGCACTATAACACCACTCGACTGACCAGCTTTGGGAACTTGTTCCAATTTTCAGCAGTAAAGTTGAAAAATTCGATGATAGAATCTATGGCTTGTCTTTATCAAAAGCCACAACAATTAATTAACCATCTTGTTGAAATTTTTTCACACCCAACATATTGGGTTTTAGATTTGTTTAGCGGTAGCGACACTACAAGCGCATGTGCTGTCCAAAAAGGCAGGCATGTTGCTGTTGTAGAATTAGATTCTAGCTTTGTAAAACTTATAAAAATGCGAATGAAGTCTATCTCAGTTTTGCCGGATGAATTAACTGAGGTAGGAAAGTCTACAGAATCTGACGAAGACTCTATAATTCCATTGTCGAAAGAACCACAACCTCCCGCTAGTGAGAAAGTAGAGGACACAGAGGAGTTTGCAGATGTACTTATTCAAGATTATAATGTTGTTACTGTAGAGAAAACTGTGGAAGAGGTTGTCGTAAGATATCAATGACCTTGATGACTTTTGGGAATAATGTACTCAATCTGATTATTTTAAATATATGAATATCAAACTTTTTTGGCATGAAGTTTTTAAATTCATTTACATTTTTTAATACTATTTGTTACTTGAAATATTCTCAAATATATTAAAATTTATTTTTCAATTCTACTTTGTAAGGTGAATTACTAAATGTTTATTTTAATGAATGTTGTTCTGGAATGACAATATTGTTTTGCTTTTGTTCTAAAATCATATTCTCAAAAAATTAATGAATATTATTGAAATTGTTGATATATTTCATCTTTTAGATATAGAATTCTTTTAATAAAATTTCAAGTTATTAATTTTGAAGTTACTAAGAATAAGATTCTTTTTAAATAATTTTAATATTTTCAAAAGTCATGTAATTTTGTGAAGAATTGAAAAAGATTATCTATGTTAGATATAGGGGTCTTATGTTTTTTACATCAAGCATCTAGGTGTAGGATGTTGATAAGAATAAATTTGGCATAGATGGCAAATTATGCACTTCCACTTGTAATGCCACTATTGAGCCAAAATAGAGTAAGAGGCTAAACACGTGCCAATCAGAGTGTAGACAAGTGTAAAGCTTTTGTTTGATGAATTCCAAGAGGTCCAATAGGATTTAGAGGTGGAACCTTGTGAGGTCCAATAGGAAATTGAGGTGTGCTTGAATATAGTCCAATAGAATTAAGAGGTGTATGGTTCAATGATCCAATAGGATCAAGAGGTGACAAAATATGGTCCAATCATAGTTAAGCATAGTGGTAGCTCGTGGATCTACTAGTATCATTTTACTCCTCATTTTGAATCTAATTGATTTGGTGATTTCATGGATTTTGTGAGTTATTGGATTTCTAGCTGTCTCTCTCTACCCGAGAGCTCATGATGCTTTTTCTCTCTCTTCCCGAGGAGAGCAGCTTGTTTTTACTTAGATTATTTTTTGAATACTTCCCACACGTGTGACTGAGAGTTGGAAGTGATTGAATGCATGTAGTAGTGTGTTTTTGCCATAGGATCTAAGATTGATCTTGAATCTCAATCTAGTCTTGATCTTGGTGCATCTACGCACCTTAGGAGATCACAAGTACATGTTGTGGACAATCCACACGTGTGAAATTCAACATGGTATCAAAGCCTACCTAAGGTTACCATGTATTTTGATCCATCTAAGTAAAAAAATTTCATCAATCTTGAGCTAGAAGTTGTCAAGGCCCATTTTCCTAGCTATCTTGTTCAATCTTGGATCAAAAGAGATCAAAAGGACATTGATTGGGTCTGACCTGGTACTGTACGGAGTCAGGTGCTCAGACACGTGTGAGGAACATCCAATTTCAGTTTGGAAGTTCTCTCTCATGTTTGATCCATTTATCTTGCTTGATAGCTTGTTTTGAAGCTATTTTTGTCTAGTTTTCTGATGCAATCAGTTTCATTCCACCTGGTTGAGCCAATCAAAAGTTATAAGCTTTTGAAGAGAGTTAGGTAGGGCACCTAGACCTGGGTGGACACATTTGGTTTGGTCAAGAGATTACTTGTTTGATCCAAAATCACAGTTGAATGCTTACCAATCTCATCTATATGTGATCTAGGCACTGTTTTGAGATCTTAGACATTTTGTTTCATGCAATATCATTGTATTTGAGTCAAATTTGGTTTCTTAGTGTATTTCACACGTGCTAAGAGTGTTTGATCCTAACTTTGCCTATACTCCATCATTTGATGTGAAATAGATCTTGTTTTAGAGAGATTTGTGTAGCTAGTGAGAACCAATTCACAAATAGTTGCAAGATCTTTCATAGGAGGAGATAGTACTCAATTATTGGATCCTATTGAGAGTGTGTAGCAACATTTATTGCTCATCATTTGAGTTTTCTTCACTTCAAATGTCTTCAATGGGTCCATCCTTGTTGGAACCAAGTGAAAGATTGACCACTTCAAATTATTCAATTTGGAAAATGAGGATGGAGTCCATCTTGATCCTTCAAGATGTGATGGACATAGTTCTTGGCCTTGAAGAAAAACCACAAGTTCTTCAAGAGGTTCAAAAATACAAAAAGAGAGCTAGGATGGCTCTCCACTACACTAAGATGAATGTCTCTAATGAGATATTGAGGGAGATAGGTACTTGTACAACAACCAAAGAAGCTTGGGATTGTCTCAAGACTATCTATGAGGCTAAGAATACCTCTAGTCTTCTCACTCTTAGGAATCAAATCTTTCAAAGTAGCCAAAAGAGTGATGAGAGTGCATCTAGTTATGTTTTGAGAGTAAAAGATATTCATAGAGAGCTTGCTTGCATTGGTGATTCCATCAATCAAAATGAGCTAGTTCAAGTCATTCTCAATGGCTTGAGAAGTGAATTTGATAACCTTGTCCAATCCTATGCCATTAAGGAGGAGCTACCAAGTTTGGAAAAGCTCTTGAGGATGGAAAAGCTTTCTCTCACTCATAATGATGGCAAAGCTCTCTTTTCCAAGGATAAGCACAAAGGGAGGAGCAAAAACCAACATCAACAATCCTCAAGCAAGGACAAAGTCAAATCCAAAGACAAAGATGAGGAGGAAGATGATTCCTCTAATGCTTCATCATCCAAGCACAAGAAGAAGAAGATCAAGTTCTTTTATTGTGGCAAGAAAGGTCATTATGTCATCAATTGCTTCAAGAAGAAGAATCAACTCAAGCAAGCCAATATTATCAATGAGAAGGAAGACACTATTGCAAGTGATGGAGAGGGATCTCTTATGGTCTCTAGTTTCTCATCTACTCCTTTCAAGAAGGACGGCCTATGGTGTATTGATAGTGGAGCCTCTTCACATATGTGTAGCTCCAAGGACTCTTTCTCTTCTATTGCACCTTATGATGGAGTCAAGAAATCAATATACACTGCAAATGATTTTGAATGTCCTATTGAAGGCATAGGAAACATTCCCTTGAAGCTTGCATCCTCTAAAGTTCTTTCTCTCTCTAAAGCTCTTTATGTACCTAAGCCTACCAAGAATCTTATTAGTGTTGGCCAATTGCTTGATAATGGCCTTGATGTACAATTCAATGTTGATACTTGCACTATCAAGAAGAATGATGAGATACTTGCATTAGGATCTAGATTTGGTGGCATCTATAAACTAGATCCAAATGAGTATGTGAATGCTTGTAATGTTGCTCTTGTGAACAAGCTCTCTATGGAGGAGTTATGGCATAGGAGGTTGGGACATCCCAACTACAAATCCATGCTCTTTATGATCAAAGAAGCCAAAGCTATTGGCTTGCCAAAGTCACTCTCCAAGAAGATCAAGCCTTGTGAGGCTTGTGCTATTGCTAAATCTCACAAAAAGCCATTTACAAGATCTTCTATCAAAAGCAAGCATCCTTTGGAGTTAATCCACTCGGATGTGCATTTCTCATCAACTACAAGCAAGGGAGGAGCCACTTGTTTTGTTACTTTCATTGATGATTACACAAGATTCACTTGGATATATCTTCTTGCTTCTAAATCTATGGTGTTTGATCATTTCCTTATTTTCAAAGCTTATGTAGAGAAGCAATTCTCATTCAAGATTAAAGCTCTTAGAAGTGATGGAGGTGGTGAATATATCTCCAATAAATTTCAAGATTTTTGTGAGCTTGAAGGCATTAAAAGAGAGTTTTCTTGTGCCTACTCTCCATCTCAAAATGGAGTGGCCGAGAGAAAGAATAGATCTCTATGTGAATGTGCAAAATCTATGAGAATTGAGGCATCTTTGCCCAAAGATTTTTGGGGAGAAGCCATTAATTGTGCAAATTATCTTTGCAATAGGCTCCCACATATAGCTCTTGGAGGAAAGTCACCATATGAAATCTTATTTTTGAAGAAGCCTAAGGTTGATCACCTTAGAGTTTTTGGATGCTTATGCTTTGTCCATATTCCCTTGGAAACAAGGAAGAAGGAAGATCCTAGTGCATGCAAAGGGATCATGGTTGGATACTCATCCACCAAGAAGGCCTATAGAGACTTTATACTCTCTACTTCTCAAGTTATTGAAAGTAGAGATGTTGTCTTTCATGAAGATCAACACTCATCTTTTGAAGAGGCCGAGATCAAGAAATCTATGGATGCATCATCAATTATTGGTTTTGAAGACAATCATGATGTGATGGGGTCGAGATTTGAAGAAGACTCTCCTCGGGTTTTTTCACCAAGAATATCCATGAGAGATAGATCCGAGCCTAAGAGGCTCTCATATGTTGACAAAGGCAAACAAGTGGATCTTGATTCCACTAATTATGTTTTTTATGTCTCTCATGAAGAGCCAAAAAATGTACAAGAGGCACTCAATACCAAGGAGTGGTATGATGCCATGAAGAAAGAGTATGATGCATTGATCACCAACAATACTTGGGAGCTTGTGGATCCTCCATCCAACAAGCATGTGATTGGTTGCAAGTGGGTATTTCGGATCAAGTTCAATCATGATGGCACCATCAACAAGCATAAAGCAAGATTATGTGCCAAAGGATTTGCTCAAATCCATGGTCTTGATTATGAGGAGACCTTTGCACCCGTTGCAAAGATGGTGACAATAAGAATTCTTATTTCTCATGCTTGTTTTTTCAAGTGGAAGGTGTATCAATTAGATGTATCCAATGCTTTTCTAAATGGTTATCTTGAGGAGGAGATCTATATGGAACAACCTCAAGGATTCATCAAGGATGAGTCCAAAGTGTGCTTGCTCTTCAAAAGTCTTTATGGACTTAATCAAGCACCAAGATCATGGTATTCAAGACTTAACTCTTTTCTTATCTCACTAGGATTTACTCTTAGTGACTATGATCCTTCCATGTATCTAAAGTTTGTTGATAGCAATATTGTCATTCTTCTAATTTATGTTGATGACATTATTCTTTGTGAAAGTTGTATCAAGCTAGTTGATGAAACCAAGCTAGCACTTGGATGTGAGTTTAAAATGCAAGATCTAGGAGAAATGCATTACATCCTAGGCCTAGAAATTGATTTTTATGAAAATCATGTCTTTATATGCCAATCTAGATATGCTCACTCTATGCTGAAAAAAATTCATATGGAAAATTCTAAGAGCATAGATACTCCAATGGAGCAAATTGTAAAAGATCCTAATAAAGGTGATGAAAGATCCTTTGAGGACATCACACTTTTTAGGAGTCTTGTAGGCTCCTTAATTTGGCTTACCATTACTAGGCCCGATCTAAGTTTTTGTGTGCACAAATTGAGTCAATTAATGCAAGATCCTACGATCCATCATTGGAAGATGGCCAAGAGGATTTTAAGATATGTATCTTCATCTTGTGATTATGGTCTACTCTATAAAAGTGAAGATCTATCCATTATTGGCTACTCGGATTCGGACTTTGCAAGTGACAAGATGGATCGAAAGTCTATTAGTGCATAAACTATCTTTCTTGGAGGCAATCTAATATCTTGGCTTTCCAAAAAGCAAGATACTATATCTCTCTCTTCATGTGAGGCCGAGTACAAAGCACTCACTACAACTAACAAAGAAGTGCTTTGGATCAAGAGGTTATTAATGGAGCTAAAGTGCATCAAGGAGGATGATCTACCAATGATCAAGTGTGATAACATCTCGGCCCAAGCTCTTGCCAATAGTCCCATATTTCATGCAAGAAGCAAGCAAATAGAAGTGGCACACCATTTTGTGAGAGAAAAGCTTATTGGAGGTGAAATATATTTGGAGCATGTCAACTTGTCCTCTTGTATTGCCGATCTACTCACCAAGCCTTTGAGCAAAAGTGCTTTCATCAAGCATAGATCTAATCTTGGAGTTATATCAAGATCAATGCTCAAATCTTCATAGATAATTTTTTAGGAGGCGTGTGCAGAATTGAAAAAGATTATCTATGTTAGATATAGGGGTCTTATGTTTTTTACATCAAGCATCTAGGTGTAGGATGTTGATAGGAATAAATTTGGCATAGATGGCAAATTATGCACTTCCACTTGTAATGCCACTATTGAGCCAAAATAGAGTAAGAGGCTAAACAAATGCCAATCAGAGTGTAGACAAGTGTAAAGCTTTTGTTTGATGAATTCCAAGAGGTCCAATAGGATTTAGAGGTGGAACCTTGTGAGGTCCAATAGGAAATTGAGGTGTGCTTGAATATAGTCCAATAGAATTAAGAGGTGTATGGTTCAATGATCCAATAGGATCAAGAGGTGACAAAATATGGTCCAATCATAGTTAAGCATAGTGGTAGCTCATGGATCTACTAGTATCATTGTACTCCTCATTTTGAGTCTAATTGATTTGGTGATTTCATGGATTTTGTGAGTTATTGGATTTCTAGCTGTCTCTCTCTACCCGAGAGCTCATGATGCTTTTTCTCTCTCTTCCCGAGGAGAGCAGCTTGTTTTTACTTAGATTATTTTTTGAATACTTCCCACACGTGTGACTGAGAGTTGGAAGTGATTGAATGCATGTAGTAGTGTGTTTTTGCCATAGGATCTAAGATTGATCTTGAATCTCAATCTAGTCTTGATCTTGGTGCATCTACACACCTTATGAGATCACAAGTACATGTTGTGGACAATCCACACATGTGAAATTCAACAATTATAGATTGATATTTTCAAAAGTCATGTAAGTTTAGATGTATATTTAATTTTTTTATAATTAAAATTAAGTAAAATAAATTTGTTTGTTGATTTTAGTATTTCTATATTTAATGTCTTTATTTATTATTAATTAATTTAAAATATGTACAAGATTGAATATTTTGTTAAAATTTTATATCTAGTTTTTTTAGTATGATTTTAGTTTTTCACAAAACACGATATTTTTTTAGGATGAAAATATAAAATTTGCAAAGCATTTGAAATGTAGGCATTTTTTAAAAAAATTAAAAAAATTACAAAAAATGGATTTCCATGTCATTTCTCTTTTTTTTGGTCACCATGTTTAGGTATGGAAGGTTATTCTAGAAACTTGCTTATGACAAGTAAATGTCTCACCCAGGTATCGGACATGACAAATGTCATCGTTTGCTTTACCCATAAGCCAAAGACCGCTCTCTAATTTGAAGCTACTATGAGGAGGATGGAGTTACAATATAAATGTTGCAATAGATGGCCTTTATATTAGGCAACCATTCTACAATTTGGGCCTTTGGCTTTAGCGTAAATGTGGAAGGAGATAACTTTTTCATGTCCGATAGTTGGGTAAGCCTTCTACATCTATGAAGTTTTATGGAATGTGTTTTGTTTTCTATTTGTTTTAAAGTTTAGGCTTGAATTGTAAGAATAAAATGTAAGTGTAATAATTTAGGATGCCAGATTGATTTGTGCAAAAAAAATAGAATGAGGTTACTTAAAATAGGATATAAATATGTGTGATAGAAATTCTAGAAAATTTATACTTACATATTACTAATCCAAACATGCTATATGAGTATTGTAAAGGTGATACTGTATGGTGATTGACTAACACATTGAAAGGCATAGATTGAGACATGTGTCAAAATTGGTGAACTCCTGCAACTTTGTCGCAACACGAACACAAAGCGAAGGTCGAACGAGAACAATTCACGAAAGTCAACGTTCCTTGACTTGAAGGATGAACGATTCGTGAATCATTCACGAATTGTAAACATACCTCCAGGATCGTAAACCGCAAAGGGACGCAAAACGAAAAGATATGAAAGAAACGAAATGAGTGAAAACAAACGAAGGAAACGAAACAAACAAAAAGAAATCTTTCGCACTGCCAGCTGGTAGCTCAACAAGCTTGGAGTCGTAGACTTCACGCCCAGTTGAAACGAGTGGCAACGACAGAGAGTAACTGAGTAGTTGATTAGCGTTAACTAGTCTTGTGATTTCTGCGTGTAGCCATCTTGTAAACTCCACACTGTGGAGATATAAACTATCCTTTCTGGATCATAAAGATATAAGAGAATAGACTGAATTATTGTAAGAGATAGAGAGAGACGTAGCGAGTAGAGCAGAAAAGAAAAATACTAGAAACGAAAGAGTTGTGCATGAAAGTCTACCAACGAACAGAACACAACGAAAGAGAATAGTGTCATTCCGCCAATGAGTGAGACACTGACGATCTCACTCTAAAATTAAACTGATAATACAGTTGCTCTATTTTTGTGCATCTCCTTGTCTTGTGTAGTCTGTCTTGGTTGCTAGAATAAAATGTGTTCTGTGATGTGCGGTTGCGTGTCTAGATTCCTGTGAAGCTTCCGCGCAAAGGAAAATTCAAAGACACAAAATCATTTGCGAATACGAAAACGAAAACGAGAAAGAAATAGTTTCGCTTTCGCGACACTAAACAGTTTCGCTTTTGCGACATGGTATCAGAGCACACAGGTTATCACTACTGATATTTGAGTAGTGATTCTCTAGACAACACAATATGGCTACAACAATCCAAACAAGAGTAGCAATCAATCTTGATGGCGCAAATCACAAAATCTGGAAATTTAAAATCAAAACACTTCTAAAGGGCGAAGGCATCTGGTTGGTGATCGAACTCTCAGAGGTGCAGCCTCTAGAGGGAGACCCGAGAAGAGCTGATTAAAGCAGAAGTATGAAGTGAAGACTGCAGCTTCAGTCATGCACCTTCACAATCAGCTGCAATCCATACGATGGGATGGGAACCAGTTGGATCAGCACGTTGAGAAGATCAGAACGATCTTCACTCAGCTCGTTGCATCAGAACAGGAGCACCAAGTCCTAGCACCACAGCAGCTGATGTACTTCATGAATTCTCTACCGACGTCCTATCAGCTGTTGAGAATGCTCATACTGAGTCTACCAGATATGACATTTGACAAAGCAGTTAGTCTTGTCGCTGATGAGATACTGATGAGAGACGAAGGAGAGGGAAGCAGTGATCAAGAGAACGCTCTCTTCACAAAAGGCAAGAAGAAAAACAAGAACAAGCCAAGATTTGAAAAGACGAAGTCCTCGAATCAACAATCTTCTTCCTGCGATCACTGCCACAAACCAGGCCATAAAGCCAACAAATGCTGGTTCAATCCAGCAATACCTTGCATGCACTACAAGAAGAAGGGGACATTCTGCATACGATTGTAGATTCAACCCAAAAAAATAAAACAAAGCTGAAAAAGCCAATGTTGCAGAGTCATCCAAGGATGCTGGTAGAGGTGACGAAGCTTTCACAATACTCGATGAAGCTTCAACCAGTTACACTGAACACAACTACGATGTAGTCATTGATTCAGTAGCAATATCACACATCACTTGCAACAAGAAGATCTTGATCGACTTCAGAGAGCTTGAAAATGATAGAGCAGTGATTCTAGGTGATGGGAGCAGAAACAATGTCAAAGGCATTGCCACTCTACAACTACGAACGCTGTCAGGCCAAGTAGAGCTTCCAGAAGCACTCTATGTGCCCTCACTCAGAAAAGATCTGCTATCCATCTCCAAGATGGCAGATCTTGGCATTCGAGTTTTGTTCGATGACAACACATGCCACATGATCGAGAAGATGACAAACAAGTTGCTGACGGTCGAATGTAGAGAAGGAAACCTCTACCAGGCCAAGATAATCAGCAACTCTGATAGCATATTAAATGCATTAGAAAATTAAGATAAGCTCTGACATAGAAGAATGTATCATCTGAACATGCGGAGCCTGTACGACATGAGCAGAAAAGACATAGTCACAAGTCTCAAGATTTCAGGTTCAAAACTGAGTTCTACGAAGCCTGTCAGAAAGGCAAGCAACATCGGAATCCATTCATCATGAGGGAAAAAGAGCCAAGGAAGTTCTTGAACTCGTCCACGCTGATGTTTGTGGACCGATGAAGATGGATTCGCTCTTAGGTTCGAGATATTTTTCGATGTTCATAGATTATTACAGCCGGATGACCACGATCTACTACCTAAAGAAGAAATCTGAAGTGTTTGATTCCTTCAAGAAGTTTGTGGCATTTGCAGAGTGACACACCTCGAAAAAGATACAGATCCTTAGATCTGATATCGGAGGTGAATACAAAAGCAAAGAATATGGTGTTGATTATTTCGACACATATTCGCTGATGGTCAAGATGACAAGCATACGACTACTCCTTGCATATGCCACACAACACAATCTAGAAATTCACCAGATTGATGTGAAAACAGCCTTTCTCCACGTAGATCTAGAGGAAAAAATCTTCATGAAGCAGCTTGAAGGTTTTGAAGACCCCGACAATCGACAATATGTCTGTTGGTTGTAGATATGCATATATGGTCTAAAATATGCATCACAAGCTTGGTATAAGAAGCTCAATAGTCTTTTGAAGTCCCTAGACTTCAATCCTACACAACTAGACTGCAATGTCTACATAAAAAGAGTAGGAAAGGATTTTGTGATACTGACCATTTTCATGGATGATTCGCTAATGATAGAAAATTCCTTGATGTTGATCAAAGACACGAAGAGTCAGATTCCTGAAAGCTACGAAATCACGGATCTTGGAGAAGCAACAAAGTGCCTCGGGCTGGAGATCAGAGGAGATTGAACAAACTCCACAATGGAAACATTTTAGCTTGGATCTATTTTTCTTCTTTCCAAAAAAAGTAGAAGGCTCACCTTGATCTTGCCATTTTGATTATTTTCTTTTGTCCTTGCCCATGAATTGGTAACATGGCTCTTTGTGCCATCGATGTGACAGATGTAACATTAGGTGCTTGAATAATCAGTTATTTCTTAAGAAAATTACCATTCTCATCTAAGATTTCTTCTTCCATGCTTACATCAATCTAATTCAAATCTGATTCAACTTCCTCTTCCAACATCGGTCTCCCTTCGGACGTTATGTCTTTTTTTATGGCCTCTTTTTCACTCCCTCTCTATCACATCCTATTTCATGTGGAGTTGGGTCTAACTCGATCTCATCTCTAGTCATGGTGTTGCTACAACCTCAGTTAGAGACAGAGTCTCGTTTTACTACCATATTGGGTCAAAGTTTTGTTTCTGATTGGATATCCTCAAGACAGTCTAGTATAGTCCCTAATTTGTCTCTTATAACCACTGATATTTCATATTCTGATAGTGAAATTGCTAGTGCTTATTCTAGATCAAAATCCCTTCCATCATCGTCTATGTCAAAATTCAATGGTTCATGTTCTGGTAAAGAGGTTTATGAAGTCGACATTGTTTTAGGATATGACAACTACAAACTTGATGATCTCCCTGTAGGTGGGGTTGGCCCAATAATCAGTAAGGCAACTTCTTGTAATGATAGCTCTATAGCCTTGGAAAGGTTATAGAGATTGTCTATTACATTGGTATCTATGTGTATAATTGTGTATGGATCTGGTAAGGGTTCGACTCTATTCAACCTTGGTGTATCAAATTCTAGTAAGGGAGGCCTCATACATTCTCTTCTGAAAGGTCCATCTACTAGCATAATGTGTTTAGAGTTGTAGCTCTCAGATGGTAGGAATTCGGGGGTATAGTACCAGCCAAATGGGTTGTTTTATGTGACATGTGCAAATTCTTGTTAAAATCACAATTTTGCTAATGAATTATTGCAATTCATTTGGAACAAATATGGGGGTACTCCGGTATTTGGTGGAATAGATATGTGCATATCTGGTATTGGAAATCCAGATGAAGTTGAGATCTCTGGATTATCAGATGATGCGGTTAAAGATCTTTTTTAAGATCGGATCCTATATTAGGTATAGGATGGTCAGATAGTCTTTTTGATTTTCTGAAGGTCGGATCTAAAAGCAAAGGACTTTCTTGGAGAGAAAATTGATGGTATGGGACATCAGTGATTTCAAAGAGGGAATTCTTGTGCGAGAATGATCTGTAGGCCAGTGGTTAGTATTTATTTTGTTGGTAATGCTAACAGTTGAAACCATTGGTTAAATTTGTTTAAGGTATTTGGAGAGGTTATGAGATATAGATCTGGATTCCTCAATGGTATCTCATAAATTCCAAATCGGAAACCCTTTGAAGTTATTTCTCTATTAATTTTAAACCTCCACTTTTTAGAAATTTCTTATATATGAGACAATTGGATTGAGATTCATATAATTTCTTCCAGTGTAGAACTTGGTTCTGAAGGACTGTTTAAGCTATATGAATTCATGCTTCCACTTCAGTTTTGTGAATATAGCTCAGAATCGATTGATGTTTCAATTGATTAAGTGGAATTTAGACTTCCTGGACCCAATTTATTATCTCTATTAGATAGTTGATTATTGAGAGTAATGTTTCTATCACTCAGGATAAGATATTTAGTGATTTTAAGGAAAAAGTCCGGTTTGTCATAGTATTGGATACTCATTACTGACTTTTTCAAATCTTTGATATCTTATACGTTGTCTCCTGGGAGCTTTTTGATTGAAATTGTGAAATTTCTTTTAAAAGGGGGAGAAGAAAATGATAGGAATCAGACTTTCTAGTTGCATAGATTTCTTTTGTGAAATCCAGTTTGTGTGCAATGGTGAACTATCCAGTGTGAATAGAGAAAATCTCTAGTGATTATTTTGAATAATCTGGAACTAGAGGAGATTTGGGGGTTTTTGAGTTGTGAGATATTCATGAATATGGGAAGTGTTGGTAAAGATTGAATTAAGATTCACTGATTGGCTACCAAATACCATTTAGTTATGGATTGGATCAGTGGAATAAAGCTTTAATCTGAACCTTTTGTCCAAAGATGTCTGTATAAGTCAGTCTAATCTTGGTTTGAACACTAAGATATGAAGTAGGCTGAATGATTGAAGGAATTTTGTTGATAAAAGTATGATGGTTGGAAAACTTGTGTTGTAGAATTGTTCACTTCAGAGATTTCCCAGATATGTTATTTACTCAAGAGAAATAGAATTTTATGTAGCTGAGTTACAAGATTCTCAGTGATATATGTGAGTAACATATGTGGATTTTGGAGGAATCTGCCAGATAATGATATATGTGTTTATGTACTGGGTCATAGTGAGATTTTTCTCATATGTGCATGATTAATCTTGTGTGGATCTGCTATGTATTCCTAGTTACTAAGGTTATCTAGTGCACTTAACCTAGTGGTTGAACATAGACATGTGATCAAGTATTGTGTTTGACAATTACTTGTAGAGTTAACAAATCTGTTCTGATAGATCTATTGGTTAACTTAAAGTGATTTGGATATGGGTCTAAATGTGGTGTTGTACATGTATAGTTGATATCTGCACCTAGACATTTAAGATTTCTAAATCATGAGCAATTAACTTGAGTAGTTGATTTACTCCGGTGTAAGTTAATTGATAAAACAGACAGTGTGAAGATAAATTCACCGGAAACTGTTTATTTGTGTGTATTGCTTGTAAGACACATAATTTGTGAGTCATTCAGATTCATTAAGGAATTATGTGCATAGGATACTGAATTTCTTGGATGAGTATTATGATTAAGTATGGTTTTGGAATCCTGTAAATTATGATTGACAAATCATAAGATTCTAAATATTTATGATTGACGAATCATAAACTGATACTTAAAGATCATTTGAAGATTATAGGAAAATGTGAGGATTCTTAAGATAATGAGTAATTCTTGATCAATTGGGTGAGTCAAGGTTTTAGATCTGTTATTTGAACTATAAATTCTTTTACTCCAGTGCATACTTGAGATTGTATGGATCTCACAGGCCTTTCCATTAAGTAATTGTTTACTTATGAGGAATTGCTTTCTTTACAGATTCTAGTCTATAAGTGCTTGTGTACTAAGTTCAGTCTAAATCTCCAGTTTGTAAGAGACAAATAAATCTATTATGATACAGATAGATGCTGATTTCTTGCATATGATGCTAGAAATGGGGCTGTTAACTCATTAGAGTAACTGCAGTACTCTGGTTTGAGTTATGTTTGTCTGAGACTTGATGGATTTCCTAGAGATATTAGATGACTGAATTGTGATATTTTAGAATATCAGTATATTCTAAGAATATTTGTACCAAGAAGCATTATTTTCTACAAGAAATTGAAATGGAATTTCTTTAGCTTTTGGATTTGATCTCTGAAATAAAGAAGTTAACTCACCCAGTGGTTCATGTAATTAGGATTACATGAAGGTGATGAATTTTTGTTTTGGAGTAGATCAACCCATTTGGAGGATTTATAGCTTAGTGTATCTTTTGAAATTTGAATTGGTATTCATGAGTAGAGGCAACCAATTAAAGAATTGTTACATCTCTGAGTACTTATTCAAATGGAAAGATCAGACTAAAAATAATAATTCATGGGTAAGATTTGAAAGCTTAAGGAATAGTTTCATGTTTTCTTTTTTCCGTTCTGAGGACAGAACCTATTTAAGGGAGGAAGAATGTTACGGCCATATTCGGTTAAGGACTTGGAATAGTCCTAATATGGTAGACCGGCCCTCCGGTGTTTGAAATTATTGGTTACGCCTAGATTTAATTCCAAGTCAAGGCCTGTTGGTGACGAATAACCTTGAGAAGACCCAGACACTCTAATTGAGACATTTGGAGTAATGCATGTACATGTGACTGATATATGCAGGAGGTATTCATGTAGAGTTGTAACCTATTTATTGTTGACCTGCATGGGGATTGCATGTGCTCATGCACTGGATTCTACTCTCTATATATTGAGGTAGAGACTATCCCGTCGACGACTTGGTCTAGGTTACCTGTTGAGCTCTTCTCCTCTTGTTGTCACATTGGCATGGCTTGGGGGCTTGATCCAGGAGGATTCTCCAGGAGGGATCTAGGTTTGGTTGGGTGGTTTTGCTCCACAGTCTCTCTTGTGTTTTCTTATCCTCATCTTAGCTATGTCATTCTATTTGTGGGATCAGCACTATGTGATGCTAACCACTTGTCATGTCATATGGTCTATAGCCAAAAAACAAAGGAAAATTCTCTTACGCAGCCATACCAGTATTTTGTATAACTAAATATGAACGATCAACGGCTAAGTCTCTTACAACCATATCTTGTAAATCACTTGGCTAATGCACTAGGATTGACATACGGATAATGGGCTAGCACTTGCCAACAACAAGTAGAGATACTAATGTTGGTATCTGATGGTCAACTAGTGCTCACAACAATGGTGATCTTGGATTCATGGATCACCTTCATTAGAACGACGAGAATGGACAAGCTCTTTCAAACAATAATAGTCCAAGGTTGCCTTGTGGTTGACCATAACATAATTGGTCAACATGCAAATTTCCACCACATAATTAGTAATTTGAACAACTATCCTCCAAGAAACACTCCCTTAGTAGGCTTCAACTCCCAGTAGATGGGCGAATTTTAAGTCGAGGGATTGGTCCCATCGGAAGATCTCCAATAGGGGAAGAGCCCACACTTCCCTTATGGGAGTGATCATGGTAACACCGCTTCCAATCCTTGGGGCTATCCTAATTAGCCCATACTCCCAGGTCAATGAGAGTTTTCCAAGCTCTTAGAGGTATGACCACTATGAGATGGATGGCTCCACCGTATAGTGCTCGACTTGTCTTCTCATATTCTTAATGATGCTAAATGTTGTATGTGTGTGGTGATAATCTAGATCTGGGGTAGGCTGCCTATTCTTGGCATCATGTCATGCCAGATCTGTGGTCCAGATTTGTTGTCAAGGGTATCTAAAAGGAGTCTATGCAAAAGTAGATGCAAATTCAAAACAAGTGTACTTCCCTAACTATCTCCATTGCCAGATCACCTACGCAAATATTCTCATGTTGTGCATCGAGTGTAATGAATCATATTGACATTCATCCTTCAACATGTAAAATTGGAAAATATCTGAGGGGTGCTTCCATGTAAGGGTTCATCCGATCATGATAGCAGAGAAAGGATATGATAAGTCAAGTTTTGAAGTCTAAATCTTAGGCAGGATCTAAGTGAATCTCGTCGAACTTTGGAGCAGAAATCGTTTAGTCCTAATGGGTTCCTTACATTCAAGGAACTCAAAAGGGTTTTTAATTGAGACTCACAGGACATTCGACCTAGATTCAGCTAGGATGTCTAGAAGGTCCTCACTTCTATCTTGGGGCTATTGGCAGGATCCTCGGTAACTTGATCGCTTAAAATTTCCATGACTAAGTGTAATAGATCCTAACACCACAGTAGGGCAAACACTAACTGATTCACCCAACCTTGTCTACTCCCTGATATAGAGTAAGCGTCGGACCCCAACTGGGGGCCTTGTCCTGCTGACAGGGTCCCTAGACTATGTTAGGCCCGCCATAACTATGGACCGTGTTGGGGCACACTACTCACATTGTCTTGCCATGTTGGTCGTGTACACTGGACACGACCCTGACTGTGGTATCTGACCTATCTGTGTTCTCTAGGATTTGGCACTAGTCACGAGCTCGTAACACTCCCTCCCCCTTAAGAACCGTCTTGGTTCTCTAAGACAAAGTCTGGAAAAATCTTGCGAAGGACGCTGCCTCTTTCCCAAGTGGCATTCTCAACAGGCTGATCATTCCACTTAACCAGATATTCTCAATATAGAGTATGATGAGTCTGCGTCTCTCTACTATCAAGAATCTCTAGTTCATGTGGAGGTTGCTGAGGATCCAATGGGAGAGCTAGAACACTGTCCCCTATCAGATTTTCTGGTCTGGCTAAGGCTTTTTGTAACTAACTTACATAAAAGACTGGAAAAACTTTACTATTGTGCGGGATTTCTAGTTCATAGGTGACCTCGCCTAGCCTCCTACTGATGGTAAAGGGACCACAATACCTTGGAGACAACTTAGCACACACTCCTGATTTGAGGGTTTTAGAGTCAACTGGGACTCTCAAGTAGACTTTCTCACCAGCAGAGAACTGCACATCCCTTCTGTGTGGATCTACATAATGCATGGCTCGATCCTGGGACTGTCTGATGCTACGCTTAGCATGTTCTATCATCTGGTTTAGGTCCTCTAAAAAGTTTCTGGCTGCTTCAACTTTTGCTTGTTTAAACCCTACGGCTGTGGGTGAGTGTGGTTGGAAACCGTTCATCAGCATAAATGGGCTGTATATTGTAGTTGAATGTTTGGTACTGTTGTAAGCAAACTCTAATATCGAGAGATACTCCTCCCAATTAGTCTGCTTTTTGCTGACGTATGCACAAAGCATATTCTCCAGCACCTGATTTACCCTCTATGTTTGACCATCTGTGTGTGGATGATTGGTGGTACTCATATTAAGTTTACTATGGAGATGATGGAATACTGCTCTCCAGAAATTTCCATTAAACTTACTGTCCCGGTCGCTGACTATGCCGGAAGGTAGACCATACAATTTAAATAGCCCATCCACAAACAAGCTCGCTAACTCTAGAGCTCTAACGGTTGGTTTGGTTGGAATAAAATGAGCCATTTTGGTTAGACAGTCAATTGTGACCCATATAGCATCATTTCCCTTTTGGATTTCAGGCAGGCCTACTATAAAATCCATGGAGATACTCTCCCATTTGCCAACTAGTATTTCTAAGGGCTGCAACAACCCTCCTGCCTTTAAATGCTCTACTTTATTTACTTGACATTTCTGGCAACTGGTTACATACTATTGGACATCCTTTTTCATACTGGGCCAGAAAATTGCCTACAAAGAAGCTCATAGGTCTTTTGTATGCCTGGGTGTCCTGCACTAGGATTGTCATGACATTCATATAGGACCTGCTGCCTATAATCCTCTGAATTGGGGACACATACTCTATCTCTATAGAGCAAGTATCATCCTAAATGGAATACTGTTTCCATTTGAATCCTTGAGTCAACTGATCCTCAACCACTAGGGTTTGCTTGGGTAATACAGGCTCAGAATTCTCAACGTCATCTGACGACGTATACTCGGACTCATCATCATCCTCAACGAAAGTTGTCGTATTCTTGGATGAACTGGCACCAGCCCCGGGAACTAGTTCTGGAGTCTGTAACTGTCTGCTATGAACTGAGTTCCAGATAGTAGAGAAGAATGCATCATGCTGGCACGTCCCTCTCAAGGACTCGAGTAACTCATTACGAATCTGAGTAAAACTCAGCTCGTTTATCATAGGCATTCTACTAAGGGCATCTACTACTGTATTGAATTTCCCCCGTCTATATCTGATAGACATATCAAACTCTTGCATCAACTCTGCCCAATGAGTTTTCCGACCTCTAAGCTTAGGTTGATTGCAAAGGTATCTGAGACTTTCATGGTCTGTCAGGACCTCAAAGTTGGCACCATACAAATAATGCCTCCAAGTCTTAAGGGCATGGACTATAGAAAAGAGTTCCTTTTCATAGGCACTGTACCTAGTCTGAACTGGCTCGAGTTTTTTACTCTCGAACGCAACTGGTCGTCCACCCTGAGTTAGCACAGCACCTACTACAAAGTCGCTAGCATCTGTTTCGACCACAAATGGCTGATTGGGGTCGATGACCTTTAAAACTGGTGCTGTAGCTAAGGCTGTTTTGAGAGCATCAAACCTCTCCTGCTGTGCGGACTCCCAAATGAACTCCTTTCCCTTCCCCTTAAGAAGATTTGTCATGGGTGTGAAGATTATTTCAATTTGAATGTGCTGAGTAGTTCAGATGATCATACAACACAAGTTTTGCAAACTAATCTCTTGGTGGCTGGGTTGTCAGCCCCAATCCTCACATGGTTGGCCTTGGTATTTTAAAACTAATTGGCTGCAAATCATGTTCTTTCCCATGAGAGTTTGGAAATTAAAACAAAGATAATCATCTCTCAAGTATTAGTTATAGGCCATTATTTGTATGATTCATTTTTCTACACATGATCTAAGTGGCTTATAATCTACATCTAAATAGATCATATTTAGGCAAATTCATAGAGTCCAAATTTGTGCATGCAATCACATGCATATATAATATTAGTCAGAAAGGTTTTAGCATAGACTATATTCTATAACGCAATTTCATGTTGCTAAGGTAGTTACAAAAGCATGAGAAACTCTAGAAGATATATAGCCTCCCACAAAGTTATTAGTTGATGAAAATATAATCAAATTAGGTTTGAGCAAGGGACTAATTTGATAAGACAAGGCCATGGGGCTTACCACACTCACCCATTTGTTATGTTTTCCTCCATCTCAGGCCACATTTTTCCTATGATCATCATAATTGCATAGAATATAGTTTTGAAGTATTTATTCTAGAATATATAGTCATGATACACCAAATAATATAGTTGTATATAAATTGTGAAACACATATACATAAGAACTCAAAAATTGTATGAAGCTTTGTCATACACATGTACACTCAAACTTAAGAAAACAAGAAAGAAAAAACCACTTCAAATTTTAGAAAAAGAAGACATTTTTGTGCTCAAACCCATGTCACACACAAATGCCGCAAATCACATTTTAGCAAAGCATCATGATAGCCACAACTCAATGTTGGGCATTTCATTTTAAAATGTAAAGTAGCTAAATTATTACATACTAAGCAATTTTTTCAGACCCTTTGGTGTAAAATCGATCGTACTCAGATGAAAGTTGGCAATCAATATTTTAGTTTCTACTACCAAATACTAAAACTTTATAATCAAATAGCTCAAGAAGAAAACTATGTCCCCTGCGACATCCCATAAGCTTTTGGTATCGCTACCTTTGGCCCTGCTTACATTTCCTGGTCATCACATTCGATGGATCAGAGAAATGGCAGATACCCTCCAGTCTGAAAATAATGATGAGTGCTTGGGAAGATAGCATTGGGATATGATGATCAGTAGAGGTAATCAGACAGGCGAGGAACTGCGATGGCGCGTAAGGGAAATGCCTTGGGTAATGTGAGCCCAAATTCTTCGGACATATCCAATTTTTGTGAAGACGGAATAGACCACTCAAAGCTCTGGAGAAGTACAGCCAGTCCCAGCTGCACTGTTGTCAACCCCATTGAGAGGCCCGGGCATCCCCTCCTCCCAGTGCCAAAAGGCAACAGCTCAAAGTCCTGCCCACGTACATCAATGTTGCTGCTTAAGAACCTCTCTGGATAAAATTCCAGGGCTCTTTCCCACGTTGATGGATCTCGCCCAATTGCCCATACATTCACCAGCAGACGTGTCTTCGCAGGGATGTCGTAGCCGGCCACTTGAACAGCTTCTGTGGACTCGTGCGGCACCAGAAAGGGGGTAGATGGATGCAGACGAAAGGTTTCTTTCACAATTGATTGGAGGTATTTCAGCTGTGGAAGATCTGCCTCTTCTACTTTGCGATCGCGTCCAACCACATTATCCAACTCGTGCTGAGCCTTTTGCTGAATCCAAGGATTAAGCAGGATTTCCGAAAGCGCCCACTCTATCGTTACTGCCGAAGTTTCAGTGCCCGCTGCCAACATATTCTGCATGACCAAAACAAGATGAGAATATGCTTTCTAAATCGGAACAATAATATCTGCAACAAGCACGAGAATGAATTGACAACTTTAAACTTACGAAAACCACGGCCTTGATGTTATCTACGCTAAGATGTTCATAATGATCATTAATGCTCCCTGTAGATAAGAGGACATCTATGAAATCAAGCGATGCATCTGTTGAAACGTCTAGCTTCTTGTCCAGATGCTCCCGAATTATTCTATCCAAAAAAGAATCCAGTCGCTTTCTTAGAGCCTTCATCTGGCGCTTGTAGCCCTGGATATCCAGCCACCCAATGTAGGGAATGAAATCCCCCAGATTGATCACGCCAAGCAAATGTTCATGTTCGGTAACAATCTCTTCGAAATTAATAGCCTCTTTGCTGTCGGAGGCGAAATACTTCTTCTTTAAGACCATACGCGCCATGATGCTGCGTGTCAGTCCGTAGACATGTGAGTGTATATCAACTGCCCCGCCTCCCTCACATTCATGTCGAATGGATTTCAACATGAGATAGGCCTCTTCTATTCTGATATGCTTGCTTGCTTCCATCCGTTTAGGAGTAAAAAACTGTAATTGGCACATCTTTCTGGTATCTCTCCAGTATGGACCGTATTCTGCAAATACTACGTCCGTGTGATTGTAACTAAGTATCGTCCCAGCCAGCGACTTTGGTCTTGAGGCAAAAGATCTGATCATAGGTCTTTAGAAATTCTTTTGCTAGTGCTTTATTGGAAACTACAACAGTCCCGATAGAGCCTAGCCTGAGAAACATGAGAGGCCCATACCTTCGAGCTAATTGTGCCACAGATTGATGTGGCAATGTGCCCAGAAGGTGGAGATGTCCGATAAATGGCCAAGCTAGTGGAGATGGAGGCAGATTGAGTCTTTTCTGCAACGTCAGTATTAACTTGGAGAGGATAAAGAGCGAAACTAGCCCAATCGCTACGGCTGCATAACCAGTCAGCCCCATACCTCTCAACAGTATATCAGCACTCAGCACCCAAAACGTGTATCGGTCTCCAGAATATTACTAAGGAGCGCCCTGATATTAATATAGCCCTGTACTGTACGAAAGAAGCACATGAGCTGAAAGGACACTAGAAAGCATTCGTGGCCTCTTCAAGCACATAGAATCAACATAAACGTAAAAGCTCATCCGGGAGGATGATTTATGCTGCTGCTCCGATCCTTCGTTGGTATTGCAAACCCAAATTGCATTCTAGGATCACTTGCATTCAGATTATTTTCTCGCTCTATCACTTTCTTTCACTCTCTTACATCCGTTCATGGAAATTGTATTGTAAATAGTACTTACGTTGCATTCTTCTGTCTTTCTCTCTTGCTCGCTCCTTCATGCAACGTGGTCCCTCGTACGTCACCTAGTGGCAAGTATCATGCAAGGTGATGACGGCCAGGACTTTCTCTGTCGCCTCAACTTTTGTCGGGTTGTGTTATGTACTATCGGTGGGTGGTATGCCACCATCAGTGCAAGTATGAAAGAACATACTTACTTTTGCTTAGTATATATTTTTGTGATACATCTTGAGAAGAACGCTCTCCCGGACGTAATTGGCATCAAGTGTAATAGAGGACAGGTGTCGCATTTTCATAGGCTTTGAACACAGATTGAGAGCCATAGCGCATTGTTGAAGGGTAGTTGAAGGGTTGAATGCCAATTACGTCCAGTGACAGGCCGTGAGCAGGCCTGCTACCATGTAAAAGCAACCTTCAACGCACTTCGCCGCAGGGCGGCTCTGTGCGTGAAGGCTGCTTGCTACACAGGGTAGCGGGCCTGCTCACGCCCATTAGATATTTTGGTCAATGAATTTATAGTGTTGGTTTAAAAATGTATTAATAATGCAAGTTTTTCAGCCAAGACTACTAATATCAGGACTAGGGGCAGATTATGAGTTTTTCCGTTTGTGCTAGACTTTTAACTTATTCAATGTGCCCCAAACAAATCAACTCTTGGCCCTTACCCAGGCGTTAGAGGTACTAATATTTGGACTATGCGCAAATTATGAGTTTTCCAATTATGATTGGTGCCAAGAACGTCAATATTATTCAGTGTGCCCCAAAAACATCATTGGCCACCAACCAAGGCCACAAATATGTTTTGCCAACTTTTCACGCACTATATTTCAAAAAGGTCATGTTGTCACGAAAGCGAAACTGTTTAGTGTCGCGAAAGCAAAACTGTTTCTTTTTCGTTTTCGTTTTCATATACGCGAACGATTTTGTGTTTTTGAATTGTCTTTTGCGCGGAAGCTTCACAGGAACCTAGACACGCGACTGCACATCACAGAACACATTTTATTCTAGCAATCAAGACAGACAACACAAGACAAGGAGATGCACGAAAATAGTGCGACTGTATTATCAGTTTAATTTTAGAGCGAGATCGTCAGTGTCTCGCTCGTTGGCGGAATGACAATCTGCTCTCTCGTTGTGTTCTGCTTGCTGGCAGACTTTCATGCACAGCTCTTTCATTTCTAGTATTTTTCTTTTCTGCTCTACTCGCTACGTCTCTCTCTGTCTCTTACAATTATTCTGTCTATTCTCTTATATCTTTATGATCCAGGATAGTTTATATCTCCACAGTGTGGAGTTTACAAGACTAGTTAACGCTAATCAACTAATCAGTTCCTCTCCGTCGTTGCCACTCGTTTCAGCTGGGCGTGAAGTCTACGACTCCAAGCCCGTTGAGCTACCAGCTGGCAGCGTGAAAGATTCCCCTTCGTTTGTTTCATTTCCTTCGTTTGTTTTCACTCATTTTCTTTCGTATCTTTTCATTTTGTGTCCCTTTGCGGTTTGCGGTCCTGGAGGTATGTTTACGATTCGCAATGGTACCCTTGGATCAAGGGTAGGTGCCTTTGGATTAAGGTACTTGTGTCCTTGGATAAGGGCATGTAGGTGTCTATATCTTAGATGGACGTATGGAACCTAGTGAGGTGTTAGGAGGACCTTACCATGGGTATTAGTCATTTTCCTAGACCTTGGACCTCAACCTTGAGCCATGATCACATAAAAGGCATTGGACCAAAGTTAGCCATCACATAAGGGTCATGGAGAACTAGTAGGACGGCGCACCTACTAGGGTCCCAAGATGTTCCTAAAGAACAAAAGAATTTATATTCAATAGCCATAAGTTATGGAAGGTGTCTTGTGACATTCCACAAACTTGTGGGCCTCGTGGCCCTTCATTTGCCTTCCATTTTCTCATTGGCTTGTGTGGGCATTCCATACTGCTTTGGAGTGGGTCATTGGCCATCTATAAGAGAGGGAGAGGGCGCCTAATTGAAGTGAGATTTCTTGTATTGTGGTATGTGTGAAAGATTCAACTAGTTTCATCACATTTTGCAAAATTTTCATATTTGGCATATTGAGGCCAAAACTTGTTTTATACTTAGAGGTTGACTTTTCAAAGTTCATTAGTCTAAATTTCATTTGAATAAACACTTTTTTGAAAGTGTGGGAAAGATAGAATGCGAGTTTGAGTAGATTCAATTTGAATAAGTTGGGTACATTGAATCTAGACCCAAAATTGGTAGGGTTAGCATTTTGGTGGGAAAGCCAAGTGGCCAAATAGGGTTTGGACCTGTTATAAAAGGATGAAACTCGTGGAGAGAGCAATCTTCTCTCTTCTCTATTTCATTTCAGGCTTATACATGGTTCTCTTGGATTCTTCTATCCATTGGTGCACTATCTTGGTGATTGCTTGCAATTCTATGTGTAGAATGATCTATATTTGTTATTTTTGGATCCACACGTGTGAAATACAGTGGCTTGCTGGTTTTGTACGGACAGCAATAGTACATAATCATTTCATTCAAGTTTGATCAAGTTCTATTGGCGTTTGCATCTCAATTTGTGTGTAGATGCTGATTTTTCTACATTGGTGAGATTGGTAGTGTATTTCTCTTTCTAACCAAAGATCATTCAAGTAGATTGGATCTTAAGTATCTGAGATCTTTCACATGGTATCAGAGCTTGTGTTTCAGGTTATGAAGGAGGAAATCAGATCTATCAATGATTTGGTGAAGATATCAAGTCTAGAGCATGCTAGAGAGGATTCTACACCAAAATCGGATTTTTTGCTTTTGTAGATTGGATCTTTTGTAGATCAAAACACTAAATAGGTCATTATACTTGTTCAATTCCAGTTTTTGAATTCACATGCTGGATTTGGCCGATTTTTGGATCATTGGATCAGCCTAAGTGGTGGCTTATAGATTGCATATCAAATTTTCAGCATTTGCATGTAGATTTGAAATAGTCAATTTTTTGTGATTTTGTCAAAACCCTAATTTTGATTGGATCTCTAGATAGTGAGGTTACTGGACTTCATTTGAGTGTGTTTCAATCTTAGGAAGTGGCAAAAGTCATTAGATTGAGGATAGATCATAGGTTGATCAAGATTCCATGATTCTATGTGTTGATTTGCTTGGATAAGTGCTAGAAGAGAGTTTGTGAGATAGTTTCAAATCTTGGTGATTTCTTTTGAAAGCATTTGTTGTTGTTCAAAGGAGTGCTTTGTGCATTGAAACAGGTTGAAAGAGAAGATCAGGTCATTGCTACATGGAAACCTCAATTGGAGTCATGTTGGAAGCCAATGATAGGTTTACCTCAAGTAACTATTCATTATGGAAAGTGACGATGGAGTCACTTCTTGAGATGAATGATGTTTTGGATATTGTTGTAGGTTTGGAGGAGAGACCAGCAACACAACAAGATCAATTGAGGTATGACAAGAGGGCCAAGAAGGCTCTACACATGATAAAGATGAATGTTACCAATGAACTTCTCAAGGAAGTTGGTAAGTGCACATCATCTTTGGAAGCTTGGAATTCATTGAAGAAGCTTTATGAATCCAAGTCTACTTCTAGAGTGTTGACTCTAAGAAGGCAAATCTTTTCTTGTTTGCAAAAGAATGAAGAAAGTCCAAGTACTTTTGTTTTGAGAATGAAAGCATTGAATGATGAGTTAGCTTGCATAGATGAAAGCATTAAGGAAGGAGAGCTTATTCAAGTGATTCTTAATGGCTTGTTGGATGCTCATGCTAACATTGTTCAAAGTATTGCTATTCAAAAGACTTTTCCAAGTTTGATGGATCTTCAAGAGATCTTGATCAATGAGGAATATAGGCTTCAAGCAAGAGGTGGATCTACATCGACACTTCAAGAGGATGCTATGTTCACAAAGGGAAAATTCAAGGGCAAAACCAAAAGCAAGTGGTCTAAAGGGCAAGATCAAGTGGATGCTTCTTCAAGTGGCAAAAAGAAGGATAGATCAAAGCTCAAGTGCTTCTATTGTGGCATCAAAGGACACTTTGCAAGTGAGTGCTACAAGAAGAAGAGAGATCAAGGCGACAAGCAAGGTAATCTTACTCTTGATGAGGATGGTTTGGATGTGCAAGATGCAAATGATGATGCTTTTGTGATGTCTTCATGTATGCTTGCTAATGATGGAGATCTAGATCCTTGGTGGATTGATAGTGGAGCAAGTTCACACATGACCTTTCACAAAGAGTATTTCACTTCTTTGTTGGCATATGGAGATGATAAGAGGGTGATCTACACGGCCAATGATGGTGAGTGTGCAATCAAAGGGATTGGCACAATTCCTATTTCTCTCTCTACAAATAGGAATGTTCATTTGGAGGATGTCTTGTTTATTCCATCTATTACCAAGAATTTGCTTAGTGTGAGTCAAATGCTAAGTAAGGGCCTCAAGGTGGAGTTTGATGGAGATGCTTGTTTGATCAAAAGGAAGGATGTCTTGATTGGAAAAGGTAAAAGGCAAGGGAAGTTGTTCAAACTTGATGCCTGTGTTATTGCTAACCAAGTTGGATGTGTTGCAAGGGAGCAAATTTCTATTCAAGAGGTTTGGCACACTATTTTTATTTATTTACATGGAATACTCACAACAGGGTCTCTGACCTGAAGCAGTGCTGATCCCTCGACACTATGTGGCTAGTAGGGATGCTGTGTTTCTTTTTGTTGTCAGATGAGGTAGCTCGTAACGTCTTCCATAAACTCTAGTCTTTTTTGGCTTATCGCATCTTTGGAAGGGACGGAGTTTTGGACATCTGTGAGCCAAAATTGCTCGATCCATGTTTGGAATTGGTCTTCAACTTTTTCAGATGTCAGGGCTATGTTAGGATCAAAAAAGATGGGTGGAAAGTTGTCCCATTTGGTGGAAACGCCCATTAAAAACTCTAGGTCCTAGGCAAATTTGACTATCGTGCAGACTATGGGATTAGGGCACTTGAGGTAGTGTTTATAAAATTGGACGAGAGCCTACCTACATCCATGCCCCATCCGTACTCCGAGTAAATCCTTGGCCAGTTGAGTGTCTTGATGGTGATCTTGCCAAAGGAGTTCCACATTCCGCCCATTTTAATCGTCGAAAAATGGATACGAAATGTGGATTGGTGTGCAACTAGCGTGGGCTAGTCACATAAGCCCTATGGTCGTCAAATATTTTTTGAATGTGTGCTGCCGCCACTCAGATTGTGGCCCCAATGCCAGAAGGCATGCCAACTCATTGCCTTTGATGTATATTGCTGAGAATGATATCTGCCAATCGTTGCTTGAGGATTCATGTGGATATTGGACTAGATATTAATTGATTTTGTCCTTCAAAGTCTTTAGTTTGTGAAATGCATGGCTGACAGATATGGTGTGAGAGCTTTGGGAGGTGGAAGCTTTCTGTTCTTCTCCAACTCGTCCTTGGCTAGTGTCTAGGCCTTGGTCGTGAATATCGGGCCTCGCTGCATCTGATCCTTGATCATGGTTGAGACTGCCCATGCAGCTTCAAGTGTGGGTGGCGTTGGAATTACCATCGGCTTTGGTTGTGGTCGTTGTGCGATATGCTATTGATAGGCCTTGAGAGCAACCTTGGCTTGCACGAGCTCTTGGAGTGTGCTTCGGCGGTAGTTGTTGAAACTCTCTTGGTAGCCATCAAACGTTTCTCTATACAATTCCATCTGCTTCATGATAAAATCCATCTCCTATTGAGTGAGAGGACAGTTGATGGGAATTGGTTGGGCTAATCAAAGTGTCTTCTCTTGTTGCAGGGTCTAGACCTTCGCTCCCAAGCCGAGTGTCAACTTTCTAAGAACCTTTGGATGCACATGCTATGTCGACATTACTCTTGATGATAGGACCAAGGAGGATCCATCTTCAAGAACAGGTATTTTTGTTGGATATAGTGAGGTGAGTAAAGCCTATAAGGTTTACATTTCTTCTACTAACAAAGTGATTGCTGGTAGAGATGTCATTTTTTATGAGGGGAACATTCCAAAGGCATCTTCAAGCATGATTGATGGTAGAGTGGATGGATCTAACATTCTTGATGTTGATGAGAAGGATCCTACTTTGGATGGTGATGATAATGGACCTTCATCAAGTCAAAAGCCAAGGAGAACATCAAGAGAAAGACAAGTACTTTCAAGGCTCACATATGATCAAAAGGGTAAGCAAGTAGTTTTTGAAAATTAAGTTGCTTTTCTAACCTCTTTGTTGTTCAAGTTTACTTTACTTGTTCTAACTCATGTTTGAGCATTTTCATGTAAATGTGTGCAAGATATGGTAAAACTAGCTACATTGGTGAGCATTGTTTTGATGTTGGATTTGTACTAGCATTCTTGTCTGATTTTGCTGATGGAAATGAAGATATTGGAGGTTCATTATGTCACTCATTCATGGTCAAGCCATCAAGGTATGATGGTATCTTGAGGCAAGATGAAGATGGAGGCTCATTCATGGAGTATCATGGTGGATACAAGGCAGCAAAGGACAAAGGAGGAGGAGACGTGCAAGCAAAAGTTGATCACTCACATTTGCTATTTGTTTGCTGTATTTTTCTAGAGAGTTCAGAGTTGGAAGCATGGTGGAATCATTTCATTTACACTCTATTTAATTCTTCATGTTCTAGTTACATCTTGATATGTAAAATTGATGTAAGCAATAGTGAAGCATCCCAAGTGGACACTATTCTCTATATCAATTATGGTTGTTTCTATTTTGAGCATTACATGATCATTGAAAGGAGATCTATTCTTAGGAAGAAGATCATTCTTATGATGGATCAAAGTTCTATTGTCAAAAGCTATGTTAGGAGTAAGCATATTGAGATACAATATCATTTTGTGAGGGAGCAAGTCATTGCAAAGGAGATGGAGCTTCAACATGTGTCTTCAAGGAAATGTGTAGCTGATATCTTCACCAAAGCATTGGGAAAAGACTTTTTCATGAATCATAGGACTTCACCTGGAGTATTATCAAAGTCTATGCTAAAACTAGTTGAAGAGGGAGTGTGAAAGATTCAACAAGTTTCATCACATTTTGCATTATTTCCATATTTGGCATATTGAGGCCAAAACTTGTTTTAGACTTAGAGGTTGACTTTTCAAAAATCATTAGTCTAATTTCATTTGAATAAACACTTTTTGAAAGTGTGGGAAAGCTAGAATGCGAGTTTGAGTAGATTCCATTTGAATAGTTGGGTACATTGAATCTAGACCCAAAATTAGTAGGGTTAGCATTTTGGTGGAAAAGCCAAGTGGCCAAATAGGGTTTGGACCTGTTATAAAAGGATGAAACTCGTGGAGAGAGCAATCTTCTCTCTTCTCTATTTCATTTCAGGCTTATACATGGTTCTCTTGGATTCTTCTATCCATTGGTGCACTATCTTGATGATTGCTTGCAATTCTATGTGTAGAATGATCTATATTTGTTATTTTTGGATCCACACGTGTGAAATACAGTGGCTTGCTGGTTTTGTACGGACAGCAATAGTACATAATCATTTCATTCAAGTTTGATCAAGTTCTATTGGCGTTTGCATCTCAATTTGTGTGTAGATGCTGATTTTTCTACATTGGTGAGATTGGTAGTGTATTTCTCTTTCTAACCAAAGATCATTCAAGTAGATTGGATCTTAAGTATCTGAGATCTTTCACATGGTATCAGAGCTTGTGTTTCAGGTTATGAAGGAGGAAATCAGATCTATCAATGATTTGGTGAAGATATCAAGTCTAGAGCATGCTAGAGAGGATTCTACATCAAAATCAAGTTTTTTGCTTTTGTAGATTGGATCTTTTGTAGATCAAAACACTAAATAGGTCATTATACTTGTTCAATTCCGATTTTTGAATTCACATACTGGATTTGGCCAATTTTTGGATCATTGGATCAGCCTAAGTGGTGGCTTATAGATTGCATATCAAATTTTCAGCATTTGCATGTAGATTTGGAATAGTCAATTTTTTGTGATTTTGTCAAAGCCCTAATTTTGATTGGATCTCTAGATAGTGAGGTTGCTGGACTTCATTTGAATGTGTTTCAATCTTAGGAAGTGGAAAAAGTCATTAGATTGAGAATAGAACATAGGTTGAATTAAGATTCCATGATTCTATGTGTTGATTTGCTTGGATAAGTGCTAGAAGAGAATTTGTGATATAGTTTCAAAGCTTGGTGATTTCTTTTGAAAGCATTTGTTGTTGTTCAAAGAAGTGCTTTGTGCATTGAAGCAGGTTAAAAGAGAAGATCAGGTCATTGCTACATGGCAACCACAATTGGAGTCATGTTGAAAGCCAATGATAGGCTTACCTCAATTAACTAGTCATTGTGAAAAGTGAGGATGGAGTCACTTCTTGAGATGAATGATGTTTTGGATATTGTTGTAGGTTTGGAGGAGAGAATAGCAACACAACAAGATCAAGTTTCAACAACAGGGCTATCTGGACTGCTCCTTGGAGGGTATAAGTCTGCTTCTTTACAACAAAAGGTTTTGAGACTTCCATGCAAGCCCTATGAAAAATGCAAAAATAAGTTTGGTAGAGGCCAAAAATCTTGTATATAGTTAAACACACATGTGTGGAGCCTGTTCTCATGTGTGAAAATAGTGTACTTGTCATGTACCATAATCATATAGGTTGTACATATGATTTAATTCAAGTTCTAGTGGCTAAAAAGGCCAAAAACTAGTTTTCTAGACATATGACACATGGCATGAATCTATTGCTTGCATGAGCCACATCTTTTGGTTAGGTGTCACATCCCATGTGTAGAGGACAGCTCACATGTGTGGAATAAGCTGAAGTAGACGAATTTTGACTTCTAGAAGATTTTCAAGTAGATCTCCATATAGAAGGAAAACGGACCAAAAGTGCTCAAAATAGAAGGTTTTGTCCAAGTGTCAGTTTTGCATGATGAATCATCATATGACAAAGCACCTTCACACATGTGGGATCAAAGGGATAATCAGTACCATGAGCTCCCACTTATTGTATATATAGAGACACATTTGGCCATAATCAGTGTGAGACACCAATCTTGGTTTTGGAAGCAACTTTGAGTGATTCTCTCCATTTGTCTACCTTTATTTTGATTGTTTTGAGGTTCTATCAATGTGTACCTGATTTTCAGGTTGGATTCCATACTCAGACAGTGTTTCACACGTGTGAAACCAGAAAGTACACTTACCTTCAATTAATGATTGTTCTTGTTAGGATTTTGTGTCTAGAATTGATCTAGATTGATCTTAATCTGAAGTAGATTGATAGATCAAGTAATCTGACAACCAATCCCTCTTGAGGTTCAGATTAGGATCCACCCTTGGTCCTTTTTGTACTTTTTGCACATGGTATCAAAGCCTAGTACAAGAGGTTTTGTTGAAATTGATAGGGTTAATCCAAATCAAAGCCAAAATTAGCAGTTTTTTGGAAACTAGTCAAATTTTGTGTAGCGAGTTGGATTTGATAGCTATCCTCAAAAAATTTTGTCCAAATCTTGTTGTGGGCTGTAGGAACCCTTTTCACACGTGTGAGGCCGTATAGCTCCGATTTTGGCTGAGAAATTTCAAAAATTTGTAGAATTTGACTCACATACCCAATTTGAGTGATTTTTGGTGCAAAATCAAGCATTTTCTATAGTTAATCTAATCAATTGATTAGTTCTTCAATTAGATCAGCCAAAAAAATTAAATTTGAAGCTTGAAATAGGTGCATTAATTTATCTTCTCTGATTTTTTGAGTGTATGTTGAAGTTAAGAGAGATTTTGCTAAAAATCATAGATTAAGGAGTGATATGCAAGGTGAGAGGTTGAAATCCATTGTTCCATCACTCCAGATTTGTTCAAGAGTGATAGGGTCAAGTTTATAAGCATCAATTTGCTAGAAAACATCTTTGGATCTGTCCTCCAAGTGAAACCTTTGAGAGTTTCTAGTGCATATAGAGCATCTATGCAAATCTTTTGTAGAATTTGACATAAATTGGCTTCAATTGAGAGTTCTAGAAAAGAGATTGAGATCCAAGTCACATTGTTCAACCCTACTCAATTTGTTTGAGTGATTGTAATGTTTGAAAAGAGTCATTAAGGTGTCTATGGCAAATGTGTAGAGAGAGATCCAATTTTCTAAGAGTTTCTTCCTTTATAGAGGGCAAGATCTAGAAGCTCATTATGTGTTGTTATTGGTGGAGAGTTTGTCTCTTCCTAGGTGATCAAATCTTTCTAAGTGGCATTAGATCTTTGAAGCACAATATCTTATTGAGAAAAATTGCCACTTTTGATTTTGAATTTCATTCCAAGTCTTAAGAGGTAGAGTAATTGGTGGAATCCAATAGGGGTGATTGAATCAATTTATTGAGCAAAAATTGACATAGTATGTATGAAACTCAAATTAGTTCTATTCAACTTTCTTTGTGAGAGTGTGAGGGTCAATTTGAGATCCCATTGGATGTCTAGAATGAGGAGGAGAGATCTTTGTGAATCTCTAGTTGTCTAATTTTTTAAGCTTTGTGAAAAATTGGTGGTATAGTTTGTTGTCAAATCAAATCAAATTCATTCTAAATCTCAAGTGTGAGATTATTTGGGTCAAGAGTGAGTCCAAAAGAAGTGATTAAGTTTGATTTTCATGTGTTTGCAACAAAACCCATCTTTTGTTCAAGAATCTCAAGTGTTGAGAGAACTAGTCAAGTGAAAAGGAAAATCTAGGTGTCAAATTTTTTAATATCCATTTCAACTTTTAAAAAAAAAAGTCATTGGTATTTGATGAGTCCAATAGGAGATTGGATCTTATTTCTTTTGTGATTTGATTCAAATATTGTGTGCTTTTGTTTTAGTGATCAAAGGAAAGTTTCCAAGTGACTAGTCATTAGTGTGAAGATTGATTCTTTGGTTTGTGAGTTAGATCTTTTGTAGATCATTCTAGATTATTGAAGATGTTCAAATCTAGTCTCTTGAAAGTCACAAATTACATTTGTAGAATCATATCACAGGTTTTTATTCACATGGCATCAATAGGTGGCATCCTATTGAAGGAAAGAAAGGATCCTAATTGCAACCTTTGTGGCAAGGGAGGATATATTTTCTCAAGATGCTACAAAAAGAAGACCAATCCATCCAAGGAGAACCAAGGCAAGTGGGCCGAGGTGAAGGATGGAGCTTCAAGTTTGAAATGCAAATACAAGAAGGACAAGTCCAAGGAAAGGTGTTTCCTTTGTGGAAAGGTGAATGAGGCTTGGAGTCTCATAAAGACTTGCAAGATTTGTCTTCAAGAGTCCATCACAACACATGTCAAATCTTTTGAAATTTTTCATTTGGAAGTGCATTGTTTGGTTCAAGATACAAAGATAGATGTCACTTTCATGAAAGTAACTTGGATTTATTTTATGTCCTTGGAAAGTATTTTGCTTGGAGCTTTAGATAAGTTCAAACTTATTGTTATGATCCAAGAGAAATCAATCAAGAATAAGGAGCATCAGTCACAAAATGAAAATAGTTTCATTTATGCTCTCATGTCAACTTATGAAGATCTATTTTGCTTTGAAGGGATTTTTGTATCTCAAAGGTGGCTTAAGTCAATACTAGTTGAGTGTGTTGCCGTAAAGTATAGCAAAGCATGTTTTCCTTGTAAGCTTACATTAGTTATGAAGTCAAGGAAATGGAAATGTCTTCATAATGTAAATTCTTTTAGTTTCAATAAGATCATAAATGATGTGTTCATTCATAAAGATGAAAATTGTAAGTTTTCAATCTTAAAGGCAAGTTGTAAACTTCTTATGAGAATAAGTGAAGCATCCAAAGTGGACACTTATATCCATAAGCAAGTAGTTAGCCTTATTGAGATGGAAATACCTTTTGAATTCAATATTGGAAAAATCATGCCAAATTGTGGTGATTTTTAGACTTATGGTTCTAGCATAAGTAATCTTGATTATCATAGGAAGTGCATATTGAATGATCATACTTGTTGTGATCATTATGAGACATGGAAGTATCGGATTTCCATCAAAAAAGAGCACCATGAAGAGGATCTTAAGGAGTCATCTCAAGGTTCAAATGTGCCAAGGATTGAGGAGGAGAATCTTTCTCAAGGTTCAAGTGTGCCAAGGATTGAGGAGGAGAGACCTTCTCAAATTGTGATTCCAAAAATAAACTCAAGAAATATGGTTGAATCCATGTGGCTCACATTTCAAGGGAAAGATGAGAATATCTCATGTGAAGGAGCAAGCCTAAGAGATCAATTTTGGAGGTGCTTAGATGGTGCAAAGCTCTCAAGCTCATCAAAAAAGCACTATCATGGATATGGTGATTTCAGATCAACATCAAGCTCATTGGCTGATCTTCACACCTTTTGAACCAGCAAAGACCAATTCAGCCCATGGAGTCAAGTTCAAGATCATCATGTTTTCCATCAAGCTAGATCTACCAAGCTAGATTTTTGAGGAGTGTGAAAAATGCAAAAATAAGTTTGGTAGAGGCCAAAAATCTTGTATATAGATAAACACACATGTGTGGAGCCTGTTCCCACGTGTGAAAATAGTGTACTTGTCATGTACCATAATCATATAGGTTGTACATATGATTCAATTCAAGTTCTAGTGGCTAAAAAGGTCAAAAACTAGTTTTCTAGACATATGACACATGGCATCAATCTATTGTTTGCATGAGCCACATCCTTTGTTTAGGTGTCACATCCCATGTGTAGAGGACAACTCACATGTGTGGAATAAGCTGAAGTAGAGAATTTTGACTTCTAGAAGATTTTCAAGTAGATCTCCATATAGAAGGAAAATGGACCAAACGTGCTCAAAATAGAAGGTTTTGTCCAAGTGTCAGTTTTGCATGATGAATCATCATATGACAAAGCACCTTCACACATGTGGGATCAAAGGGATAATCAGTACCACGAGCTCCCACTTATTGTATATGTAGAGCCACATTTGGCCATAATCAGTGTGAGACACCAATCTTGGTTTTGGAAGCAATTTTGAGTGATTCTCTCCATTTGTCTACATTTGTTTTGATTGTTTTGAGGTTCTATCAATGTGTACTTGATTTTCAGGTTGGAATCCATACTCAGACAGTGTTTCACACCTGTGAAACCAGAAATTACACTTACCTGCAATTAATGATTGTTCTTGTTAGGATTTTGTGTCTAGAATTGATCTAGATTGAGCTTAATCTGAAGTAGATTGATAGATCAAGTAATCTGACAACCAATCCCTCTTGAGGATCAGATTAGGATCCACTCTTGGTCCTTTTTGTACTTTTTGTGCAAGTCCTCCACAAAATGAAACACTTAAACAATCATATCGCTTCCGATTCTTGTGAGGATCTTGATGTCTTCAACATTCAAGGATTTGTTGAAAAATCACCTCCATAGAATCCACCTTGGCTGCCGCTTCCTCAATTCTTAGTATCTCGGTGCTAGAACCCTCCAACGGATCCATGTTTACAGTGTTGCAAACCTGTCCACCTGCTTAGAGGTCAAAATTATCGACAAGAATGAGTTTACAATTCTCAAACCCTTTTGTCCTTGTATTTTAGCCCAAAAGTTAGACCAACTTTGGAAGGCTATAACTTTTTCGCGATTTGGAATTTTCCTGAGCAGTCAATTTGTAGTAGGTTTCCCTCCAGCTGGCTTTCCAATGAACTCTTAACAATCCGGTTTAGGCTAGAATTGCCCATCATCAAGCAATTTCTTCTCAGCTAGTTTTGCACCTATGTATGAGAACCAAATTTTGAAAAAAACACCATAGGAATCCGTTTTCTTTGCTGTAAATTGCATACTACAGCCCTGGAGGACTGCCTAGAAGACTCTCAAAATTTGAGGATGATCCAAGAATCGAACATAAAGTTATGAAGAAAAAACTCTTCAGCCTGTCAGCGCCCACCAGCCACAAGAAATTTCTCGAAATCGCTTGGATTTTGCTACTGGAGTTGGTTCTTGTGACTAATCTACTGTGCCTTAGCAATAGGAACAGTTTGCAATAGATCCCATAGCCATCTGAGCTCTCAATCAAAAGTTAAAAAACTCTCCTTTCTCTCTCTAGAACGTGTTTGTTTTTTGCTGTCCCAAGCTTCCAAAACTTGCAAACCTTGGCTTTGATACCAGATGTCAAACTCCAAATCTGAAACTTCACTTAAAACCTGGCCTATCCCGTTCACAACAATCAGCAATGTCGGTCCCTGTCGATTTCCCTACATGTACAAACATCAAAGCACACGAAACATGGTGGAGCTGGCTGCCTTGTCTCCTCCCAACCTTTGCTGCATAGATTATGATCAGGAATGCCTCTCTCTAGGCTCACTTATGCACATCCTCAAGCACCCCTTATCCCTGACCTTTCCTAATATCGACACATGGCCAATTCCATGCAGTCGACACTTGCCACTTGGCAGAACCCTGACACATAGGCAAGTGAGTAGGCTGACATGTGTCACTCATACATTGGACCAAGTGTCCCTGTGATCATGTGACATGTGTCATGTTTGACCGGTCAACCCTGACATGTGTCACTCATTCACTGGACCCAGTGTCCCAGTGAGCATATGACAAGTGTCCCATTGACTAGTCAACTCTCCTACTTTTTAGTGGGTCAGTCCAGCCACTCCTAATAAATGACCCAGTACCTCATGCCAAAGTTAAGCACGACTCTCTGAGGTCCAATGCCAACTAATTACAGTTTATTTACAATTTACTTACAAAGGTCACGACAGGCTGGTGACTTAGCCATTTCAGTAATTACAATAATTACAAAACGTACATGTGTCTCTAAAAACTGTAAATAACCGCGACAGGGAGTAAAGGCTCTAAGAGGTAGCTTGCCACAGTCACTCACTTGTGATGCTTGCCTTCACGCCATAATTTTAATTGATGACTATTTTGTACATGGAATATAGCTTTGAAGTGTATCTGCTAGTTTGATAACTTTGAAAAACATAACTGAAAATTGGAATTATGCAGCAAATCAGATGCTCAGCTTGTATAGTTAATGATAACTTTAGCTCTTTCTATCAATTCCTTGTTATTGCCTGCAGCAGCAACCTGCGTCCAAAATGAAGATGTCGATGAACAACTGGGAAGGTAGCCTTTGGGGTTTGATGATCAGTAGAGGTGACGAGGCAGGAGAGGAGTTGCGATGGCGTGTAAAGGAACTGCTTTAGGTAATGAAAGCCCAAACACTTCGGACATATCTAATTTTTGTGAACGTGGAAGAGACCACTCAAAGCTTTGGAGAAGAACAGCCAGCCCCAGCAGCACTGTCGTCAACCCCAGTGGGAGCCCTGGGCATCCCCTTCTCCCACTGCCAAAAGGTATCAGCTCAAAGTCCTGCCCAAGTAAGTCAATGTTGCTGCTTAAGAACCTCTCTGGACGAAATTCCAGTGCTCTTTGCCACGTTGATGGATCTCGACCAATTGCCCATACATTAACCAACAGACGGGTCTTTGCAGGGATGTCGTAGCCGGTCACTTGAACGGCTTCTGTGGATTCGTGCGGCACCAGGAATGGAGCAGCCGGATGCAGACGAAAGGTCTCCTTCACAATTGATTGCAGGTATTTTAGCTGTGGAAAATCTGCCTCCTCTACCTTGCGTTCGCGTCCAACTACGTGATCCAGCTCTTGCTGAGCTTTTTGCTGCACCCAAGGATTGAGCAGGATTTCGGATAGCGCCCACTCGATCGTTACTGCCGAAGTTTCAGTGCCCGCTCCCAGCATATCCTGCATGATAAAACCAAGATATATAAGAATATTTTGTCTTATAAGTAGGATCAATAATATCTAAAACAACCACGAGAGTGAACTGACAACTATTTTGGCCTTACAAGAATCACGCCCTTGATGCTGTCCATACTTAGACGTTCATAATTTCCATTGGTTCCTATGGATAAGAGGACATCTAGGAAATCAAGCGATGCATCAATTGTAACGTCTAGTTTCTTTTGCTGATGCTCCTGAATGATCCTTTCCATAATAGAATCCATTCGCTTTCTGGCTGCCTTCATCCGTCGCTTGTAGCCCTGAATGTCCAGGCAGCCAATGCAGGGAATGAAATCCCCAAAATTAAAAACACCAAGCAAATTGGAGTTTTCGTTAATAATCTCTGTGAAATTCAAAGCCTCTTTGCTATCTGACTCAAAATAGTTCTTGTTAAACACCATTCGCGAAATGATGCTGCGTGTCATTCGGTAAATTTGTGAGTGCACATCAACTGCCTTGCTTCCCTCACATGTATCTCGAATAGACTTCACCATGCCATAAGCCTCTTCTATTCTGATATGTTTGCTTGCTTCCATCCGTTTATGAGTAAACAACTGTAATTGACATATCTTTCTCATATCTCTCCAGTATGGACCGTATTCTGCATATACCATGTCCTTATAATTGTAAAGAATTATCTCTGCGGCCAGCGTATTCCTTGGCCGCGTGGCAAATATGTGATCGTAAGTCTTCAGAAATTCTCTCGCGAGTGCTCCGTTGGAAACTACAACAGTGGGGACAGAGCCTAGCCTGAGAAACATGAGAGGCCCATACTTATGAGCTAGTCGTGTGAAAGATTGATGTGGCGATGTGCCCAGAAGATGGAGATGTCCGATTAATGGCCAAGCTTGTGGAGATGGAGGCAGATTAAGCTTTTTCTGTGGCAGAAGGATTGACATGGAGAGGATGAAGAGCAAAGCTAGCCCAAGCGCCAAGACTCCATAACCAAAAAACTCCATAGCTCTCAATAGTGCACGATAATCAGCACCCAAAACGTGAGTCACTCTCGAGGCTCAAAAAGTGGAGCTCTTGTTATTAATATAGCGCTCACTCTGGAAGCAGCACATGAGCTGTAAGCAGCAAACAGTATTCTAACTTCTTAAGGCAACTTTGCAATTGTACGATGGGAGCACTTTGACAAAAACCTACGATTCATTGGAAAAAACCTACAAAAACATTCATGCATTTATTAGAAGTTCCTTTTCGGGTTTGAGAAACCTATTTGTTTGAACCATTTATAGGCCATGAGACTTTAGATACCAAACTTCTTTTTTTTAAAAGCCTAAGAACACTATCATATATTCACAAATATACAAATACAAAAAACGGCATCAAGGCCGAGTTAGTCATGATTCCAGAGGACCACTTACGAAGCCGAAAGGCTAACATGAAAGCACACCACGCAAGGCCATGTGAAAGACTTGAGATCCATTAAGATCCAAATCTACAATTGATCTTTGGTTAGAAAAACAAGCAACTCACCAAATTTGTCAATGTAGAAAAATCAACATCTACACTAAGAATGAGATGCAAACTTTTTAAACATGAATCGAAACATAAAATAATTTTTTCATTGTATTCTGAAGCTAGAAGTGCAACAAGGCTTCCAATTTGGATTTCATTCAAATCATCGCGCCATTTCATTTTTGCAACTTTTACGCAATGCCTATTCTTCCTTGAGCCCACATAAATTTCACGTTCCTCACCTTGCACAAGCTGCAAGAAATCATTATCTCGAGGAAGATCTGAAGGTTCGACAGTTGTAGTTGACGTTCCTAATTTATGAGGCTATACAAAAATTACTAATTTTAGTCCTAATTTTTAGAGATTTTTCACAAAAACTACTTGTCTATTTAAAGTTTTTAGTATTTTCATTAAGGAAATGTTTGAAATTTTCTTGAAGAATCTTTCTCTCTGCAGATTCTCAATTGTCTGTGATAATCTTCGAAATGTCGAGGATTTCTTTTAAAATTTCGGATAAACCTCAAGATATTCCATTGAAGGATAAGAAAAAATTCATGTATTACTTCACCAGAGAGGTCAACAACACAAAGCTCTCTGAGCTTTTTATTCATTTAGCTGAGAAGTCTGGCAATGGAGACTCACATTTCAAAATTCAAGGAAAATTGCTTGCTGATCAACCAGATGAGGATGAGGAAGAAGGTTTTGTGAACGTGCTTGTAAAGAAGACGAATAAGTCTTGTTCTATATTCCTGAACGAGACTATGATAAAGATTCGACTTTGCCAGGATGAGACCATCAAAACTTATTTTGGTAATGCTCTAGTTACTTTGGTATGTAATCATAAAACCTATTTTCATTCATGTATGTTAACAAGTGTTCCATGCTTAGCATAGTGGTTACATAAATATAAAATTCCCATGAACTTATAAGTGGAAAATCTTTTTGTAAATTGAGTAGTCTTGTGCTGAGCATGGCCAATATAAATGCCTTTACTCACTATACTTTAAACCTGGTTTTTGTTTCTGTCTAGAGCATGAAGCAATGCTTAAAAATGGTGCTAGTTGCCATTGTTGAGGGAAAAGATCCGGTCTACTTACGAAATTTAAAATCTATATCTATTGGACCTCACAAGCTTGCTTCTACCACTGCTCAGGTTACAAAGCCAGCCTCTGAAAATGTTGAGGATGATACTGTAGCTGCCCCTCATCCCAAAACAAAAAAAAGATCACATAATATTTCTGAGTCCTCTCCCACTAGACCCAAGTCCCGCCCAAAGACCATGGCTACACATCGCCACAAATCAATTCCATCAATTGAAAGCAAAAAAGCCATGACTGAATCATCGATGTCTTTATCTGGTGCCTCCATCCGTCCCTTACAAGATAGCTCTGAAATTGCTAAATTAAGAGAAGAAATTCGTAAAACAAAAAAAAATTAGAGAAACAACTTTGATTTTAGATATAAATCTGTGTGATAGGCCACCTGTAGACTCAATAACAGGGGATAGGCCAATGGAAGTAAGAGAACCAAATAACACATGTACATAATCTAAAAATAAAATTTAAAGATCATACATAGGCCATAGTTACCCTATTTGTTGTTTTGGTTGATCCCAACGAATGCAACAATGTTGCGAATTTTGATTTTTTTTAATTAGATTCATATGATCATTTTTTTGTTCTTGGGGGCATACACAATTTACATGCCCGAAAATAGTTATCTCAAAAGTATCCCCATATTTCTTCTTGTCGAACTGTGAGTGCAAGTGCATTTGATGGCCTGACAGTGAAAGAAGCAAAAATTATTGGCTTGGGACCATAATATTGATCAAGACAACCGGATGAAGATGACCGTCATCCCTAAAAATAATGCTCCTCATGCACTCCTATGACTACAGTATGGGATGAGTCCATGCTCGCGCCTACTGCAGTCTGTTGTATGGACAAGATCCATGTGTGCGGGCACGCAGGTACTTGGAAAAAAAAAATTGCGCAAAATTCTTTTTTGCAACAAAGATTTACAGAGTTTCTAAAAAACATTTCGACTTTCGACTATTAGAATCCCCATTGTCAATCCATGAACAATTTCAGATCAATTAAGATCCAAATCCATAACCTAATCTTTGGTTAGAAATAGATCAACTCTACCAATTTTGCCAATGTAGCAACATCTACTCTATGAAAGAGATGCAAACTCAATAAGAACTTGATCAAACATCAAACATATGATATGATGAAGTTGTTGTCCATATAAAAATAGTAAGCTACTGTATTCACACATGTGGATCCAAAAATAACATAAAATAAGCCTTCTAGATACAAGATTGCAAGGTATCACAAATATAGTGCACCAATTAATAGATGAACCCAAGAGAACTCATGTATACGCATGAAGTGAGATAAGAGAGAGATAATTTATCTTTTCCCTTGAGTGTATAACTATATATAGCAGATCCATGACTCATTAATGAGTTTAGTTTCCCTCCATAACAAAAACCCTAGCATTAATGTGGACTAGATTCAAATGTCTCCACATTCAAATTTGAATCTCCAAAACTCATGTACCACACTTTCCCACACTTTCAGAAAGTGTTAATTTAAATGCTTTTATACTAATATAACTTTGAAAATTCAAACTCTAAGTATAATATGAAAATTGGCCTCAATTGCCAAATATACAAATATGACCAAGATAACGAAACTAGTTGAAATTTCTCACACTCCCTCTTCAACTAGTTTTAGCATAGACTTTTAGAACACTCCAAGTGAAGTCCTATGCTTCATAAACAATTCATTTCCCAATGATTTGGTAAAGATATCAGCTACACATTCCTCTGAAGAAACATGTTGAAGCTCCACCTCCTTTGCCAAGACTTGCTCTCTCACAAGGGAAAATATCGCCTCCATATGCTTGCTCCTAGTATAGTTTTGACCACAGAACTTTGATCCAACTTTAGAATGATCTCCATCCTAAGTATAGACCTCTTTTACAAGGTTTCCTTCAATTGCTTGGTTGCTCAGTCCAAAATGTTGACAATGCAATTCATCACAATCAAGTATGCACAATCATGCAAATTATATATTTACATCATCATCTTATTTTTCCAAGCATGGCAAATCTCTAGAAAATTCTCTTTAATTTTTGCCACGCATGGTAGTCATGGAGATTTTGCCACGTAATATGGAGATTTGCCACGCAAATCTCCATATTACATATCACATGAAAAGGTGGTTATTTAATGACTTTTTGTGGCTCTGCCACGAGGGTTGTGCCACGCCAATGTGTAATGCGCAATATCTAAGAAAAAATTGGATTTTAAATTTTTGACGTGGCATTGACAGAGCCATGCCAAAAATTTTTAAAAAAAATTCCTCCCCCCCGTACCCACACAGTCAACACATTTTTTTACCAGCAAGGGTGCCTTAAATTTTTTTCCATGGATCTACCACATGCATGGATGAGTTACGCAAAAAAAAAAAAGACCAAATTTCGGCTAAGTCTCGAGTTCTCATGGAAAAACGCCTACGCATGTACTTGTGTAATATTCATGATCAATGTTCACGATCAATATTCACAAGTATTCATGATCAATCTTCACAATAATCATGATGAGTATTTATGAATAGTATTTAGAAATATTCACAATATTTACGATGCAATATATCCAAGGTAATACAAGCACAAAATGGAGGACAATTGCTAAGTGTTGATGGGCAAAATTTCACTATGGAATGGCACTTAGTTGCCGCTTTGAAGACCCTAAAATGCATGTTTGGCTGCGGGCTCGGTGCGAATGCCAAACATTTTTGCATATATTGTATGTTTGAAAGTGGCCGAAATAAAGGTGTGTTGCATTGCAACCAAGGAGTTCCACCAAACAGGCACAATCTAGACAAAGCATGGAGTCCCTGTATTAGAGATTCCTCTCAAAAGAGTCCATTTTTGCACGATGCATGGTGAATTGCGGATATTAGACAAGTTGTTATATTTGCATTGTTGCTATGCATGGAATATGCAACCCAAATCACGCGCGGATGTTAGCATTCAAAATCTAGAGATAGTGTTATCAGAGATGGGACTTCACAGAGGCCATGTGAATCTTTCCAAGGACGTTGAGTTGAGTGGAAAAACTCAAGACTTGCTGGCAAAAGTTTCCATGGGGGGCGCAAAAGCAAGGCATTTCTTGTCAAATCATACTGGATGAGAAAGTAGTCTTCAATGGGAGTATTGGAAGAGAGTGTGTGAATGCACAACAAATATTGGCTCGGATCCCTGTATGGCTGCCACACATGCAAAGGTGTGGCAAGCATTTGATGCTTTGTCATGACTATCAATAAAAAATACTTGAGGGAGGAAGATTACGATAGATATCAGACGGAAGTACAAGCATTCACTCGATTGATGATTGATACATGGGGAGAAATACACATCACTCATTATATGGTCAGTGTTTTGTCTTTATTTTTTCTTTGTAAGTTCTATCCAAGTGAAATGTACTAATTAGATTCTTTTGCAAACAGCACATTTTGTACGCTCATGGACCTTGCTTTTTAAAGACATATGGATCATTGACTATTTGGAATACCCAAGGGATGGAGAAGAGTCATTACAGGGTCAAGGCTACATATTTCAAACATTCAAGACACGGTGGAGGTAAAGGTCTTAGCAATGCCTTGGTAGAGATATTTTAGTGGTTTTATAGAGGAGTTCTGAGCAGACAAAACATCGAAGAAACACGGGCTCGAGGGTTGACTTCAGTGATCTCTTCATCAAATTTAGCCAGAAGAGCCGCTTGGAAGTCATCCACAGCTAATGCAAGGCATAGGGAATGAGGGATGTCTCCGGTTCGTGTAGGGAAGTGGTGGGTTTATCGGCAAAGAACATCCAATGAAGAGGATGGCATTTTAGAAATAGCACACAATGAACAAATAGAATCTATTGAGAATATTACATTGTTTTGAAGTATAGTCATATAATCTATTTGATGACTATAAATAGACTTTATTTGGTACAATATTAAAATCATGTCTATTTTTAAAAAACTTTTTCCTATATAAGACCACTTTATCTCATTTTCAAGCACACATTTTTATTGCTCTCTTGGCTTTCTTAGTTTCGGTTAAATGCTTTGCACTTGCGCTTGTACTAATAGTCTTTTGTATTGTCTCATTACGTTCACGATGCATCTTTCGAAGACAAAGTTGGCAAATCTATTGGCCGACACAACATTTGTTGATCAAATAGATCGCATCTATGCTATGTTCACTGTCAGAATAGATACCCTAGCAACTCTACGTGCGAATAGTGATGATTTCATGTATGTAAGTGAGTATATAAAAGAGAACTTGATGCCTTACTTGATAAGAATACCTGGCTATGATATTTTTTGGATTCCGTATAATTTGCTAACATATATATGGAAAGGAGATAGACCTTTTGCTGTCCGACTCAACTGGTTTGTTAGCCACCTGGGGAACGAGCACTTTTTGGAGTTAACACGCGATCAACAAGTAAATTTTAATCTCAAAAGTGTAGAAAAAAAGTTCTTGTCAAAATTGCCGTGATTTTTTTGTTGAATGAATTTCCTACAAATATCGTTGAAGAAAAACATGATCCTAGCGTGAACGTCAGCGAAATGGAAGAGCAAGAAGCAGAAGAGGAATTAACACCTGTGAAGGAAGTAGAGCTTGCACAACAGATGGCTTCAGTTGCATCAACATCTGTCCAACCGGAGGACGTAGACGACTCCGATCACATGTTGCAAATACGTGACCTTGCCCCAGTGATAATTAATGGGCAAGCGTATTTGTTTATGCATGACTTGCAACATATCCTCGGCTTACGAGAGGATGAGATGTTGGCAGGATTAGTGAAATTGCAAAATGGCACCAACACCTTTGACCACTCAGTGCCAGACGATACATTTCGACAACTGATTGGAGATGACGCAGATACTACTGAACAAGCTCTGGCAAAAATTTTGTGTGAACTGAAGACTCTGCAACCACCGGAGGTTGAGCATAAACAATTTGGAAAATTACCGATTTGCACAACTGAGATGCCATACAAAGGCCACGGAATTGTCCTTGCAAAAAGTGAAAATGAGGATGAAGGATCTCAAGCAAGTCCTTTGTCAACAAATATTCTCGTCCATGCTTATTCCCATTTCTGAATCTGTTCATTGTAATTACAACATTCTTATATAATGTATTGTAGTATGCGCAGTGGAGATTGACAGTTTTGCAATGAGGAGCGAAGGTTCTCGTGAGGACCAAACAGAGCGAAGGCCAAATGCATCCCTGACACTACATTGACAATTCCTGACAACTATATCTTCTGTTTCAGCAATGAGTATAGTCTTGATGGCCCACTGAGCTGGTCAAGTGCAAAGCATTATCAAAGCATTTTGCAGATGCTCCACTTCCACAGACTGCACCAAAGGCCTACTGTGTATGAAGGAGCGCTATCTTGCATGACTTCTGCCCGGGGTTTGAGTCCAGATTACTTTTGGCCTCAACGGTTGGACCTTATGAGGAGCATGCTGATGCTGCTAAGATAGCATCGGAGTTACTGAAGCCAATAGTAGGACTAGAAAATAGATCAGAGTCACTGCTAGAAGCACTGGCTAATGTAAAAGAATTTTAAAGGAAAATGTGCATGTGTTCAAAAATTTCATTCATTATGGTAGGTTACAAAAATTTCTACCAATCATCTAAATTTAAGGACATTAAAGTGCCATTTTGAACTTCAAACGACCCTCCTCCGTGCCCTGGAATGATTTGCATGCAAGGGTGTGGAGGGGGGATGTTTGACCAGGTCAAACGTCACCCCTCCGCGCCCTTGCATGCAAATCACGCTAGGGCGAGGAGGGGGCCGTTTGACCCGGTCAAACGCCCTCTGTCTGCTCCCTTGCATGCAAATCATGCAAGGGCGCAGAGGGAGACTGTTTGACCCGGTCAAACGCCCCCCCTCCGCGCCCTTGCGTGAAAATTAGCATTGGATATACACTCTGATGAAAATTTTAGTCAACCACCTTATCAAAATATTAATAGATCTGTTCAAGTTTGAGATCTAGGGTTGTCCATGGCTAGGTATAGACCTAACCCTGCCATTGTTACAAGTCCAAACTCATCTTCTAAAAGACAAATAGATGAATGTTTCTAGTGCTTGTACAGAACTTTGATATTACCTATTGAAGTTTTAAATGTATCTATTCAAGCTATTATTGTGGTATTATGTCATAAGGGCCTTGCGATATTGTTGAAATTGTTAAATTAACCTAAAAAAAAACGTCATCACAATCCATGAAACATCTACGTATAAAAGTTACGAACAACCATCAAAATTTTACTAAGCTATTCTTCTATATTCTTTTAATTTTCACAAAAAGTTAAAATACAACAATATGAGCATAAAAACCATGCCATTTAGCTTTGGTGTAAAAATTCACAACTCTAATTTACATGAAGCAAAAAAAAAAATATTAATAAAGTAGAGCTTTTCATGGTTCTTATGTTGAGGAAATCTCCCACTTTCATTAATTTTATCAGACGTGACAACCTAGGTTGGCCTCGAGCCCATGGCCTTGGTGGGCTCTTGGACCACCGACCTTGGTGAAGGTTGTCAAATTTGGGAAAGTCCTCATGGGCAAACTTTTTTATGTGTAAATGCTTCTTGTCTTGGACCACTCCTCTGGCCCAAGGTTGTCAAAATCTAAATCTTCCTAGAGGGATTTCTCTCGATACAAGGTTCCTCTCCCATGGTCAGGACTCAGGAACTTCACCTATCTACAAAGTTCTTCCCTCAACTGTCAATTGTGCAGTACAAAGAGATTTTTTTGCCAGGTCTGTATCTACTTTGTGCCTCAAATTTCAACGCAGCGATATATGATAATAGATATCATCCACTAAGTCTCGAAGATGGCGTGGATCAGTCGAAGCAAAGTCAGTGCCAGCCCCACACGCACCCCCCAGTGCACTAGTCACACTCTCAAGTCAATCTATTATAATTTATAATCCATTATCCCCTGCTGCTGGAATGGCCAACCATCGCCTCCTTCCAGTTCCACAGTCCACTGCCCAAAGATATCAAATATTATCTATATATCTAGTATCACCGTCGCCTCAAAATCCACAGATCGCGTCTCTTTGCTGATTAACGCAGACCAAAGACAATGTTTCTATCACAATTCATTGGAGCTGCTTGTTTACGTCTGCAGAGGTTTAACATCTTAAGTGCAATAGGCTTCTTGCAAAATTCTAGTTTGAAAGCCCAATAAAGGCGTGTTCATACCAGCACATAGTGGGGTGACATTTTTGGCCCCTCCTTTAGCCTACAATATGGCCGTTAGTGCACTCATTAGTCAATTCCTTGATTTCTAAACTGTGCCACCCATTAATTAAAGGCCGTAATTGGTCCATTTAAATAGTTACCGCTATTACATTACAATTGTTAATGATAGCAGTTAGCTAACTAACTAACACCCATAAAAGATAATGGGTTGGTGGTCACTACACCCATCAACTAACTATTGGTTGCCATCAATAGGGGTGGCTTCACACTACAGGCAAGTCTCTTTGCCTGGCCCTTTCACTTACCACCTAATTTTTAAATATTGGCAAGTGAGTTGACAGGCAGTGGACCACCCCTATTTCACATTTGGATGGTAAGTGTTAAATGAAAGGATATATTATGATTGGCCCATTTGAATCTTGACATACGATTGGTCCATTTTATTAAGATGTCGTGTTTGAAAGGCAAATATGAAACTTTTTAATAAATATCGATGTTCTGCTAGTGTCATCTGGTTTCTACCTCAATTCAATAGGGATTTGAGAGTATGCTATACGTCCGAAAACTCGAATATGTTTGAGTGAAGGTTTCGATCCTGTCCATACCTCATAAGGTGTCTTGTTGTCAAGAACTTCAGTATTGGATCAATTTTGAAAATAGGCAACGGTCGAAATAGCTTCTGCCCAGAATTTCTTTGGAAGAGAGACATGGGCCAACATGCTCTTGGCACTCTCAATCAGAGTCCGTCGATTCTTCCTTTCAGCTACACCATTGAATTGAGGTGAATAGCTAGTCGTGAATTGTTGCAGTCTTTGAATTCAGTAGAAATGAATTCTCTCCCTCCATCAGTACGTAGACACTTGATTTTCCTTTAATCTAATTTTTTGCAAAAGCCTTGAATTGTTTGAAGAACTTGAATGCTTCTGATTTATGCTTCAAAAAATAATTGACAGTTCATCTAGAAAAATCATCAATGAAGATGAGGAAGTAAACTACTCCCCCTGTGGAAGAGGTCTGCATAAGCCCACGTTGAAATCTTAATAGATTTTGACTCGCTAATTCCGTTGTATAATATCCGGATAGAGAGAGAGAGCTGTGCTTTGCCTCTCGTCCGATGTTGTGACCAGTTAGTTAACAATGAGCTTCATGTGATCTCGCTATTGGGATATGTTGTTCTCTGACAGATTCCTGATATGCCTACGAACTCTTAACTGTAGCTATTGCTGCTAATTAAGATCTATCATCTTCCAAGGTGTAGACAGACACTGTTGACCTACTACTGATTTAATCATGATGAGCCTTTATGCAGAAAAACAAATGATAACTGATTTTGTAAGAAACGCTCGACAAGCATAACCTAACCATGCTTCTCTCGTTCATCCTCTATATATAGAAGCAGAGGAAGAAAGTGGTCTTTAATTTGATTAATGATTACAAGAACTGCTTAAGCCACTACCAGCGACCTTCTTGTACCACTGCCTAGTAGATTGCTTCAATACATAGATGCTCTTGCACATTTTGCAGGCATAGTCAACAAATGCCTTATAGGTAAAACCTGGCGGTTGGTCCATGTAGATTCCTTCCTTCAGGTCTCCATGCAGAAATGATGTCTTCTCGTCTATAATATGGATTTTCAGACTGTAGGCTACTGCATATGCAAACAATATGCGTAGTGATGTATGTTTCACTATAGGAGAAAAAGTATCGATGTAGTCAATACCATATTTTTGTGAGAAACCCTTCGCAACTGACCTAGACTTGTATTTTGATACATTGTCATCTGGTCCGTATTTGTATTTGTAAACCCATTTACATTTTACAGTCTTCATGTCTGATGGCACGGGTTTGAGATCTCACACATCGTTTTGTTTCATGGAGGTCATTTCTTCTTCCATGGCCTTTATCTAGTTGTCATTATCTAGACTATTGATAGCTTTTTCATATGTTTGTGATTCACCGCTATATCTATAGAAGTTTTCTTGAGTTGAAGCTAAGTTGTCTGGTATATATCTGACATTAGAAAAAATTTGAGTACAAAAGGGGCCTTTCAAAAAGATACTTTTTATTTTTTTCTCAAAAATTTCTTCCACATGGTCCAATCAAAACACTCAAATTTGAAATCTACGTAACTTGGTCGAATTGGTCGACTTTGGTCAAATTGGTCGAATTGGGCCAAGTAGATTTGGCCAAATTTGGAAGAAAATAAAGTTATGGATGAAAGAAAGCTTGAAACTTGTCAGTGCAAGCGTGAATCTTATAGACAAAATACAATTATTTTCATTTATTAAAAAACTTAATAGTTCTTTAGGAGGAGCAGACAGGACGGAGGGACAGAGAGAGAGGGGGGGGCATGATAGAGTAGCAGGGGAGAACCAGGTCTGTTGGTTTTTAAGTTACAAAATATTATAGTAATAGTTTTCTTTCGATTTCATATGAGCTTGAAGTCAAATTCTTTGTGGCCTGGCAAACTCAAATAGTTTCGTTGGAACACGCTGCTAAAATGCTACTCGGACAATGTGTAGAGCTTGCAAACTTAAAAGTATCTAACTCCTGGGAGAGAGCTGCCTACCTGCCTACCCCTTGTTGCCTCAGACGCGATCCACCCATTCCTCGCGATACATAGAGAGAGAGATCTGCCTGCCTACCCCCTTGCTGCCACATCGCGATCCACCCCTTCTTCCTCGTCGAGAAGTTGAGAGAGATATAGAGAGAGAAAAGGATATCCGTTAAGTTCATTGCTAATGATTCATTGAAGCTTTGCTGATCTCCTTCTATGCTATTTTTCAGGCTCCCTTTTGATTTGAGGCTCCGTTCAAGCTTCTTCAGCTCTTCACGACTATATAGTTGGCTTATATAGGGGATTCACAACCTCTCTGATGGGAACTTGTGTAGCAGGCCATATAGGCATGTCATAGGTCTGATATCTACCAAGCTTGTCGCAGACTGCCACATGGCAAGCCATGTAGGCCTAACCCATGGCAAGGGTTTTGACCATGTAGTTCTAACATAGGCTTGCGTGGCAAGCCAACCAGGCTCTCTCACGTAGGCCTCAGTGGAGAGAGAGAGAGAGAGAGAGAGAGAGAGAGAGAGAGAGAGAGAGAGAGAGAGAGAGAGAGAGAGAGAGAATTGGGTGTCGAAAGTTGTCACATGGCAAGCCACATGGAAAATTATGTAGGCTTGGGACTGTTCATGTGGCAAGCCACGTAGGCCTACCATAGGCTTGTGTGGCTTGTCACATGGTCTACCATAGGCGATGTTGTCAGCCACATAGGCCTACTATCTAGCAAGCCTATCATAGGTTGCCACATGGCAAGCCAAGTAGGCCTACCACATGGCAAATCATGCAAGCTTGGGGTTTGCCACATGCCACATGGCAAGCCATGTCGGCCTACCATAGGCTTGTGCGGCAAGTCAACAGAGCTCTACCATATAGGCCTGAGTGGACCTAGAGAGAGATGAGAGGTGGGCTTGAAAGCTGACACATGGCAAGCCATGTAGGCCTACCATAGGCTTGCATGGCAGACCACATAGACATGGCATAGGCCTCATGTCTGCCATGCAAGCATGTTGTAGGTTGCCACATAGGCTTGCCATAGGCTTGTGTGGCAAGCCAACCAGGCTCTGCCACGTAGGCTTGAGTGGACATAGAGAGAGAAAGAGATGGGGCTTGCAAGCTACCACGTGGCAAGCCACGTAGGCCTGGCATGTAGAAAACCATGGAGGGTGATACTTCCCATGTCGTAAGCCACGTAGGACTACCATAGGCTTGTGTAGCAAGCAATATAGACATGTCATAAAGGTGTGCTCGAAAGTTGTAATGCAGGCCTACCATAGGCTTGCGTGGCAGGCCACATAGGCATGGCATAGGTTTGATGTCTGCCACGCAAGCATGTCACAAGCTAACACATAGGCTTGTGTGGCAAGCCAACCAAGCTTTGTCATGTAGGCTTGAGTGGACCTAGAGAGAGAGAGAGTTGGGGCTCACAAGTTGCCACGTGGCAAGCCAGGTAGGCATGTCATGAGACAAACCACGCAGGCTTGGGACTTGCCATGTGGCAAGCCATATAGGACTATCATAGGCTTGTGTGGCAGGTCATATAGGCATGACATAGGCTTGATGTTTGCCATGCAGGCATGTTGTAGTTTGCCACATAGGCTTGACATAGGCTTGTGTGGCAAGCTAACTAAGCTATGCACCATGTAGGTCTGCCATGCAAGCTTGAGTGCAACTACACACAGAGAGAGAGAGAGAGAGAGAGAGAGAGAGAGAGAGAGAGAGAGAGAGAGAGAGGCCCACCAGGCCTGCGTTTTGAAGCCTTTCCAGCCCTTCACAGTCGACTTTTCCTTCATAGAAATGTATTTTTATTTCACCCATGGAAAGTCTGAGCACCCTTCAAATTTTTGATAATGAAAGTCTCATTTGTTTAACACCTTTCACCATCAAAGTATGTACATGCACTTCAAAACACTATGTGTGTTGGCAAAGGATAATTTGAATTTGGAGTGGGGCCCTTAGATGCATGCATGGGGAGGAGGGCCATGCATCCTTTTCCCCATACATGCATCCTCCTCCCCAAGTTTTTTAGTTAGAAAAAGCTCATGCATGGGTGAGGGGAGGAGGATGCATGGGTGCACCCATACACATGCGCAAAAGTGTACATAAGTTTAAATATATATCTAGACTAGTAAAGAGTGCCCGTCGTTGACGGGCAATGGAGGCCGATCTAGGTGGCGGCCGATGATTTGGATGATGGCCGATCTCGCACATCTCGCATCTCGAATATCAAACATTTGAGTCTTTGGAAAAATTATATTGTAAGTTCTCTCCAATCAAGAAAAACAATGAAATTATAAGAATCGATTCCTTTGATATTTAGATAGTTGCTAGATTGGTAGATCCTTTGTTTAAATTAGTAGAATATTGTAATAGGTGTTGTAGACAATCATGAAGGGTGCAAATTGTTAGGCATCTATGACAACCATGCATTCTTTGACATATATTCTATGTTAATTTTGGAAGTAAAGTATTAGATAAATAAACAAAAAAAAAAACAAGAGCATTTGAACATGAACAAGAGTTTCTCTTGCGGTAACGCGTTGTGCGATATGCCAAACAATGCTCAAAAGGGAATCATTGTAATTGAACATAAGTTTTTCTAACCTCTTGTCTACTGTGTATAATCTTTGAATGCATTATGCTTGTCGAGCGTTTCTTACAAAATCAGCTATCGTTTGTTTTTCTGCATAAAGGCTCATCATAATTAAATCATTAGTAGGTCAGCAATGTTTGTCTACCTCTTGTAAGAGGATAGATCTTAATTAACAACAGTAGCTACAGTTAAGAGTTTGACTCTATCTAGGCATATCAGGAATCTGTCCGAGAATAATATATCCCAAATAGCAAGATCATAGGAAGCTCATTGCTCACTGACTGATCACAACATCAGACGAGAGGTAAAGCACATCTCTCTCACTCTATCCGGATTTTATACAGCGAAATTAACAAGTCAAAATCTGTAAGATTCCAACAGTGGTATCAGAGCTTGATCAGTCTGACAAGTCAGAGCCCATAGGTTCTAAGACCAGATTGATAACAACCAAAGAGCCTCATTCAAGTTGAAGCATTGGAAAATACAATGGCATCTATAAACAACATTCAATAAAAAATATACACCATTATTCAGGCAGATGGATCAAACTACTTGGACTAGGAAGTGAAGACATCGCTTATCCTAAGAGGAGAAGCACTATGGACTGAAGAGATGCCAGCCAATGCTAGAAAAGAACTTCGTAAATAAAAGAAAAAGAATGATAAAGCAGTAACTGTCATATCCTCCTCCATCGAAGAAATCATTACTCTCGATCTCTCATCAATATCAAATGCATGAACGACAAAGACCTCACAACATTTATCAGAAACATGGAGAATCTATTCCTTTATTTGCATAATGCTGGCATGGAGCACGTAGTCTCACAGGAGAAGCAGCTAATGTACCTATTGCATGTGCTACCAAGATTATTCCAAACAACACGCACTCTATTGGCAAAGGATCCTGCCGCATGACTCTTGATAAAGCAATAAGCAAGGTCAAGGAAGAAGCAGAAGTAAGAGGAATTTGACCAAGCTCTATACAACGGTAAAGATCAATGCAAGAAGAAGCCTAATTCTAAGAGGGACTCATCTCGAAGACCAGATCACAGTCAACAAAAAGAAAGCAACAAAGAAGGAAGATTGAAGGCACCTACTCAACACAAACCGCAAGATGGTGACAAGAAATTCTGCATTACATGCAGACGTACCGTCAACACATGTTGGTTAAATTCAAACATTCAATGCATACACTGTCACAAGAAGGGTCATGTAGCAATAGATTGCTATTAGAACCCAAGAAACAAGAAGACCCTAAGTAGGAAGGAGCCCTCCAACAGCTCGTCATACGTAGAGGGGCCAGAGTCCTCAAAGATGGTTGAGGAGAGAGCAAACAACAGTCCATCCGCTTATCTATGCACAGATGTGTGTGCTACATCACAAGTCGACATTTAAGAAAAGTGTCATTAGAAAGCCGTCAACGAGAGCCAAGTCAACCAATTCAACCAAATTTGGCCAAGTCGACCAAAATTCGGCCCAATTCGGCCAAGTTCGACCAATTTGGCCAAATTCGGCCAACTCGACCAATTCGGCCAAATTCGTCCAAGTCAATTCGGCCAAATTTGACCAATTTGGCCAAATTCGGCCAACTGGACTTGGCCAAATTTGGCCAAATAGACCAAAGTCGGCCAAGTCGACCAATTTGACCAAATTTGACCAGGGTCGAAAAATCTTTTTTTTACAAGGATGACATTGGTTCTGATTTTTACCATTGGGTCGGATTTTTACCATTGGGCTGGATTTTTTTAATTGGGTCTGATTTTTACCATTGGGTCGGATTTTCACCATTGGGTCGGATTGTTTGACAAGGTTTACGTTTGACAGTTTACATTCGACGATTCATGTCCGACGAATTACATTCGACGGTTTACATCCGATGAGTTTGAATTTTTTCGAAGGCTCAAATTTTTGAAACGACTCGATTTACGAGGACTCAAATGTTTCAGAAGACTCGACTTTTTCGAATGACTCAATTTTTTTGAACGAATCTTTTGGAATGATTCGAATGTTTCCGAAGGCTCGAATGTTTTCAAAATTTTGGATATTTCGGAAGACTCAAATTTTTATGACTCGAATTTTTAGAACGACTCAAATCTTTGGAAAGACTCGATTTTTTTGAAAAGACTCAAATTTTTTCGATGACTCAAATTTTTACAATGTCTCGAATTTTTCCAAAAGACTCAAATTTTATAAAGACTCGAATTTTTAAGACTCAAATTTTTGGCGCGACTTGAATTTTCAAAGACTCGAATTTTTGAACGACTTGAAGTTTTTCAATGACTCGAATTCTTTGAACGACTCAAATTTTTGGAAAGACTCGAATTTTTTCAATGACTCAAATTTTTGGAATGACTCGAATTTTTTCAAAGACTCGAATTTTTCCAATGGATCGAATTTTTTCAAAATATCGAATTTTTTCAATGACTCAAATTTTCAATAACTCAAATTTTTTCTTAAGACTCGAATTTTTTCAAATTATCAAATTTTTTGAAAGACTCGATTTTTTTCAGAGACTCGAATTTTTGGAAAGACTCGAATTTTTCAAATGACTTGAATTTTTTCAGAGACTCAAATTTTTTCAATGACTCGATTTTTATTCAAATGATCAAATTTTTCTAAAGACTTGAATTTTTTCGAAGGATCGAACTGTCAACTCGAATTTTTTTGAAGGACAAAAGGACTCTTGGTATTGTCAAGTCAAATTTTTCAAAAGACTCGAATTTTTTCGAAGACTCGAATTCTTCTAGAGACTCGATTTTTTTGAAAGACTCGATTTTTTTTCCAAAAATCCAAATTTTTCCGAAGAGTCAAATTTTTTCGAAAACTAGAATTTTTTTGAAGGCTCAAATTTTTCAAAGACTCGAATTTTTCCAAAGACTCGAATGTTAAATATTCGAGATGCGAGATGTGCGAGATCGGCCGCCACCTAGATCAGCTTTCATTGCCCGTCAACGACGGGCACTCTTTACTAGTATATATATATATATATATATATATATATATATATATATATATATATACTAGTAACGTGTGTCCGTTGTTGACGGGCGATCTAGGTGGCGGCTTGTGGTTATGACGTGTGGATGATGCTCAGAGCGGGCGATTAATGATTGAAAGTTGTCAACAGGCGGTCGACAATTTAGATTACGGCCAATAATTTGGGTCGAAGGTTAGTGGTTTGGGTCAAAAGTTGTCAATGACAATTAGCCGAAACTTTGGGTGGACGGCAAATGATCTTACAAATATAGTGAGGGTTTAGGTGGCCGCCGACGATCTGGGCAAGGATTTAAATGGTGGCCGATCTCGCACATCTCGTATCTCGAATATCTACTATATCTCACACATCTCGGCCATAATAGGGGTCAAAATTTAAGCATATTTAGAAATAGTATTTGATCCTTGGTAAAATTCGACTCTTTGAAAATTTGAATCACTGAAAAAATTCGAGTCATTGGAAAAATCGATTCATTGAAAAAAAAAATTGATTCTTGAAAAAAAAAATTGATCCTTCGAAAAGATTCGAGTCTTTAAAAAATTCCGAGTCATTGAAAAAATCGAGTCTTAAAAAAATCGAGTCTTTGGAAAAATTCGAGTCTTTAGAAAAATTTGAGTCAAATAAAAATTCAAGTCTTTGAAAAATTCGAGTTTTTGGAAAAATCGAGTCTTTGGAAAAAAAATTCGAGTCTTTCGAAATTCGATCCTTTGGAAAATTTCAAGTCCGTTGAAAAATTTGAGTCTTTGAAAAATTTGAGTCTTTGGAAAAAAAATCTAGTCTTTGGAAAAAAATAATCGAGTCTTTCGAAATTCGATCCTTTGGAAAAATTCGAGTCTCTTGAAAAATTTGAGTCTGCAAAAAATTTGAGTTTTCAAAAAATTTCGAGTTTTTGAAAAATTTCGAGTCTTTTGAAAATTTTGAGTCTTCGGAAAAATTCGATCCTTTGGAAAAAAATTTAAGTCTTTTAAAAAAATCGAATCTTTAGAAAGATTCGATCCTTCGGAAAAATTTGATCCTTTGAAAAAATTCGAGTGTTCGAAAAAATTCAATCCGTTGGAAAAATTTGATTCTTTTGAAAAATTCGAGACTTTGAAAAATTTCGAGTCTTTTGAAAAATTTGAGTCTTTGAAAAAACTTGATCCATTGGAAAAATTCGATTCTTTGAAATAATTTGATACGCTCCCAAATAAAAAGAAACATTCGAAATATATAAAAATAAAACAGCTACTTAGAATTTTGTATTCCACCAGAATAAATGCTCTAGGATAAAATAGATTAGAATGGATGACATGAAAGTCATATTTTGGCTTCCCCACAAATTCCCAACATTTTGGCTTTCCAACAAATTCCCAACAAACGGCAATGCAAAATCCCATAGCATTTTATATCTTTTGTGAGCATTGTGTGACTGCAATAAATTTCTTGTAGCCTTGTTAATTTGACACACCAATGTCAAAGGATTTCCAGTTCTTGGAAATATCCAAGCTCTTGAAATCTGAATGCTACATCTTGTGATCGAAGTGGAAATAGGAGCTCCTTCAAAATCACAACACTATAAAAGGCTACAGCCCTCGCTGAGTTGGAGGTAGAAAGAAAACAGACCAATGCATTAGTTATAAAGAAATTCCAGGGAATGCTGAAAAGCATCGTCTGTCATAAGATTAGAACACAAAATCATCCTAGCTGATGAGTTAGAGTTCTGAAGTGATTTTCAAGTCCGTTTTGGGACAATATAGGAATAGTATTAGCGACTAACAACAATGTATATTTGTCCTAATTTGATTGTCGTGAAGGCTTATTAAAACCAAAAGTGCCAATAGATGTAAAAGGGATCACATGATTTTGTTTGAGCTTTCTGAACATAAATTAGCTACAATTTGGTCCATTTGCAATAAAGAGACGAAAACATTACCATAAACAAAATTCAACTTCAGCTATCATACACGACACATTTGTGATCAACTTCGCTTTTTTATTTAAAGACAAAAATCAACGTCCTCTCATCCAAAATATGTCTATGAATTACGAAGAAAATTTTATAGCAATTCTCTGTTCCTTAAGCATAAAGATTGTGGAAACCGGATTTCAGACAAAATTCACAACTTGACTTGACTGTGAAGTCAACCAGCAAAAAACTGATGAAATAATCAATTCTACACTTGGCAAGCATAGTAGACATAGTTTTGTAGGGCTCTTCAAATTCTCCTGACACATATTCTTTGGTCTCTTTCCCTTGGCTTCTTTCACTGGGTCTTATAGCCACAAGGGTTGCCCCTTTCAAACCTGTTCCATCAGGGGGTTTCAGATGAGGTGCGTACCATAATTTCATGTTCGTACCCAACGGGGTTGGCTCAGTTGGTTGGCTTGGCATCCAAAGTTTCTTTGGTCCCAGGTTCGAGCCTCCCTTGGAAACCAAGAAGCATAATTTCATGTTCAGAGCAGGAACCTGGGTCCTATTTAAAGTTGCTGAAGCTGCCAAGGGCTTATTTCTAAACTCTTGCAACTGATCTTTTTCCATGCATAGCATTCCTTGCCCGTCGGCATTTGTAAGCACAATACTCTCAAGTGTGGAATGATCAGAAATAATTTGTAGTCGTAGATAATGTCTCGCAGATGCAGCGATTAGTGAACTTATTGTCCAAACAACTTGTAGTTTCAAACTACCATCAGTGTAAAACAACTCTGGGATGCTACCATTGTCGACTTGCAAATTTGAAGACTCTGTTTCATTGGATTCCGTAAACTCGCAGGCTCCCTCTCATTGGGCTTGCGCATAAGCTTCCTCTCCCTTGCTCACCAAACTAACCCCTTGGCTTTCAATATCCACTTTTGCAACAAAGGAGGCTCCTAGAATAACACAACTTTCCAAAGTGCTCCCAAATTCTGCTTTCCATTTTAGGAAGAATCCTTCCTCTATCCCAAGCTCTCCTCCAAGGCAGCTCAATTCTCAGGTTTATGACTTCCTTGAAGTCTTTCAAAACTTCCCAAAGTGAATGATGAAAAATTTCTGTTGGCTTGGCTTTCTTCAATCCCAGCATATGTTGTAATGCCTGAAAAGGTTTGACAATGCTTCCATAGACAAATCGTGCAAAGTGGCTTAATACTCCTCTCCCTTTTACGTTTATGTTGCTCTCCTCTCTAGAAATTACACAGTCCACCTTGACTACTACATTTTCAGCTTGGGGAGCAAGAACACAAAACCTTTTTGACACTGCACAGCACCTTCCTAGGGTTATGATGTCACCTAGCTTATTAAATATGATCAAGACAAGGAATCTGGAAGGCGAACTGCATACCTGGGTGAAATCCAAGAGAAAGGACAAGTATCTTATTGACGTATGTTTTGAGTGGTTAGATTATGCTGAAAGATAAATCAGACTACAGGAAGCTAATAGTAAGCAAGTGTCCCAAAGATTGGAAAGGTACATCTGCTAGAAATTGTTGTTGGCTGACCGGCTCTCCTCGCCGCAACAATGCATTTAGAACTGGCCCTTGCAGCCGATGACCGTAGGCATTGTCGTAGACTCCCCTTTTATGCACCATCGACCTTGGTAGATAGCTCCCCCTCCCCATTATTTTAAGTGAAAAACCTGTGTATGCATGGGTGAGAGGAGGAGGATGCATGGTGCACCCCTACCCATGCGCAAAACTGTACGTAAGTTTAAATATATATATAGATATATATAGATATATATATACATATATATATACATATATATACACACACACACACACACACACATATATATATATGTATATATATGTATCTATATCTATGTATGTATATATATATGAATACATATGTATATATGTATATATATGTATATATGTATATATATGTATATATGTATCTACGTATATATATCTATATTATATATATATATATATATATATATATATATATATATATATATATATATATATATATATATATATACATATACATATAGATATATATGTGTGTGTGTGTGTGTGTGTGTGTATATATGTGTGTGTGTGTGTGTGTGTGTGTGTGTGTGTCTATGTATATGTATATATATATAAATATATTTTAGAGAGAGAGTGTAAGTGTTGCCGTCAAAAAATTAACCATGTACCGCCAAAAATGTCACGCTCTGCCCGCAAAACATGTCACGCATTTTACAAAGAAAAAAGCTAAAATAGATTTTTTTTAAGATGGTTAAAAAAACAACATACACAATTTTTTGTTTTTTTTGTTTTTACGCACAAGTAGATTTCAAAATTCTCTCGGCCCCCCCGCGCGCGCTCTCTCTCTTTCCCTCGATCGGGACTCTCTCTCTCTCTCTCTCTCTCTCTCTCTCTCTCTCTCTCTCTATCGTAGGACAGGTGTGTGAGAGTATTTTCTATTGGATGATGCTTTGCCAGGGATGATCTTGATGATGCTCTGCTAGGGATGATCGTGATAATGTTGTGCTCTACGAGGGCCATCACCTAGATCAGTTTTTCCATTTCCAAAGGTTTCAGACACCGTTGTTGAACCTTATAACGCTACGCTTTCTGTTCATCAAAAGCGCGGTGTGATTTATCGTGGCTAGGATACGATTTTATTAGTGGTTGCATCCGCTCTCCGACAAGTATGTAGGGAAAAAGAAAGGAAGAACAAGTTATAATAAAGCCACCCAACAGTGCTATAAGTTCTAAAAGCCAAGGGAGGTTTACGTTGATGGTAGTATATTTTATTGGGTGATTGCCTTTTTTTACGAGGTTGGTTCTGTAGATCTGAGCATTTTGGCAGGGATCTTGGCACATTTGCAAGATTGTGGACACCATACTTGCTTTGTTACCACGTTTATGCTGTTGGTTTAAGGCATCCCGAGTAGTGGCGGAGTATATTATTTTGTGTCTTCTAAGCTGGAGGGGATTGGAAGCCAATTTAGCTAAGTTTCAGTGTAAGCAGTTCTTACTCTCAAGAAAAACAGGCGACTAGAGGCTTGGTTTAAGTGAAAGCAGTCCGTGTTCTAAAACAAAAGGAAAACAGGAGACTAGAGGCTTGGTTCAAGTGGAAGCAGTGTTTGTTCTTCTTTTCAGAAAAAGAAAAAACAGATGATTAGAAGCTTAGTTTAAGTGGAAGGAGTGCTTATTTTTCTTTTCAAGAAAAATGGGTGACTATAGGCTTGCTTACTTCAGTAGGAATTTGCATTTGAGAAAAACATGCTACTAGAATGGTTTAGTATTTAGGACCAGATGATATGAGAGACAACTAAATGTAAAATAATAAGTGCAACATATCTCATTGATAGTAGGGCAACAAACCAGGACATGTTTGAAAGAACATATGTAAGAAGAGTTAACATCTAACCTGACAAGAAGAGCCAGAATCTGTATCAGGCATATTCATGATATGCTTTCCTACTTTCTCGTATGAACTAGTTTCCAGACAAGAACAAACTTTTGTACGAGCTTTATCATCAGATGATTCATCTAATGATATGAGATACTCAACTCTTTTTGGCTTTCAAGATTTCATTCTGTATCATCCTCAAACTCTTTCTACATGAGTATGATTCATCTAATTCCAATCTCCTATCCAAAGTCATCTTAAGTTCATGAGGGTGTTGTCTAAGGATACAGAGATTATCCCTCTTCGTGTCCATATAGAGATTGCATTTTACAAAAACAGACGCATGTTGCAGAAAAAAGCATATTGTATATCGATTTGAGATGTATCAAAAAAACATTATGTATCCCGCCACATACGGCTGGGTCTGTTTTAAAACTAATGTCTATGCCGCCGATAGTACGTACAAATGGGTTCATACATAGACAGCAGATCAGAGTCCGCCACATACGGTTGGGTCTCATTTAGTGCCAATAATTACATAGAAAGAGGCCGCTACATGCGGCTGGACCTCATTTAGTCTTAACATGCCTATGGGGATCCGATAGTTTCATTCTGGCTCGTGCCACTTCGCCCCGCCCCATCATTAGGAGGCGCTACGTCACGAGATGCACGGCTAGGGACAGTAGGAGCCGGATACTCATTTTTCAGGGTAGCTTCTTCACCCAACAGCATCATCTCGTCCACCCACTCTTTCAATCGGCGAGAATAGTTTGCCATCACCATTGCTAGCGCCTCTCCTCTTAGGTGGCTGCCCTCAAACACCATTCTTGTCATCTCCTGGTTGGTTTCTTCTTCAAAGGCCCTAACGTTCGCCTCCCACTCCTCATGCTCTCTTTGGCACCATAGACTTTGCCCTATTTTCCTGTTGGTTGGCTCACGCAGTTGCTGGGAGTGGCATTGGCAATGATCCATCTCTCTCTCTCTCTCTCTCTCTCTCTCTCTCTCTCTCTCTCTCTCTCTCTCTCTCTCTCTCTCTCTCTCTCTCTCTCTCTCTCTCTCTCTCTCTCTCTCTCTCTCTCTCTCTCTCTCTCTCTCTCTCTCTCTCTCTCTCTCTCTCTCTCTCTCTCTCTCGGGGTAGCGTAGGACCCAGAGATAGAAATGTGTCTTTTAATTTATGCGTCAATAGAAATATCTCTCTCTCTCTCAATAGAATATTCCTTTAATTTATGCTTTGAAATCTCGTTAGGACAGGCAAAAAAAGTTTTCTCTTTGGGTCACTGTATTTAACTGTGCCATTTGTTAGGTTAGGCAAGAAAGCTTTTAATTCAGTGGCTGTAGTGAACCATGCCACTCGGTAGGGTTTAGGGTTTAGGGTTGATGCCATTTTGTGAACCGTCCCACAATGCAAATATAGCAAAGATTACGTTAGGGTTTAGGGTCGATGACATTCTGTGATAGGAAATCTATGGATATTTTTAAAATTTAGGGTTTGAAGTGGATCGGTGTTATCCATGCATGCCCCTTCGAGATTTCAAACCTGAAAGTAGACGATATGGTAGACAACTAGATATGCTAGTGTAAAATAATAAGTGCAGCACATATAATTTCCATACTACGCTCAAGATATAATTCATGTGTCAATACAGCAAGGGAATGCATTATACATATCTCTCTTTTCCTCTCTCTTAGAAACACACACAACCAACACATATTCATCCTTTGAAATTGTGTGCACACACACATCCATTGATCCATACTAAGTCTACACATATTCATCCATTGAAATTGCGCACACACACACATCTCTCTCTCTCTCTCTCTCTCTCTCTCTCTCTCTCTCTCTCTCTCTCTCTCTCTCTCTCTCTCTCTCTCTCTCTCTCTCTCTCTCTCTCTCTCTCTCTCTCTCTCTCTCTCTCTCTCTCTCTCTCTCTCTCTCTCTCTCTCTCTCTCTCTCTCTCTCTCTCTCTCTCTCTCTCTCGCTCCCTCCCTCCCTCCCTCCCTCCCTCCCTCCCTCCCTCCCTCCCTCCCTCCCTCCCTCTCTCCCTCTCTCTCTCTCTCTCTCTCTCTCTCTCTCTCTCTCTCTCTCTCTCTCTCTCTCTCTCTCTCTCTCTCTCTCTCTCTCTCTCTCTCTCTCTCTCTCTCTCTCTCTCTCTCTCTACCATAACTGAGAGACAACAAACCATTTCTAACTTTTATGAAAAGTCTCTCTTGCTCTCTCTCATAATTGGGATAAAGCATGAATCATCTTGTATAGAGCAAACCATTTCGAACTAACCATTTGAATTGCACTTGTAATTAGCCATGACACCAATAAACTATAAAAAATATATACATATCATCTGTTGCCAATGTACATGATGTTGTATGTGTATCAATATCTACAGGTCCTAACTAAACAAATCATCCATCTGCATGCCAAATGCTTCTGCAGGGGTGTCAAATACAAAGTCTGGCTGAGAGTCTGTGTCTGGAGGCATCTGAGACTCCTCCAAGTTTGGGCCAACGTCGAACAAGCGACGATTGGAAAAATCATCTCTCCGTGCCCTCTTTGACGGTCTGCCTCTGGGTTTGCCGGAGGGAACCCTCTGTGGCACACTCCACCAGATCGAACTTTGGATACGCCAATCACTTTTCCATTGAATATGATGAACGTAGCTTGGATATCAAGAGATTCAATACCAAATTCGATTGAAGATGAACTCATCCTTGTCGGTCACATCTTGTCTTACGATGAAGATGTAGAAATTATAGATGAGCAGATCTTAAATCATATGGATCCTAAGAGGTTTGGAATCCAAGATATTCTTGAAGAACCATCAATAAAACCGCCAAAAGTAGTTGTATTGAAGGAAGGAAAGGCTGCAGACCATTGACGAAGAATCACGCAAAGCAACATTACAATACGGTCCTGAAATGAGAAAAATCATCTCGAAAAGTTGATCCTCAAATTGTACCACCTTTATTGGATAAAGAAAAGAGAAGATCAAGGATGATTTTTCTAGTCAGAGATCTCGCAAGACATCACCATCAAGGAAGTCGTCACCTTCAAAGAAGAGTACATCTTCTAGAAAGTCATCACCTCCACGATTGATTCCTACCAAGAAAGCTAAACGAAGATCCAAGATCAATCCTTATGAAAAAGAACAATCAGAAGAAGTCCAACATGATATGCCAGAGCATTTCAAACGCTATACTTTGGATGATGTTGTGATTATGTTACTGAAATCTCATCGTGAACCAAAAGAGCAAGAACCAAAATGAAAGATGTCTATGATGGACTAGCTAGGGCTCAACCAATGAATCTTGCTGAACCAGGAGAACCAGAAAAGATTGTGCAAGTTGGAACACAACCTACCCCATAGCAGTTTCAAGTGCTAAGGAAGTTGTTGGCTAAGTATCAAGATTGTTTTGCTTGGACATACAAGGATCTAAAAGGGATTCCAACATCTATGATTGAGCATACAATACCCTTGATGCCTGATGCAGTTCCAAAAGTCACAAGATTCTATCAATGTAATCCAAACATTATTAAACTTATAAAGAAAGAACTACAAAGATTACTTGAAGCCGATTTCATCTACGGGATCGAGCATATTGAATGGGTTTTACCAATTGTCGTCGTTCCTAAGTGAATCTCAAAGCTTTGAACAAAGTGACATGAAAGAATCACTTTCCGTTACCCTTTACTAAAAGCATAATGGACAGTCTTGATGGTCTTGATGGAGCGCCTACAGTTTTTTGGATGGTTTTAGTGGTTACAACCAAGTCAATATTGCACCCGCGGACTGTCATGAAATAGCTTTTGCAACAGAATGGAAAACTTATGCTTATAAAGTTATGTTGTTTGGACTTTGTAATGCACCTAGTTCATTTCAAAGAGTCATGCAGTTCGCCTTCAAAGACTACTTGCAGAAATTCCATGAAATCTACTTGGATGATGTCGGAGTCCATAGTGTCGATACATACCACTTGGATCATTTGAAAAAATTAATAAACCATTGTTGCAAATACCAAATCTCCTTAAATCCAGAAAAGTGTCAATTTTGGATTACTCATGGAGTTGTCCTTGGACATGTGATATCAAGACATGGCATTGCTACGGATTATTCCAAATCAAAGTCATAGTGGAGTTACCGCCGCCACATGAACAATTTGAGGAGTCTACATTCTTATGAATCATGCAAATTATTATCTAACTATATACAAATTGACTATTGTACTGATTTGGACAATTGAGACGTTGGAAGCATTTGAAAAATTAAAGAAAGCTTTAGCTTCTGCATCGATACTACGAGCTCCAATTTGGACAATTGAGTTTCATGTTCATACTGATGCATCAAAATATGCTTTTGGATCAATTTTGATGGAACCGAGTGAATAAAAGAGAGATTATCCCATCAAAATTGCAAGCCGACAGCTTATAGATCTTGAGAAGAATTCTTCGACAACAAAATGAGAAGCATTAGCCATGGTTTTTTCTGTTAAGAAGTTTTGACATTATCTAATGGCAACGCATTTTGCATTTTATACGGATCATCAGTCATTACTTTATTTAGTAGACAAGACATGTAATATGAGGCATATTGCAAGATGGCTACTTTTATTGACCAAATTTGATTTTCGAGTTGTGGTTCGGAAAAGTAAACAACATTATCTTACTGACCATGTCTCAAGAATTGAATCAGCACTAGTTAATATTGAAGTGGATGATGAACTACCATATGTTGTGTTGTTCTATGTTGAAGCAGACCTGAGTGGGCAGCAGATGTTTTTGAATATATGATGCTAGGCCAACCCAATGACTCCTTGACAAAAGTACAAAAGAGACAATTGATTCTTAAGGCACAACCTTATCAATTGATTGTGGGCCAATTGTATCGACAAGGAATAGATGAAATTTTGTGAAGATGTGTTTTGCCGCATGAAGTATTTGAACTAATCATGTTTTCACATGATGAAATAGGTGAAGGACATTTTTTAGTAGATATCAATGTTCACAAACTTTTATAATCAAGATGTTGGTGGCCTACACTTTATAAAGATACAGAAAATTATATTCAGTCATGTGATGTCCTACGAAGCAAAATTAATCAGAACAGTTTCGCGAAATATTTGTGAATCGTTCAAGAGACTTCTATCAGTTCGTTACCAAAATTTTAGCTGGAATTTGTATTTTTGCATTATCAGATTTCCATCACGGTTGAAATCAACTGAGATTTTTCAGTTGAACTTTTGGTATATGATGGGCCAATTTGGGGTGTGGATGTTGTCTTGTTCCATTGGAATCCCCAAAGGCTTTTCATTTGTTATGTCGCGGCCTAGCACATAGTAAGGATCTATCCGCGAGGGCTTGCGACGTAGCTCCTAATGGAATCTGGAGCTTTCTCAACCAAGCTAGTTCCTCACCCAATGCAGATAGTTTGTCCAATTCTTTTCTGGCCTTGATCTCTGAGGTCTTGAACTTAATAATCCATCCACCAATCGAGGACTCATGCGGGATGTTGCTGCAAAAAGGTTTGAATCTGGTTCTCGATATGATGATTGGATTTTGAAATAACGGCCTGGTCTTAGAACTAGATGGACCTGATTGTTGGGCCTGTGCATCTATATCTTCTTCAATATCGGCATCTCTCCCTTGATCCAAGCATGTATCCCTTTGTTCGTCAATTTGATGCACTGGTGAGAATTGCGACATAACCAAAACTAGAATCTGAAAATTTGACTGTAAAACTTGAGCGGTCACCTTTTCATAATCCTTGATAATGGACTTTGCCTTGGCCAACTCTGTCGATGTTGTACATTTGAACTTATCGTATCAGACTTGAAACTCTGCCAATAAAATTTGATAGGTTTCAACCTTCTTGAATAAATCGGATGAGATAGGATGATCAGGCACTTGTGTTTGCAAGTACGTAACTCTTTTAAGGGTGGTTGACTTCAATTCACCTTGAAGGCGCTCATGATCAAGCGCAGCCATGTCCAGTTGCCCTTGTAATAGCAACACTTGTTGTTTGACATCTTGGACAACTTTGTCCACTTGATCTTGTGCAGTCGTGAGTGTATTTTGAAGAGTCGCCACATAGCCTTCCAATTGCTCGGCTGATTGTTGGGCTTTTTTCATCTCAGCTTTGGACTTTGCTTCATGTTGTTTGGCAACCTTGAGCTCTCGATTCAGCTGAATCACCTTTTGGCTTATGAGAGTATTCTTGGATCCAAATTTGGATATTCTTTTGTCCATGTCTTTTTCTCATCCAACATGGTCTGGATCACTTGTGCAAGGTTAGTGACTAAACCAAGAGCATCACCAGAGTCCACAAGTGTTGTGGTTGTGGCAGCAACAGCAGCAGGAACAATGATTGTAGTGGTGGTGCTTGTTTGGCATTGAGGTCTTGCCAGTAGTTCTTCTTCCTCGAAGAGGTCTTCTTATTCATATTTGTTAGGCACTGTGGCATCGAATTGCTTCAGTGATTTAATCGCATGATCGACTCGAATAGTATTCGGTGCCTAATTTGCTTGATCTTTTTGATATGTCTAAAAGCATGAATAAAAAACAGTAGTGTTATCATGGAATTATTCGAATCTTTTTCCACGAGATTTGGATTCAAACGGTCATGGACTTTGAGGCATGACAAAAATCTCATCTGCCTCCAAAAGGATTGAAATCATCAAACATATCCATGAGGTTCTACGTATTCAGTGAGATGGCTTGCGTTTGTGGGGGTTAGGCGACCTGGGCAGCTATGATTGGAATGGTGTCTTCAATGGTCACAGGCTGTCCCTATGAGGAAGCAGAGGCTAGGGAAGCATCACTGGAAGGGGGAACGAGTAGTGTAGAATGAGTGGTAGCGGGGGGTGGTAGCACAACTAGCGTTGGTTGCCTAGTACGGCGACGTGACACGAAAGGTGAGTAAGGAATTACGACCTCGCTGCATATGTGTCGCATGCTTGTGGTACTTGAGGATATGCATATGGCTTCAAGGGCGGCTTCACTAACACGCACCTTGTGGGTAGCCCCATGGTAGGTAATGTAGAATTTGGACTTCTCCTCTGTCCAGGTACTAAAAGTCATAGTTATAGGTTGCATGTTTATTTTAATAGAAAATGTGCGCTCATGGATCCCCATTGTCATGAGCAGAGGCTCAGCAAGGTTCATCCATTGAGCCACCATGCTTGTGCTAGGAAGTATCATGATGTCTATTTTGGATGGAACATCACGATGAATGGCATAATGCAGAGATTGAGTAGTATCGGTAGAAGTTATTCTTTTTCTCTTCTTTTTTACTATCTTTCTCCAAAAAAAGAAAATCAACCAAGTAGTGAAAAACAAAAAAATTGTAAAACAACAAAAGTAAAAATGACAAGGTGTCGGATCATGCTGGTTAAACTAGCTGAACTGGCTGTCAAAACTTGCGCAGTCGACTACCATTCACTGGAGTATCAAATAACTTAGCTATAGATTTCGCATTTGCAACTCGAACTGCTTTTGTTTCAACCCACTTGGCCATATAATATGTTGTTACGATGAAAGCGAAGCAAAATTTGAATGAGCTCTGAGATTGATTTATGTTGAAAGCCAAGTGATTGCGAAGTGAAACGAAGAGAAACACGAAGCGAAAACATTCGCAAATAAAATATCTGATTCTTCCTCATGGATTCCATCTCCTCATTCATGGCTTGGATCCATTTGTCCTTCTCTAGACATCCAATTGCTTCCTTGAATGTCTATGGCTCACCAGTGAACCCACAGAACTCTTCTGAGGTAGAAGCTAAGTTGTCTGGCACAAATCATGTTGGCACTCTTCGTTCTCTTGTCGACCTTCTAGCTTTAACTCCACCCTACAACGCATGCCCATTGGAATCATCCAGGCAACAAAAATGACTATCCCACAATGAGAAACCAATGTTTCACACTAATTTATACATATAAGCTTTAACATTTCCACAACTTTGCTACAAATTTACGAGGTATTGATATTTTTGGGAGTTTTTTCTATTTTCTAATCATCCTTTCAAAAGATATTATTGTCCGAATAGAAGCCTTGACTAGAAGCCCGTCCTTAGTCACTTTTCAAGAAATTCCAGCACCCATCAAGTGATAGATTCTTGTAACAAAGTGGTGATTCACATGCCAACAAATGGTCCACAAGCCATCAAACAACCTACAATGCTTCTTCTACTCAACATGAAACCCTAAGGAACACATTTCAGGGAACACAAATCCCTAGCATGCAAAGCTGGCAATCATGGTAGACATACCGAGGCCAAAAACCAAAAAAGCAACATATAAAAGTTGTAAGCTATGGTAAAATTTCAACAACACTCCACCATGAAACCAACAACCATCTCAAAGAACTAAAAATTATCAATTGCTTCATGCATGTTGACTTTAGAGCTAACAAGGAATTGACAATCTCAACCAGGTAGCAGCAAACCAATTCATCCAAAAACCAAGATAATTAACTACCTACTTAGATGATGATCGATTCCATACCCACCATGACTGCCGAATTTTTAATTCTACTTGACTTGCTTGTGGAGAATACTACCAAGATTTGGATCAAGGATCAAAACAAAACTAGAGTACCATTAAACAGGATAGAGACTTCAGTAGACCAACCTTCTCAACCAAACCCTAGATCAGTATGGATCTAGCCTCCGAGCAACGACGAAAAAGACAAAATTGATCAATAGATGTGTTTCCCAATTCGACAACATACCGCCGAAGGACAAGTCCTCATTCTCATAGACACTAGTAGGTGTTAATATAGAGTAGAGAGACCACCCTACATGTCCATGCATAGAATCCACATGGAAGCCAACTATCAAATCATGACAACCTCCCACGCAAGTCTACTGCATGTGGAAATACTCCTTATCCATAATAGCTAGGTCTCATGTGTACGGGAAAGCTTCTCAAGATCTTGCTTAGAAGTTGAAACACAAGAGAACACACTTTGGAGCAAAACCTCCCAACCAAGTAGAAGCAACTGGTCAATCTCCAATAGTTTCACCCTCGAGCCAAGGATTGGGACGCAAGAGTAAAGTGAGAGAACCTAGCAATGAATCACCAAAATGAATGAGGTGGTAGGGCAAGTTTCCACTAGCCTTATAGGATCAAGACCCTCATGTGCATGCGACCATGCAAGGCCTAAACTCCCCAGAAGTGTTTTTCATTGCTATTGATAATCTACACAAGCATTAACTCCACGTAGTGTGTTTGGGCCTCACAAGGTTATTAATTACATTATTGGCCTCGTCCAGAATAACATGGCGTAATCAAGAATCCTAGATTACCGTGTATCCAAGTCTAGGATTATGCCAAATTCTATATGCAGGAAGTGGACATACATTTTTCTCCTCTTAAACTACTCCTTTCCTCAAAAGCAAAACTTGGGGAAGTTTTTCTTTATGCTATCAACTCTCTCCCACAAATCATTACCGTCAGTCTGACCCTTCCACCGGATCAAGCACTCAGAAATAGAACGATTTATCATATTGCTTATCTCTGGTTTTGAGCACTTTCTCAAATTCCAAAAGTCCACTAAACAATAAATCTTCCAGGTGTGATAGATCCTCACCAGATCCAACTGTATCACCTTCATGTAAACTTATTTCTAACCAGCTCACATATGTCTGAAACAATTTCACACATGTGGAGACTTCCAAAACAATGTGATTGATCTTCTAAGGTGTGTGTGATTGCACATGAATCTATCTCTTGATTGATGAAAGCAATCTAGCTAGACAATGTCAAGGCAAGAGCTCAAAAGCACAAAAGCATGCATCCACAGTCCAAAACTATCATCCACATAGTATGAGGACACTTGAAGAAACAAACTAAGTATAAGAACGTGTTGCTCTTAGGTAGAGGGATAATCACAAAGGATTTGCTCTCGGGCTGAGAGAGAACATGAAAATTTTTCTAAGTGTTAGAGCTTATAACATGAAATTTTTTGCAAGTATTAGAGCTTACTCTTATCAAAAACTAAGCTTTCAGTACAAGCTCTCTCACACTCTCATAGAGTGGCTCGAGATCCAAGAAGGATAGAAACAAAGCTCAATGATGGGACCATTCTCAAATCACGTCTTATTATGATTGGACCATTTTGGTACACCTCTTGCTCCTATTGGTCCACATGGCAAAATAACATGATGAGGTGCAATCCTTGCTCTCTCTACCATTATGCCAAGTGTAAGCAACCTACCTAACTTGAGCTAATCTAGATCATAATTTGCTCAAAACTTAACCAGTAACATATTTACAAGTGTACATGGAAATGTATGTAGCCTAGCACCTCCAAAAATCAAGATCCTAGATAGATAGCTTTTACATTTTTTTTTTACTCCTCCATAAAACATTCTCGCATGGAATATTGGATTATTTGCAAGAGCTTGTGCCGAAATATTACCATTTTTTATCTTCATCCTTGATGCACCTTAGCTCTATGAGTAGCATCTTGATCCACAAAACTTCTTTGGTGGTTGACGTTTTTGTCCAATTTTTTTTAAAATAGTGATGATTACATTATCACAACTTTTTAGAAATAATAAAAGTACCCTGCAAGGTGCTTTGTGACTTTCTAACATTAGTAATAATACTTTACACATTGTAAGGTATTTATTGCTCCATGAATTCTTGTAATAATAATTTCAGTCCATCGCAGTGGGATGTATGGGTAGAGTTGTTGACTGCCACCGGGTAGGTGTAGGCTCGAATCCCAACCACTGTCTAGTAACATCTAAGGAGCTAAGGTTTGTAAATGCATTGCCAAGTTGTATATGTTGTATATAGCGACCACTAATTGCTTAACATGTATGCAAAAAAAAAAAATCACTAAAAAAACTTGCAGGCTGTTAAGTATGTTTTGTGCTTCCAAGAACTTTTTGCAAAAACATGGTCAATGCTTAAATTGAAGGGGCATCATTAAGGGAAACATTTACTAATGCGACAATTGTAGCCCATAATGTGTGTCTACTCAATCAACTTTTAAATTAAAGGGGCATCACTAAGGAAAACAAAAAGTTTGTGAGGAGCAGCTTGAGCAATCGATGAGGAACCAGGAACCAATTCAAGTTTTTAAAATGAGGAATGAATGAAGCAGCTAATCTGTTTGCAATTCGATGACACTGGAATCAGATGAAAAATCAAGACAATTTTCTGACCGATGGTGGAAAATTCTTACATTTCCGCAGAAATGTAAATCTTATAATTTTCAAAGACTAAGGAAATAGATAATTTACATGGTACACATAGATAATTTATGGTATGCTAGCGGCAGCAACAATGCTATGCAACAGATCTGAAACGTCCGCTTGATTGCTTATCATAAGTTTGCACGCTCAAAGTAGGCTATGGTATGCTAAAAGAAACATCGCTATGCATCAGATCTGAATTTCTGATGAAACTCCTCTTGATTGCCAAATGCATTATATTACATGCACAATATAGCATATGGTATGCAGGACAAACGTGGCTATGTTGCAGATCTGAAACTCAAGTGAGCGTCCCCTTGCTGGCTGAATGCTCCTACAATCACATACTCGACACCGCCTTTTTCACACAGAGATTGGATGTTTTGGCATCTCTGGCGCATCCCGCCGGGCATTTTCCGGATTTATCAAACTGCCAAGTGAAAAACTGATCCGTTTCGTTGGTGAGAATTTCGCCGAGCAAATACGGCACGGGATCACGGACATTCACAGATTTCGCATTCACCTCCTCAGCTCGAATCTCAATCATCCCCCAGCCAAACTCCGAAAGCCTGGGAGTGGTTGTGGCAAATATCACCTCCCTAACCCCAGCCCATCGCAGAGCGCTCATGCACATGGGGCAAGGCTCCGCAGTAGAATACAGGGACAGATTCTTGAAGAAGGAGCCGATGCGGGGCTGGCCATGCTTAGCCACGCAATTGCGAATGGCAGCGACCTCGCCATGCAGGGTTGGATCGCTAATCTCATGGTTCGCACCAGCGCATATCTTGACGCCCTCCTGCGACAGGGTGTGGTCCACGAACACGGCGCCGAAAGGCTGGAAGGGGCACGGCCCGTGCAGCGACACCACGGCCGCGATGGCTTCGCGCATCCAAGTTTCTCGCACAGAGCCAGGTATGGGATCTGCAGTGGATAGATGGATCGAGAGAACGCCATCTCCAGCGTTTGGGCAAGCTTTGCAGGTGGACAAGGCAAAGCCCAGAAAAAGGATTAGCATTAGGCGGAGGAATAAATGACGATCGTAAGGCTTCCTCCTCTTCTTCTTCTTCTCCTCCTCCTCCTCCATCTTTGATTAAGAAAATGGGGTTTCTTATTTACATTCATGTACCAAAATATTCGTCCCTATCTTGTATTTGTAAACACAAATAACTCCCTCGAGGGCGCGTTTCGCCTGGGAGGGCAGGGCTTGTGCCCGAGCAGGGCGAACGGTTGAAAGGAAGAGGGCCTTCCTCGTCCCCTGCGTATGTCAATGTGTGAATGTGGAAGTTTTTTTTTTTTTTTTGTCGTACAGTTGGATGTACGGACTGGCCATATATATATTTTTTAATTTCGTTCAGTATTGAGCAAGTACAAATTTTTTAAGTTGGCCACAAAATTCTGTAAATTTGTCAAAACCAAAAATTTTGTTCTTTTTTATTCAATTTCCACCCGTCTTTTTATTCTCTATAATTCAATCTGAATAGCTAGGATTGTAGAGCATTGAAAGGGCTTTCTAGTCATATAATTGTTTTAGATTCCGTTCAGTATTGAGCAAGTTAAATTTTTTTGAAGTTGACCACAAAATTCTGTAAACTTGTCAAAAACCAAAAACTTCCAAATTTTTTATTTTTCTTCCCTGTTTGATTCATTTTTCGCCCAACCATCTTTTCTCTAAAATTGCATTTGAATAGCTAGAGTTGTAGAGCATTGAAAGGGCTTTTTGGAGATATACTTTTTATTTCATTTTGTTAAGTATTGAGGAAGCTACAAATTTTTGAAAATGTCAAAAAAAAAGAATTTCTTTAACCTGGTCATTAGCTTCAACAATGTCATTGCTAGCAACTGCACCTATCTACAAGGATCAAAATCAACAAGCATTATCTTGGGATGCTTTTTTGGATGGTGTCGACTACCCATTTGTCAATGCACAAGGTTATCATGAATGGCCACCGGACTCATTCAAGCGCCAAGGTTGGTGTCGTGGGACCGCCACCAATTTTGGTGGGAGATACTGTTGGAGGGTTTGCGAATATGGAGGCAACCCTAACCCTACTTAATAAGTGAGAGGGATTTGGCACCCCCTGTGTGTGTAAGTCCAACCCGATGATCACATAGTTATTTGATAGTTAGGAAATCAATAAAAGGACAAAAGATTTTTTATCTAATGAAAGAGGGAAATACAATCCGTCAACTAAATTATTACATTGCACGTAGGAAAGTGATCTTGTATTAACGTGTCCAAATTGATCATGCCATAGTAAAGTCTGATCGTTTACATTATTATTAGAAGTACTAGCTAATGCAACTGAGTTAGAAAGTACATATAGATTTTTGACTCGTGTGCAGGTACTCAGAGTAGTATCCTTATCAAAGAAAAAGTAACAGTGGAGCCCACATCAGTTATCTTAGAAATTGATAACAGGTTCTTAGATATAGAACATTCGGAACAGAAATGGAAAGATCGTTTTTAAATACAATCTTGACTGTCCTTTTGTCTTCCACGCGGATGGTGCTTGAGTCTCCGAGGTAGATGAATTGTTCTTTGGCGACAAGTCATGTATGGGTACCGCCACCGTCCAGATACCAGCTATTGTAGTCTTCGATTCTACTGTTGTAAGACATCAACAATTTTGATGGTTTGTCTTCATCAGAGGTGTGCTCTTTGAATTCCGTCGCATTGATAGAATTTGGTTGTTGTTGTTGTTGTTGGATACGACACTCCTTGATGTAGTGGTTCACCCTCTTACAATATCTGCAAAAGAGCTTCTTGCGTGGTCCACCGCTCTCTGATTGAATATGAGGCTTCTGTTGTTGCTGTTGCTGCACTTGATTCTTGCCCTTGAAGTTGTCTTCCTTCTTGGTGTATAGGGCCAGGGACTTGTCTTTGACGGACAGTGGAGATCATCACAACGAAGTGTTCATAGGACTTTGGTAAAGAAGAAAGCAAGGTCATAACAACATCATCATCTTGAATAGCACATCCTATAGTTGACATCTGATATATTAAAGATTTGAATGTGTTGATGTGAGAAGTGATGGCTGTAGAATCATACATTCTAAGAGTCAAGAACTTCCTATTAAGGTATAGCCTAGTGGTCACATCTTAAGTCTTATACAAATTCGATAGTAAATCTAATGTTTCCTTAGACATTAGAGAAACTTAGAGGCCGACAAGGACCTCTGAAAAAAATGTCTTCTTATTTTTTTTCTCATTTTCGTAGCCATGTGGACCAATAAAAATCTTGATATTAAGCTTCTATGTAACGTAGCTTTTCTCAGATATAAATAAAATAATTTTTTTCTAATATATAAATAAAATATTGAAAATGAATATGATAGATGGTTGGATTGAGAAAATCGATGTAACATTAATGTAATTAAATTGCCAAATCATGGTTTATAGGGTTAACAAGAGTTAACTCGTAGCGCCAAATAGTTCAGTGTTTCAAATTTTTGCTACACATATTTTTAGATTCATGGCTTTTCACCTACACATATTCTCAGATTCATAGTTCAGTGTTTCAAATTTTGGCCTACACATAACGAATGGCACCATCAAGGAAGTCGTGCTCCTCAAATCGACTCTGTGATTCTCTTCAATGAGAAAGATGACAATGGATTATGGGTGCCAAAAAAATATCAAAAAACTCTTGGGTTCTAATGCATCCATCATCAAAAGGAACATTTTGAAAAAGCAAAAGAGCAAAACTATCATTTCGATCTTATTGGAAGGGCGGAATTTTGGATTTTCAGAACATCATCAAGAGGAAAATCTATTTTTGAAATTTTAGACCAACATGTATATATGCATTCAGAGATAAATGTGTAAGAATTCAACCATTAAGATGACAAAAAAAAGCAACTGTGAGTATTGATATATTATAATACATTGATTTTTTTGTCATTCCTTATCATCTATTACTAAACTTGTCAATCTGATCATTTTTCTCTTGCAGATTTATATGCATCCAATATAAATGAATGGGAGCCAAGTAGATCTCTTGCAAGTGTGTTAGATGTAGTACACACGGATATTGGACATTTGCAGTATAGAGGTAGAACTACAAAAGATCTTGCTGATTGTGGAATCTTCTTTGATGAATCAATGTACATTCTTGATATAAATGAAAATTTTAGGCAGACAGTCCCAACTCCATTACCTAGTTTTGAAAGTGATGAATGGGTTGCTCCAAATGTTGCAGTATCAGAATCATTTCGTTGTAAACTATATAATGATATAAAAAATCCATTAAAGATAAGCATGAGCTCAAAAACAGTCCGAATAAGTTGGTTTATTTCTTTGAATATATTTGTGGATTTCTTTTCAAGTGTCAATGTACACAAAATTCCAACAATGTTTGTATGCAAAAATTTATCAGATGGTTTATCTGAACTTATGGATGAAGACTGGGACAAAAAATCAGATGAAAAAATAGACTGCAGAATTAAATAGTCTTCCATGTGCTTTCGCTATCAAATAGAAAAGCAAATGTTGAGCTTATGCTTCCATTATCAAAGATGAAAAAAGAATAGGAGTAAATGGGTGCAACTCGATGAACACTTGGAAGCCACTGGATATTCTAAGCAAAAAAATATTGAAACAATATACAATGATGCACTTTTGACATGTGTTGAGGTGGAAGAGGATTGGAACCTAAATTACATCAGGCAAGAACTGTTGCTCCTACAAGATGATATACTTTCAAACTTCAGATTCATTTCAAATGGTAAACTCGTAAGTAACTGTAAACACTCTATTCTTTATGTATAATTTCTTTCAAAAATTGCTCGTATAATCTTTATACAAATTGTAAAATATTTTGTGTTAAATACACATCCATCATCATTACTCAAGATGAAAACAAGAATCTTGTCTTTTATCAATGTAGAAAAATTGCCATCTAGTATTGTACTATTGATACATCTTGATTGTAAGAATCTATATTGATATCAATAAAAATCACATAAATGGGTTGTTTACATGTATGATTATGTCTCTATTTTTGGATAGTAATATATACACGTTTACAATTGAAATTCTATTCAGTAACGTTATCTTTATTTTCTATAATACTATTAGGAGCTGTGATGGCAACAATCTCATGTCCTGTCTGTATTAGGAAGGACTTGTATGCCTCTCTGATTGTATAAAATAAGCTCTGCATCCTCAGCAACTTGAAAGGATGTCAGGGCATGAGCATGATTCTTTACAACGCCCTCAAGCTCAAGCACAAAAGCTACACCATTTTGTACAAATGTTTTGATCAACTCTTGCGACAATCTATATACATCCTCCGAATTGTACGGCTCAAGAGTGAACTGTCATCACAAACCAGGTGAATGAGTAAATAACTAACAATCACACTAATGAAATAAAAATTTGAATCAATAGAACAACAAATGACCAAAATTTTACCTTTTCAATATCTACATCGACTTTAGATTGTACCACTTGAAAAAGAGCTTTGTATTGTACAGGATGAACCAAACACAACTAAAAGCATCTTTTTGCTGTATACACTGTAGATATTCAACAAAAATTATTAATATGATGACATACAATTTATTTATGTTATGATGATAGATTTTTAAAAAATAATAATAATACATATCAGCGATAAATTGTATATACCTTGAGAGATTTAATAGTGCCCCGATTTTGGCCCTACGGTACCCAAATGGCGAATGTAGCCCATCACTAGGTCACCTGCACTCCGCTCGATAGAATGGTAATGAAAACACTCCGAAATGTGTTTCTCCTTGCTCTATGACGTCGCTTTGTCCGCTGTCTCTGAGCAGCCAGTTTCAGGGGTCATTTTGGCATAAGGATGGCCAAATGCCCTCTAGCCAAAGTAACCGCTTTCCAAAGGAATTGCTTGCAAAATGAACTAATTCTTCAAAAAAAAGATTTTTAACAAAGAATTGCATTTTCATGCCTTTCGGGTCCAGTCTCCATTTCAGAATGAAATTTTTTAAAGAAGTTGAAGGCCCAATGGCCCTTCGAGCCCCTTCAACCTTACATCAAGCCCATCTCATGGCTTGGCATTGATCCGACGACCCATGATGATTCAATCTTTATCGTTGATGTAAGAGGGTCCTAAATCAATGGTCTACAGCCGTTTAGCACCCTGAAGTCTTCTCTAGTAGCCGCCACCCACTTCAAAACACTACCCTCCTACTTTAATTGGATGCCCAAGCTCTCCCACGAGCTCTTTCCTCCTCCTCCTCCCTCTCTCACCTTGTAGCTATGGTAAACAAGGGTTTTGGCTGCCACCTTCAAATCATTCCAACATTCTGATGACACTGCAGCTGCCCACGGCCTCCTGGCCTTACTTCCACTCCTGTAGGGCGCCCACCATCATGGCTTTACATCTTGGAAATTCAACTCCTACACCCCAAGATCCAAGTTTTTCCCTACAAAAAACCCTAGCAAGTTTTTTGGGGTTTGAAGACCTCTTGCTACCGATCAATCCAGCATCCTAATGAGGGCGCGCCAGTCCATGGCCTCTTAGAAGCAGCTCCTCTATAGTAGGGCGCCCACCATCCATGCTTTACAGATCCAGAAATGTCCTCTTGTAGAGAAAGATCCATGACTTTGTTGGCAGAAACCCTAGCTGTCCATTTTTTTTTTTCATAGCCAGAGAAAAAGGTTAATTGCTCTTTACATGCTTCATGGCTGACTACATCCTTCTAGGATTAGCTTGGCCTCAGTAGAACCTTCTTGGATAGCAATTTACAGTGCCCAATTCCGTCAACCGTAGAGAAAGATTCGTGGTTTTTCGATTTTTCCGAAAACTAGACCACCGTAGCTAGTTCCCCGAACTGCTTCTTTCTCTTCACACTGTAAATGGATTTCAAAATCCTCTCAGCCCAGAGTTGCCACTACCTTGCTCCACCTTTCGATCCACTTCACTCAGTAATTGACGGACCACCGAAGAAGTTCTGACCAATTTTCTGTCACAGCCATTTTCCGAAGCAACCCACCATTTTGAGCAATTTCTTCGTGAATTCTCCTCAAAATCCACCTACGACAATCGTTTTGATCTTCCCGAAGTTCCGATCGAAGGAAATTTGTTGTCTCTTGCCATCCGGATTGCCAATACCCTCTTGTATGGAGTCCTCTCTCTTGAGACGCTTCGAGTGCTATTTCTCCAAGTGAAAGATGCTATTCCATAGCTTCATCGAATTGTGCATACCTGCAACACCCTGTAGCCATGATACCAAGTTGAAATTCCGATAGAATCTAGTGCAGTATGCACATCACATAAATCAATCACCATAGCCACTCCTCACAAGCTCTCAAAGATGGCACAACAAAAGTTAATAGATTACAAAGAAACATTGTACATATAGAGTATTCACAAACTGCATGAAAAGGCAGGTGTCCTAAAATTGGCTTACCACCTGTCAAACTAAGGTCGGGCCCAATATGGCCAAATTCGACCGACAAACTTGGGACATGCCCCCAAGTATAGCAAGTACTGTAAATAACTCTATACAGGCTAATTCTTCTTATGTGTGGCTACTCGGCTAACCCAAGTAGCTGTCTATGGGATCAGTGCCCGATCAATATATCCTAACGGGTCACGTCCCGATCACAACCATATACAGTAAACCAAATAAATTGTACAATAATTACATCATTACATTTAGAGCTTATACTAATGAATCAGATCAAAACTAATTTCTAACTATTACCATAAATAATTTGGGACTCGGGTAGTGAGTGTGGCGGAAGCCACGAGCTGCCTAGGGACCAAATTATTTATGGTAATGGCCCAACCAAATGGTCATTATTGTGCATAATTCTCGTTGGCAGATTTTTATGTTGATTTGAGTAGCACTGTGAATCTGGTCTGTGAATGGCTCTCATACTCGCATGCACATTCTCGGTATTTCTCTCTATCCTCATATCTCTCTCTCTCTCTCTCTCTCTCTCTCTCTCTCTCTCTCTCTCTCTCTCTCTCTCTCTCTCTCTCTCTCTCTCTCTCTCTCTCTCTCTCTCTCTCTCTCTCTCTCTCTCTCTCTCTCATGGACTCTATTTTATGAGCATTACATTCTATTCAAAACCTTGAAACATCATGGAAAAGATTGTTCCCTTATGATACCATGCCAATGCTAAAGCCTTTTTTTATTAAATTTTGAAGTATGACCCCCATAAGAAAAGTTTTTAAAAAAAAAAATCTTTGGTGGGAACTTTATTTTCCTTAAATGGCTATGATTAGTGCACATTTTAGGGCTATGATCTAATGGTGGGCACTAAGAAGCACCGGTGCACATAGGTGTACGAGATTTTCTATATATAGGAAGATTACATAAACCTAGGTCTGATGTTTAGTACACTTAGGGTTTCTCTAGAATTCTGGAGAATGATTGTTTGCAATTACATGCTCTTGAAAAACTTACGTTTCTTACCGTAAACTGATATGGTTTGATCTAAGTTATTAAAGACAAGGTATGGACTCATAAAACTAAAATCGGCTATTGAATGTGAGCTATATACTTGGTTAGAGTGTGACTAAAAGTGGGCTTGTATGGCATGGATTTGCCCAAGTTACGAGGTGCTTGGAATCCTAACTGCCTTCGTGGGAGGTCTTTGGCTCTAACATGGCATGAATCTACCCTAGTACCTAGCCCTAATACGGTTTCATTAAAAAGGCAGAATGTATTGCTAAGTATAAAATGCATGATGGGAAAGATTGGACATATCACATTTAATTGCAATCATGTTGATAAAGTAGTGAATCTTGTTTCAGACATGGATGATCATGAGAGAGAGAGAGAGAGAGAGAGAGAGTTGTGAATGATCTCATTAAAATAGTATATATGTTGTTGTACAACTGGATCTGAATGATGTATGGTTTAGTTTTCATTCTATGAAGGTTTCCATCAAAGGATATCCAAAGTCAAACCTTTGAGAGAGAAACAAATATATCTGCTATTCAAGATTTTAGTGTGATATAGAAACAACATGCCCTTTCATCTGTCTAACATAGATGTATGGATGTTGTGATTTGATTACACTTTCTACTACTTATTCACGTTGGTTCACTCATTTTGATTAGATCACTATGGTAATGCCTGAGGAACAACATTATCATATGCACCATCACTCTAAAATTATGAGCTCAACTTATTATTGAAACTAATCAGCGATAATAGCTCACCTTATCTAATCTCTTCAGCGGACTATACTCATATTTATTTGAGTATGAATTATTTTTAAGGTCCTGATCTTTGATTATATTTTTGCATTTACATTCTTTGAGACTGTTTTTGCTTGAAGCAGCCCATAATAACGGAAGAGTTGTTTCGCAACTAGTTTTTCTCTCTCTTCCTCCGTTCGTGTCTTGCCTTCAACAGATTGGTATCAGAGCATAGCTCAATAGACCGAGAGATTGTTCTATTTTATTACTGTCAGTATGTCTCTTACTGATAACTCTTCATCTTCTCCATCCAATGAAGTTAGAGTCATTGATAAGTTCAACAGATCTAACTTCTATATCTAGAAGTTGAAACTCCGGATGATGTTGATAGATAGATATCTTTGGGATGTTGTAGATGGGTCTGACATGAAACCAGAAGATGTTAATTATCAATCAAGTAAGGCATGAAAGATCAAAGATCAGAAGGCCCTAGCATCAATCACGCTGAATTTGGCCGTCTCCCAAATATTCCACGTTACCGCATGCAAGTCCCATTAGAGAAATTATGGGCCCAAAGATGGCCCTATAAAAAATACCATGTAGGAGAGAGAAAAATAACAATAAAGCTATTAAAATATCATTTTCTAACTTCTTTACGCATCTACCCGCACTACTTTCCATGAAAATGAATGTACCTTATTTTAGTCACATCAAACTTCACTGGTGTTTAACCACAGTTAAAGTATAATTTTCAAAATGTCGAAATATTCCCTCCCAATAGTTGAGAACACTCAAAAATTTGAAATTAGGAGTGACATTTTAGAAACAAAGTCTACGCCATCTCCACCTCTATTATTGTCATTGTGTTGTTTGTTACTATTCTACTATACTGATGACAAAGCTTTATCATCCAACTTTATCATCTTCATGTGGATCTGTCACCAGAATATGCTCCACTCATGACAAGAAATTCAAAGCAATCCAAATTGTCACCTTTTGATATGATTCGATACAGGGAGGAAAAGCTGAAGTATGTAGATTTATGGTCATCAGGAACAATGTATCCTATTGATCCACATTTATTGCAACATCCGAATTTTTATTCGTGTCAGTTAATAATCTATATGTGTCAGGCGCAAAAATGAAAGAAATTGAGATCGACAGTGTCGTTTTGTGATTGGTAATAGTGGTCCAGTACAGAAAATGATTGATGCGACAGTTGTCACGTGCAAAATGACACATGGCTCTATTTGATTAGTCCACGTGTCAAATACCCACGTGTCTCTCATCAATGAGTCATAATTACTTTACGGATGGACATGTGGATCAGTGAAATGATGCCATGTGTCGCGAGTCAATTTTTCACACGTGCAAATTTTTTTTTTATATATACCTCCACAGATTTTTCATTTTTTCTCGCAAAGTTTCAATTTTTACATCTGAATATCAATTTCAAGCGCATCCAACAGCCTCCTAGTATCCACCATCACCCCCTACACTTGACACCGATACCGCAATATCTCCGATATTGCTTTTGAGCACAAAACATAATTTTTTTCTTTTAGTTGTTTATCTTGCATTTGAAACCAATACTCAGCCTTTCAAACTCCTTTCTTTTGCAAATTTTATTGTGTCTTTGTTTTAGCAATTTCTTTTTTTGTCTTATCCTCCACAATTTTTTTTGTGTCCTTTTTTAATATTTGAACATAATGGCTAGGACCAAGGCTACTGCTCATGCCATAACCTCTGTACAGCCCTCCCATGCCCGTGTCCCCTCTGGTACTAGTCGTAGACGTGGCAAGAAGTAGGCCTGGTTGAGGGAGATTAGAAAACTCCAGAGATCTTTTGAATTGTTGATCCCTAGAGCTCCTTTCGGCCGATCTGTTAGGAATGTCACCCTGTCACTTGGGCTAGATATTCGTTTTGTCGTGACAGCCATGCAGGCCTTGCAGGGTGCTGTAGAAGATTTTTTGTCCCAGTCTTTTGAGGATTTCTGTCTTTTAGTAGTGCATGGTAAGCGTGTTACCATCAAGCCTAAAGATTTCGTTATTCTCAAACGACTTCGGAATTGGTATTCAGGTCTTCATGTGGATTACGCCAGCACCTCCAGGGACCTGCCTCTAGATAGGTCTGACTTGCCAACTACCTCAAGGAAAAAAAGGAAGTAGACTATTCCTAAGAAAGCTGGATTGCGTAGGCTAGCTGCTTCTCTTTCTTCTAAGGTAATCCATGCAAAGCGACCCCGGATCGATCTTTCCTCTGAATCAGATTCCGATTCAGAAGCAAAATCACCATCTCCTCTTCCTGTTATCTGTCCAGCTCCTCAGAAGGTTTCTTCACCGAAGGTGGAGATAACCCATGAGGAGCTTGATAAGATAACTGAAAAATCTATTAGTATTGTTGGGACATTGGATTCAAAACCTATAGATAACATTTTTGTTAGAATCCCTTATAATCCCAATTAGATTTTTTTTTATTTTGACCATTACAATTAATACGAGGCTTATTTAATATGTTCAGAGATTATTTTGACTTTTTCCTTCCAGATAAATAATAGAAGCTATAGATTAAGTCCCAAATTTTATACAGAGCTTAAAGATAAAACTTTAGAAATCACAGATGTGATTGTTGAAGCCGGACAAAAATTTTTGCAGCATAGTATTAGTATGGATTCTAAGAAAATCATTTTTGTTGTCAGTCCATTTTTCATAGGTGCTGTGAACGCAAAAGAGGCCAATTTTGAAAGAGCTTTATATTTCATCGATTGTAGTCATGTGGCCAAATTCTACTTGATTCCATATGAGAATAAGTAAGCTTTGCTATATGCTATTGATTCCTTTTATTTTGATTATTATACTCATATCAAAATTGATTCTAATTTTCATTTTGATTGTTGCAGTCGGCATTGGAGCCTAAATATTCTTTCTATAAAAATAAATAAGGAGAGAGTATAAATTTTCTATGTAAAAATAAACTCAGCTGAAAATACACATAGAGCTACTGAAACCTGCTACAGGGCGGTACAATCAGGCATTATCGCTTCGAAATTATTATTACTTACTCCTGACAGGGTAACAAGGAACGTCAGGTGGCATTTTGGGGGAACGCTCTCACATGCATGATCGGCGATGGTATTATCGAGTCAGGTGATAGCTGCATTGACATGCGCATCTGTAGCTTGAAAATTTCTCGTTCGGAGAGAAATATGGGCTACCTTGGAGGTACACACATTTTGGCGGTCACATGTGATTGAAGTGCTAGGTGGTGTCAGTTGGAAGCCATTGGGCAAGATAGCGAGCTTGCATTGGACGAGCTATGTGGGGGACATGCAGAGGATGAAGAATGGGTCAATAATCGCACTTTGGATGCTCTTGGAGAGTGGTGAGTGTGATGATTTTGTGGTTTTGTAGTCAGTAAGTCAATTTTGATCAAGACATTGTAGTTGTGGAGCAGTGTACCAGGCTTGTCATCGAGGAGATACACTTCAACTGCCAGTTTGGATAAATCAAGTCAATTTGCCATATCAGTATTGCATCAGGGATGCAGATTTCAGTGATGATAGGGTGTAGATCATTTGGTTTGGGCCATGGAAGATCTCATAGGGTCACTTGGAGGGATATTGGTATGCACAATCATGTGAGGAACTTGATGGTGGCTTTGGAGTTCACATCTCAATGTATTCTCAGGGAGTGGTTTGGAGCCATTCACAGGAGCAGCTTGGAGCTAGCTTGGGAGAATACAGGTAGGCACTACTGGGTAGATGCTCAGATCTTTGTGATCAGGGATGGCATTGGGATACCTGGTAGGGATAGCACTCTAGGATGACATGGGATGATCATCAGGGGCAACTATTTCATATTGGACTTGAGTCATTGGCATGGACAGGACTTACAGGTGGGATTCATGATGGAATCAGGAAGCTGCAAACGCAAATGGACAAAGCGTGAAGCTTTGTGAGCCAGCTCTAGGTTGGAGAGCTGATGGAGATCGCATGGGGTGTGATTGGAGGGCAAGCACCATGATGGGTGTTTTGCTAGCGATCTACTGTAGGGGACACTGATGACGAGGACTTCATGGTGTGCTCATTTTGGAGTACAGGTTGGCATTATAGTAGGGGGTCAGTCATTGGACATTGGCATCGATGAGGAGACGTCTACCATCATGGGCGTGGATAAGCTACCTATAGCTTTCATGCATTTGGCTGTATTTGTAGGAGTCTAGGCTTGGCACAGGTGTTGGAATTTTCATGGTGTAGATTCTCAGTGGTGAGATCATGGGGAAGCCTAGAGGAAGTCACTCAGAGTCATATATCTCAGTACAATCAGGGAGACAGTAGTCTCGAGATCCCGTGAGCGGCGACTCAGGGATATGCTTGCATTGGCATGGTGTCGGGTGGCACATAGCCAGGGAGAGCGAGCAGATGCTAGGAGCCAGATGGAACAGGTGATGCTTTGGAGTTCGGCTTGTCTAGCAGGATGGTAACCAAGATCAGAGACATTAGGTGAGCATAGTATGTGGATGACGAGTCCATTGAGGTGGCACTCATGGAGATGCTAAGTTGCTCAGGTATGATATGTCATTTGATGTATGGATGATGATCTTCAGTTGGTGCATCATGTGGTGACCTAGGGACGGGTCATGCCTACTTGGAGGTAGGTGGCATGGAGAGCATTATGGGGTGATGTGGATCCAGCATGCCCATGGTTGTGAGCCGACAGGGATGGAGATGGTTGTTCAAGGAGTGATAGCTGACACTTTGGCGAGTGATCAGGTGAGTTGCATGGTTATATGCACAATGGTCTCCAGGTTGGCATCACATGTTGTTTCTATCCATCATTATTTAGTAAGCAGGATGCAGTTTTTTGGTTAGGTCCAATTGGAGTCTAGTTGCACTATAGGTGGACAGATTCTTGATGAGCTATCAACGGATAATGGATATTTGGTGATCAGATGGTACATGGTACAGGGTTCTGGAGCTATCCTACTTGATATGCTATGGATCGTGGGTGAGTTGTTCATCACGATAGTGGATCTAGTTTGCATTTGCTTTGGCTTGGACGCTATGATGGATGTGTTGGTGAGATAGGCTCCTTGGTGGGCGGCCTATGTACTGGTCAAATCAGAGTTGGCAACGTCAAGCATGGGAATTTGAGCCTACATGAGATGTAGGAGAGGCAGACTATCATCAGTATCTCTAAGAGATAGATGAGCTACTCAGATATAGCCTATGGTGAGGTTTGTGTACATTCATTCGTTGAGTCCTTGGTAGACTCTTGTGCTTGGAGCATGGGAAATGAATGGGGATCAACTTTCAGGACCTATTGGATAGATGTATATGCTTGGACATGAGGGCATCTTGGTTACAAGTGCAGGCCATGATCGAGAGGATCTGATTTGGAGACCAGTGGTGTAGCAGCGGATCCATAGGTGGCACAGGTGTTGGTACGACAGGATACCACTTATGGGCAGGCCTTGGTCATGTATTTGACACTTTATCATTCGTGTTGGTTTGCATGAGTGTGTGTGGGCTTGCATGTTGCCTTGTCGCGGGAGTCTAGATCTGAGTCGGAGTTGTATGTAGTTGTGCATTTGCTACATCAGGAACAAAATAGTCATTTTATGCTCATTGACTTGTCATTGTCTACTAGCTGTCTATCTGGTGAGGGTGCAATCTTATGGTGGCAGTAAGATTTCCTCAGGTTGAGCCTCAGTCTCTCATTTATGTCAACTTTAAGGTTTGTGCTTGTAAGTCTCTGATAGGATATTAGCCTAGCTAGATGGAGGATGTAATTCTCATGGTGGCCGTGGGATTTCCTTAGTTTGAGCCATGTCGCTCATGTGGTCCACTTGTGTTTCAAGTCGGATCGGGGACGAGTCAGTTGGGCCAAAGTACAATTCAAATTGCCTCGAAATTTGGAAATTTTAAGCCAAAGTGAAAGAGAGAAAGATGTTATTGATCACCAAAAGGAGCAATAAAAACAAGAAATCGAGGGGCCACATGAAACTCTTATGAAAAAGGCTTGAGGTAAGGCTTGGTGGGCAATACATATTTTAGAGAGAATAGTATACGGTGGCGAATAAAGTTCAATGTTAAACTTTTTGAAAGGGGAGAGGAGTGGGGCCTGGCTATAAACCGACCCTTGGCTAAAATGAGCCCTTGTTTTTTCTCCTTCGTGGTAGGCTTAGTTAAGATATTTTTTTTATTTTGTCTCTTTCTATTGCAAAACACCTTCTGCACATAAATTGGGCTTTGTTTTTTTCCAATGTAATTGAAAAGGACTATACATGAAAATTGTAATGGATTGAATATTTGCATTTTTTTAGTTTTTTTTTGTCAAATTACATAGTTTGTCGATAATACATTTTGGCAAGCTTATAGGTGTATAGAAAAAACATAATTTCTTTATGAGTTGGCCCAAGAATACAAGATGACTGTTGGCATGGGTCTAGCCCACTATTGTCTCGGAATCCAAATTCAACGAGATTGACCCAGCAGACTGATCTTTATCAATCAGCAACGCTATCTCAACAACGTGCTAAAAAAGTATAGACTGGCCAACTGCAAACCCAATCACTTTCCACTCGACCCTGGACTAAAGCTATCAAAAAAGCAGTCTTTTCAGGCTGAGGCAGAAAAGCAGGAGATGAATTGCTATTCGTTTCAATCCATCATCGGCTCACTGATGTACGTAATGATCTGCATGCGACCAGACCTTGCATATTCGGTCAGTACATTCAGCCAGATCCTGTCAAATCCAGGCGTAGATAATTGGAAAGCGCTAACAAAGGTCATGAAGCACATCCAAGCAACGAAAACTCTCAGAATCTACTACGGAGGTAGCCAAACTGCCAACATCCTTGAAGCCTACACAGATGTGAATTGGACAGGAAATGTCGACACCAGAAAATCAACTTCTGACGCTTGCTGCATTTAATGCGCTGATGCCTTTGATACCAGTCGTTCTGGGATCAGATGTAAACATCCATAGAGAGCATCCACTGGTTCCATTTGTGTTAGATAGGTTCATGATGTCCTATATGACGAGTGATTACGCACAGCCTCAGGTGTAACAAATGCTACTAAAGTCACGAACGGACAAACCCTCACGCTTCCTCTCTCACGGTTCCTCTCACTGTTCTAATGAGGGTCATATAGAACATCATGAACCTATCTAACACAAACGGAGCTAGTGAATGCTCTCTATGGATGTTTACATCTGATCCCAGAACAACTGGTATCAAAGGCAGTAGCGCATTCAATGCAGCATGTACCAACTTGTTTTGTATTGTGAACTGATGCTGCTGTGTCCAGAGAGAGAGGCTGTCGTGGCCAGTGCGCTAGAGAGAGAGAGAGAGAGAGAGAGAGAGAGAGAGAGAGAGAGAGAGAGAGAGAGAGAGAGAGAGAGAGAGAGAGAGAGAGAGAGAGAGAGAGAGAGAGAGAGAGAGAGAGAGAGAGAGAGAGAGAGAGAGAGAGAGAGAGAGAGAGAGAGAGAGAGAGAGAGAGAGAGAGAGAGAGAGAGAGAGAGAGAGAGAGAGAGCGGGGGGGGGGGCAAACTGCAATGAATACATAGAGGGAGAGAGGTACTCACGTTTTGCTTGTCAGCCAGTCGCGCTCCACAGGTACTCACGTTCTGTCAGTTGCGCTCCACGACTGTTGAATTTTGATATTTGTTGAGTCCTTCTGCTTGCTTAGATTAGAGTCAGATGTTACACCACTGAAGCAGTTCGGACATACAATCGTGTGTTTCTTGTGTGTTAGAAAGAAGCTTTGTTGGAATTTGAGTTTATCTTTTTCTGTAACACTGACTTATAAAGCCCTATTCAAACTATATATATATATACATGTATATGTATATGTATATACATACATGTATATCTATATATATACATATATGTATATATATATATATATATATACATATGTGTATGTGTGTGTATGTATATATATATACACACACACACACACACATATGTATATATATATATACATATACATATTTGTATATATATACATATACATATACATATATATATACATGTATATATATATGTGTATATCATAGATCCAGCGGTACTAGGATCCGCGGATCCCGGTATCGCGAATCCACTGTGGTACCGCGGATCCATCCTGATCCGCGGTATTATAATATATAACATTTTTTTAAAAAAATAAAATAAATTAAGTGGGCAATATGGGTATCACCTTGAAGTTGTTGACGAGAGCAGTGCATTTATGCAGGTTGCCAATTCTGACGAGAGCGAACAGCCAAAGGACCAAGGGGATGCAAACCACCAAAAAGTGTGTTTTCGCTCAGGGAGTCGGAAGGCCAAATCATGAAGAGGTCGTACCGTCGGGGCCAGGGTGAGGTCGTATCGTCATAAAGAGGCCCGGATCCCGCCGTTGGGGGGCTCTGCCCCCCAAACCCCCCAAGACTTGCTGCTATATAGAAACTGTAATCTAGCCATCTCATAACCATCATGGTCTCACAGTAGACCCTATACTAACAACCGTGCTTAGTAATGGCTTCTCCTCATAACGGGGGCCTTACAGATCTGAGCTCACGGTTAACTAGTGACTACTAAACTGAGAGACATTATTTAGTTGTCTAGCACATTTTGTAGCTAAAAGCATCGGCAACCTGCATAAATGCACTGCTCTCGTCAAGAGCTTCAAGTTGATACCCATATTGCCCACTAAAAATTTTTTTAAAAAAAATATTTAATTTTTTTTAAAAAAAATATTAAAAAATGGTGTCGCCCTGGTACCGCGCATTTTTGGGCGGCACCATAATGGCGGTACCACGTGCCACTATGGTACGTGGTACCGCCATAATTACTGCCCAAACTACTATAAAAAATTGAAGCAGCAACAATTTTATATTTCAATATTTTTAAGAAATAGACATCATGTCATCTGATAATTCAGAAACCAATACCTGGGCATACACCATGTTATCTAACATTGGCTCAAAGTCACTAAGTCTAACAACACTAACATGTCTCCAAATATATGCCACATTCCTAAGTAACATATAGGAATTGATATTCTCTTGGCATAAAACATCTTCTCCTTTGTTGTTGGAATAAGAACTCTGCATAAGCTTCTATCAACCACAAAATGGAACTGCGAGACACCTCATCACCAAAACAAAATAACTCCGTCAGGTCTCGCACAAAAGTCCTATGATTTATGTAGATCTTCGACATCTGCAACAACACCAAAAATGTCAGAAAAAAAATGTACATACAACACATGATCTTAACAACATTGTGATAACTCTGCATTCGACAATTGCAAACTATGTAAAGTCATATATTTGATATAACAAACAACTCACCAAAAACAACATTACTAACATAACCAATTACCTGCATAGTATCTAGCAGCAAGGCATGAAGGCTGAGGGCAACTTGAAGTTGAAGCCGACAGGAAGTTGAAGGCGACCACTCACAAAATAGCCACATTATCTCACCACATCTACTCGCCAAACAACTACATGTACACAACCTTCTCCGTGTACAAAATTTGACAGATTTTCTCTCCAAATCTAACTCTAACTCAAACTCTAACTCTACCCTACATCCCAAATGCTAAGTCTAACTCCAAATCTAACTCCAACTCTTACTCCAACTCTACCCTACATCCCAAATGCTAAGTCTAACTCCAATTCCAACTCTAACTGTACCTTGCATCTCAAAACCATAAACCATAAACATCACTTCCAACCTACTACTACAAACACTTCCGAATACACAATGCTCTGAGTGTACCTCGCCACTCCATCCACATTTGTAAATCAATTGTCCTTGTCAATAATTAGCACATGAAGACTTGCTGCATTTCGCACTCTCGAAAGTGCAACATACAGCTGCCCATGACTAAACACAGGTCGAGGCAAATACAATCCAATCGTGTCCATTGTCATGGCAAATGCTGCTCTGATAGGAAACTGGACCCTCTGCAATTCAAATGGTATATTCGAATCGCTTGGCACTATAGGGATACATGGAATAAGGACTCTACTCCCTATATTCTTCCTGATCACTATCTCTGTCTCTATGACCTGTCTACCCAATTTGAGGATGATCAATCTTGTGCCATTGCACAATCCCTTGTGCGATGCTATCGATCGTAACAACATCACAATCATTCCAATCTTCAACACTAACTTATGTGGAGGACACACACTTGGTTGCAGGCTGTTCAAATACTCTATAGGGTGGACATTAGAGCCCTCACCCTCAAGAACACTATCGGCACTATAAAAGGTGAAAATGTCACCTGGAAGCTGCTCTACAACCCTCGCATTGATCTCATCCACATCTTTGTTCAATGGGGTCAATATTGCACAACTCCTAAAAAACTCAACATCCTTAAAATGTCGCAACATCAAAAAATGTGAATGAAATCAATTCGCCCACATCACGCGTCCTTAGGCACATGCCCTCCGGTAGAGAATCAGGTCCAAATCACGATGCACGAATGTGGGCTCACGACCATCTCCCACACTCAACAAATAATTTGCAAACCTCAACTGCTCATCCTTATTGCCACCCTTCACGCCCATGACGTGCATGTTCTTTGTCAATTTATGCACCTCCATGTGTTTCCACAAACGCGAACACTTCAGTGAAGCATTGACAATCTTCGCCCGACTTCCACGCGGCACCACTGGTAGAATCTGTCAAAAATCACCCCCGAAAACAACTAGAACTCCTCCAAATGGAGCGTCGATACTCAATATATCTCGTAGAGATCGATCTACGCACTCTATAGCATACTTATGCGCCATGGGAGCCTCATCCCAAATGATCAGGCGACATGCCATCAAAAGCGTACCTAATGCAAATTGCTTAGAAATGTTGCATGTCAAGCTCTCATTCAATTCCGTCGGAGGAATTTCAAACCGAGAGTGTGCGGTCCTACCACCTTTCATCAACAATGCAGCAATCCCACTCGATGCAACTGCCAATGCTATCCACCCTTGTGCATGCACGTACGACAACATGACACTATAAAGGTGCGTCTTGCATGTACCACCTGGACCATCTACAAAAAACACTCCACCCGCTCTCCGAACAACATGCTCATATACTACACGGTCGAAAATCTTTCGCTGATCCACGTTCAATCTCTCGATGTCAACTTCAATCTCTGAAGGGTTCTCGTTGACAAACATCTCCTCGCGAAACAATGTAGATGAACCAAAAATGTCATCAGGGACCCTAAACCCAAAATTCACCAACGACTTTCCAACTGCCTGCATGTGCGACTCCACATCAAGAATAGCTCTGTCTACCAAAACCTAACTCACAAAAATGGTCTCGCACGTTATTGGCTGTCCTGACTCGTGTGCATAATCCTCAACTAAATGTGGCTCTATGCTCCTCTAGAGCTCCAATGGGTCAGAAGGGACACATGTCAAAAGAAGCACAACGAACATGAGACAAAGCTGCGATGGAGTGCTCCATGACACCGCCTTGCACAAGCAGCAACTCCACTCATTCGTGTCATTTATCAAAAATTTGTGTCTGCAAGCATCTTTGAATGACTGAAACAACTCACTATCAGTTGTGCGCAAATCCTCAAAGCTGGTTGCACCTCTGACATGAGCCAAAAGAACTTGCATATAGAACCTCTCCCCTTCGGATGGGTGTACAAAATACATGCGACCAATTGTAGGGTTTGTCTGCATGTTGATTCGACGGGTCCACCTACGCGTTCTCTTGTTATACCAGTACTGTCTCGGCAAGTCTTGGTACAACAACTCTCTAGCCTCCGAATCACCACTTCTGTTCAGCTCAAAGAATGCTGTCAAAGTGGTACCTGAACGCCCATCTATGACCTCCTCTAAATCCATTCCCTCTCTGAAGTACACCAATTCCTGTCCAGGGAGATGAACTGCCAACCGGATCACCACGGGCTTATGAGCACCCATAGAAAGCCCCAACAATCGCCAACATGACTCACTGGCTGAGAAGTATCGAGCATTAAGAAATTGCTCTATCTCATCCACTCATCCTAATGTCTGACCACCGCCCTCTACAGCCCCCACCGTAATCATATCAGGTCCCTTGTACACGTACTTGACGCTTTGCAAGTTTGAAACCAAACTTGCGATCAAACATGTTGCCTCCTCAACGACATGAACTACAGGTGCAAGCGACAACGCCCTACGCACTGCTTGTCACTTCCTATTCAACCTCCTCCTTCTTGCAGACTGGCTCTCACCCTCCGAAGTGATGTATGAAGGGTTGCTTCGCACACACTCAGGAGTGTCCATGTCATGGAATCACTCCCTCAAATGCAACACCTGCAAAAATTGGAACAAAAAACCATCAGGTTTTATATCAAACATTGGGAAACAATCAAATACATGAAAACTTGTATTAAGAGAGTGAGAGACAGATCAATGGTTCAGGGGTGAAGGTTACGTATAAGCAAATTAGGGTTTAGGAATTATGGGGTGCGATTTTAGGCCCTTTCATACACAGTCTTGGCATTAGGCATTACCATTAGGCCTTACACATTAAGCTTCATGCATTACATTTTAGGCAGTAGGCTTTAGGATTTAGGCATTACGTTGTACGCATCAGGTTTTAGGCATTATGCGTTAGGGTCTAGGCATCAGGTTTTAGGCTTTAGGATTAGATAAACAATAGCCTAAACCATTGGAATGGTTTTGCTATCTTTATGATGGATATTAAATTTTAGAGTAAAAACAAAATCATTTCTAATGTTTAAATATTTTTGAATGGTTTCGATTCATCTTTAGATATATTATAGAAAAATGGTCTG